>OX393553.1:48995166-49398636 GCA_947650365.1 Chamaelirium japonicum | reverse complement strand
CACTAGATCGCGTGTTCGATCAGACCCGGCACGGCCCTTGCACCCCTCGTCCCCGTTCCGACCCCCCGACCGTCGGACCGCCTGCGCCCGGCATGTCCTGTGCCCCGTCGTTCACTGCACCTGATCCGGTCCTCTTTCACCTGGTCCTTTGTGTCGCCCCAGATTCTGCCCTCGCTACAACTAGGAGTCCTGGCCCTTCCGTACCTAGCCGGCTTTTTGCAACCGCCTCTGTGCCTGAACTTTGCGCCTTGCGCTCTGATCTATTGCGCTCTCCCTGCGCCCTGTGCTTTGTCAGCCCGCCATGCACCCTACGGGCCTACCCCCTTGCGCTTTGCTCTCTACTGGTCGTGCCCTGATTGCTCTGTGCTCTACTGGTCCGTTTGATCTTATTCTCTTGCCGATCGAGATATTCTCCCTCCTTCCAATCGAGCTTTTTTTCCTTCGGTGTCTCTCCTTAGCCGATTGGCTTTATCCTCTTTCGCGTTGGTCGTGTGACCCTTGGATTTTCTCTCGTTCCGATCGCACTTGTCTTGTGCCGGATTTTGGATCCTCTCTAGTTCCGACCACACTTGTCTTATGCCGGCGTTTGGATCCTCTCTCGTTCCGGTCACACTTGTCTTGTGCCAACTTTTGGATCCTCTCTCGTTACGGTCACACTTGTCTTGTGCTGGCTTTTGGATCCTCTCTCGTTCCGGTCATTCTTGCGCCGGCTTTCAGATCCTCTTTCTTTCCTTGGTCATGTGACCCTATCAGAGCTACAACTCTACATTCTCGCCTTCTTCTTTGTCTATGATGATTGAGATCTTCTAAGAGGTGTCAAGTACTTTGCTTCGGCCGGGTGCCTGGCCTCCTATTGAGATCTTACGCATTCACACCTTTTCTTAGCCGATCTTTCTCCTTTCGGCCTCCTTTATTAGACGGCTTCCATCACCGTCAGCTTCCTCCGCTCTGATCCTTAGTGATCATTGCCAATTCCCCCGGTTGACCTGCTTACAGGTTGCCCGGGTTCCCCCGGTTGTCTTGCTTGCAGATCAATCAGGTTTCCAGGACGACTTGCTTGCAAGTCGCCCTGACACTATCTTTACTTTACAGCATAAAAAAAATGATTATTTGATTTTTTTTTTTTCTTTCTCCTTTCTTTTATTAAGCAAATGATGTCGGTTTATACCTTACATCAGTTTGATGGGGGAGTATTAGATGTAGTGTGTTAGTATTCTATTAGTCCCACCTCGGTTGTGGTAATGTAATGGTGTGCATTCTCTCTATACAAAGAGAGGTAGTCTTATGTAATGACAATGAAATTAATGAGATAATACAAGGAGTTTTTCTTATGTTAAGTGTTTTTGAGCTAAACTTCAAAGGGGGCAAAGTATAACTTTTTTTCCCCCCCAAAGTGGAGGGGGGGGGGGTGTTTGCGCCCCCTGGGCGAACGCAGGTCCGTCCTTGCCTCCTCTTCTTCTCCCCCTCCATTCTACTTTTTCACCTTCTTTATGCAGTCGCCAACATAAACCACATCATGTCGATCAGGAGCAACCAACAATCATATTAGTCGAGAGACCGACACAACTACAGGAATGAGAGGAAGGAGGAAGAGGAGGAGATTAAAACGCAGAGGTGGCTGGAGGTGCATGGGACAGGCGTAGGTGTGCATATCAAATGCCGACATTTACTTATTTGTTATGTTGGGGGTGCAATTAATTTGGGGGTGCAAAAGCATCAACACACTACAACCTTTTTCTTAATCAAAACAAATGCAAGTAACACAAACAATCCATCTTGACAACACCATTCAAGAAACTCAAGTCAGATTTTCAAATCATGAATCAAGACAATTCATCAAACAGTTGGTGGGTCATCTAAATCCCCAACAGATCGTTCATCATCGATCGACTCAACTAATCAATTGGTCAGGTAAAACGAAAAGAAAGGCTACACAAATGGTTGAAACACGGGGAGGAGAATTGCTAGCATGTGATCTGTTCGATGAACCATCTGATCACTCTGACCGGCGTCTTGATGAGCGCCACCGCCAGATTCGCCAGCCCGGCAAAGCACCCGCAGCAGGGGCACAGGCAACTGAAGACCGTCCTGCAATGCCCAACAGATTAACCCAGCGACACTAACACGTACGGGGATAGGAAAACAAAGGCGGAGGAGAAGGCGATGATGCTTACCCAATGATCCACACGACGGCGCCGACGAGGGACAGGGCAAGCGCGATCACAGCGAACGGCAAACCAATCAAGAAACCCAGAGGCCTGCATTTCCCCCATTGCCCTCTCTCTCTCCCCCTTCTCTCTCTCCCCCTTCTCTCTCTCTCTCTCTCTCCCCTCCCTTCCGTCTCTCTCTCTCTAACTCTCTCTTTCGTCTCTCTCAAATACCAACATACGCTGGGTGGGGATGGTTGACCATCGATTGGGTCCGCGTTCAGCGGATGCGGTTTCGGTGGCGGCAACCATCGTGAGAGTTTCGGCTTGCTTGAAGGGGCGGGATCCTTTGATGTTATGATCAGACAGGTTGAAGCCAAAAACTTAATCATGACCGTCCGTTATACTTAGGCCGATCCCTTAAATCGCATTTGTTTTAAATGGTACACAAAAGAGTGGCTGTGATTCAGTTTTGGTTTCAATATATCTAATTCTATAAGGATATGACCTCAGAGGATCCAGACCTTGCTTAAAAGCGCGTGGAATCGAGAGGCAGATGAGATTGTTCATTGAGTTTTTTTTTTTTTTTTTCAAACATGGCCACCAACACCAACCTAACAGTGGGCCCCATCCATCCAAGGTTTTACGCAATCGAAAAGTATTCGGACTCCTCTCCACTTATGATTGTCTTCCCTTTCGATTCACTGATGATTTAGGAAGCGACATGTGGTGATCCCAATTAAGGCCGTGATTTATGGGCCATGGGATGAATCCCAGAAGGATACCACCACCACACCGGCTGCTGCCCACCATCGCTCGCCATCATCCAACACCTCCTTTGGCCACGACCGTCCCATCGGGCACCTCTTGCCTCTGGCCACCACCCTCACCATCCGCCTCGTCGACCACCAGCCTCGGCCTGCAGGTGGCATGGGCGGGGCCGATGATGGTGGCATCCCTCTGGGGTTCATCTCATGGCCCATAGATCGTGACCATTAAAAATTTGGATAACCACATATTGTTTACCAAATCGTCCGACAGATTTGAACATACTATGGTGCATTATGCGGAAAAATGGAGGGGGTGGGGGAGTAATTTTGTTCAACCAGGACAAAAAGGGTAATTTTTGTTCTGGGTTAACAAAATTGCACTAGGGATGGGTGCGGTATGATCCGCCATATTTCTTTGGGTGACTGGCTTTATAAGTCCCATGAACACTCCAAGGGTTCCCTTGATGGGTTAGGATAGCAACTTGAAAGGAATTTTTTTAAAAAAATATTTAATTCAATAGAGCTTGATAAAAAATATTTAACTTACTAGCATTTTGACAGCCGCATAACAGGTCAGCGTCGAAAAAACATTTGCCACATTGTTTATTTTAGGTAAATTATACTTTATCCTCGTGAAGTTTAGCTCAAAAACACTTAACCCCTTTGTAGTTTATTTTCTTCCAAATCGCTCCTTAAAGTTTGAAATGTTAGCAACAATACACTCTTTTGTCAACTACTTAATATCCTCATTGGTAATTTTATTGATCAAAACTGAATTGAAGGTGGCAAAATGTATTTTTAACCTATAGGGGGATTAAGTGTTTTTGAGCTAAACTTCCAGGGGGCAAAGTGTAAGTTTACCCTTTATTTTATTCATATGAAATATACTTGGCATCCGGGATGCCGGGGTTTAATAGAGTTCCTATTAAACTCTACATCCTAGATGTAGGGTTAAACCCGGCATCTCAGATATCGGGTTTATCGCAGACAAGAAAAAAAATAGTCTGACATGAATAAGGCTTTTCGGGCCTGACTTGCCTCGTGGCTGTTAGAGCACTAGTCTAATAAATATTTCTTAACTTGCTGCTATTGAATTAATTTTTTAAAAAATATTATTTTGAAAAAATCCCCAACTTGAAATACTGTCTTAGGGATTGGCCTCAGTGTGTAGTGGGAGAACTTGAACTTGAACATCTTGTTGGTTTTTTGATAGCTCTTTACAGGGAGAGTTACTGAATTAGGTGTACTAGGTTAGTTGTCGCGATCCTCCTGGTCAGACCGGGCAACTCAACTAAGAGACTTGATAGGATTGGTTGTAACATCCGCCCTAAACACATAAGACCGCTTTGCTCATACCCGCACGAGGACTTTCCAGGGAGGTCACCCATCCTAGTAATACTCTCGCCCAAGCACGCTTAACTACGGAGTTCTTACGAAATCCGTAGCGGTGCACCATTTTAAAACGCGTCTTGTTATATTTGTGAAGGGAAAATTATATAAGTAGCTCAGGATCTCACTTCACTTCATCCATCTTGGCATCACAGTCTTAGGAGTCTTGACTCTTGGCTATTGGATCTTGGTTGTCATAATCCACCCCCTTAAGGGCTATACGTCAACGTGTAGGGTTAGACCCCCATTGCGAGGAGAGCCGACTTTGATACCATTTTATAACATCCGCCCCAAACACACAAGATATTGTCCGCTTTGCCCGTGCCTACACGAGGACTTCCCAGGGAGGGCCATCCATCATAGTACTACTCTCGCCCAAGAACGCTTAACTACGTAGTTCTTACGAAGTCCATTGCGGCGCACGGTTTTAAAATGCATCTTGTATATTTTGAGAAAAAATTATATAAGTAGCTCGGATCTTCTTCTCTCCAAGCGATGTGGGGCTAACTCGTGGCGTTGTACACCTTACCTTCACCTCACCTTATCTCATCTCATCCATCTTGGCATCACAGCCTCAGGAGTCTTGACTCTTGGCTCTTGGCTTTTGGCTATTGAATCTTGGTCGTCACAATCCAGTAAGCTTGGAATATACAATACTCAAAAGTAACATTGAGATTAGGCATGCTTAGGCAACATGTTAGATAGTCCAATGTGCTTGGAGTAAAATGACTTACTTAATGACTTACTTAAGATACCGAGATTAGGCATACTTTGACAACATATCGGAACGTCCAGTAAGCTTGGAGTACATGGTACTCAAGAAAGACCTGGGCTAGGCGTGGGTGGGCATCACGTTGGAATGCTTTCATTCTGTTTGCAGATGATTGGGTATCAATATGGGCATTAAAATGACATGCTTGGACAAGTATGCGGTTGAATATTATGAGCCTGAGCACAAGATTAAGTGATGATATACTAAGATAACCCACAGATATATAAGAAAACTACCAGAGTTGTTTATTGGAGTTCTTTGTGGGTTTGATAGGTTGACCATGAATATGAATCAACATAGGATATGTCGAAACAATCATGATCACCTGTTAGGGTCATTTTGGACAAAAATATGAATGATCCCTTAGTATTTTATTTCAAAATTGAGCTGGATCGTGTTTTTCAAAACCGAGTGACTCTCTAAATGTTTCAAAAAAAATATTTTCACTATATATATGTGAAGCAAGTTCCCACACTTATATGGTGTAAGGGTTAAGTTGGAGATTGCTAGTTTTTGATGGTCCTTTATGGGAGAGTTGCTAAACTAAGTGGACCAGGTTGGTCATCGTGGTCATGGTTAAACCGGGCGACTCAACCAAGAGGCTTGACAAGGTTGGTGGTGATCAATCTGGCTTCATTCTTATATGCACCCAATAACCGGTGGATGTCCTCATGGGATGTGTCTGCCGGTTAGGCACAGCAATTATAAATAGATGTGTAGGGGGTGAAGTCCCCATACACACGTCATTAGAGCCGCTGTTGTAAATCCAGAGAGATTCATGAGGGCCCATCGAATCCGTGGGAGATGACAACATGTGGAAGATTTTCACCCGGTATTACGAATGATATCTCTAGATCTCTACACACGAATGTACGTGTTCTTCATCCATAACGACGATCTCGGTCTATTGATCAGGGGTGTTCTCGTATAAAAACCCCAACACTTCTTCCATTGGAGCTTGCCACTTGTAGTAGTTTTTGTGCAACCCTTATCGATTATCTTCTACCATCGTCATTGCTTTCGTACAACTCGAGGTTTGATATTTTCATTATGATTTTGTTGCAAGTTTCATTGAGGTTTCAATCTCAGAAATTAGGTTGGGTTTAATCAAGGTACAATTTTTTTTTAAGATCGGAGGGTGTCCCAAAACCTCTCTGGCAATAGATTCTCTTCAGAGTCAAACTAATCCCTTTGGGAATGTGCAACAACCCTCTCAGAAGTTATCCTATGCACTCATGGATAACTCGAAAAGGAAAGGGGGGGAGGGGGGTAATTGATTCCAAAACCTCCTTATCAAAACATCAGTCTCTTACCAACCCCCCTATCCCCTGGTGGGTAGGTATGATTTCTTTCTAAGTGCATGTACAACCGCCTCCTCGACTGGTTTGGCCCCACCATCGTTGAGGAAAACAACTGAAAAATGGGTTCCAACGAACTCCTCAATGGTTGGGTCATATGGTGGGCCCCACTCTAACTCCTCAACCGTCTCCTCAACATTGATGAGCCAAAATCTTCCTCAATGTCAAAATGCCCACATGCATGTGCACTTCACCCTTTCAAATCATAGCCGCACGATGACGATTGTGCAGTCCAAATGATAAAAGTGGTCATTGTCATGGAATATTGTAGATTTTGAGTAGTAATTTAATTTACATAGTCCAAAATTACACCGTAAAATCAATTTTTGTGGAGACCATCGGGGACACCACACTATCTCCCCTCCTCAATGGTGACATGCCCCTAAGAGCATGTACATCGGCCTCCTCAAAAGCATGGTTGAGGAGGAATTGTATGCCACATCATCTTTAAGGAGGGGAGGTAGATGGGAGTCTCCAGCAGTCTCCTCAAAATTCTCTTTTACAATTTAACCCTTAATATTTCAGTTATTAACAATTCAAATCGAATTCATTTGGACCACACGATCGGCTAGTTAGAATCGGCCAATTTCGATACAATGATGATCGAATTCATTTGGACCATACGACTGCGATTTACAAGGGCAAAGCCACTCTCGTGTGCACAATTTGATATTGAGGAGGATTTCTCCTCACCAACGTTGAGGAGGTTGAGGCGTTTGGGTGGGGGCCACCGAGTAACCCCACCATTGAGGAGTCCGATGGAAGTGATTTTTTAGGGATTCTCCTCGATGGTGATGGGACTCCGCTGGGAGTGATTTCTGAGGGATTCTCCTCAATGGTGATGGGACTGGTACATTTGAGGAGGCTGTTGTGCATGCTCTAAGGCTCTAAAATTGAAAATGAGAGTAGCTACAATGCTAACACAAGGCCCTCGTTAGCATGTTTAATTATTGGTTTTTGTTTCTAGCAACCACATGGATGGGATCACTTGTAAAGCTCGCTAACTTTAGTCCCATATTGCTCGGGGGAAAAAGTAGAAGGTAGGCTTCTAAAGATAGGCATGATAGTCATAGGTCTATTGTTCATAAGAACACACATGTGGATGTGTTCGGAGTGATGTGAGGCATCACTATGCACTCGTGTGCAATGGGTGACTGTGCAGATTCTTTACAAAGTGCTTTAGAGTCTCTATCATGATGATGATTCCCTCATGCAACTTGTTGCACTCGTGATTAAAATTAAGGGGAGAGATTCATCTGAAAGACAATGATTTCGATCATATCTTGAATTTCCTTTGAATCTGTCGCCCCTCTTTCTAATTTTTGTCTTTTTCCCACATAAGTTGCTTCTAGATTAATTTTGGGATAGTTTGACATAAGCTAGTCCTTTTTGAAAGATGATTGTTAATTGCAGGATACATTAATTTTGAAATATAGCTCAAGTTCCTTCCGTCTGCCCCCCCCCCCCTCCGACTGGACCTAATTTACAAACCATGGATGAACCCTAGACCTACCCCGGCTACCTCTAGACCTAACCCTAGGCGAGGTCGTCGGAGTCAAGGTCGAGGTTGAGGTCGCCAGGGTCGAGGTCAGGGTCGCCGGAGTTGCTCGGGGTCACCGGGGGTTGTCGGGGTCGAGCTCGAGAGAGTGGGAGAAGACATGGGAGGGACCTTAGCTAATATAGCAAATTATGATGTCCTGCAGTTAATATTGCAAAATAGTTAAGTACCTATACCTAATTCCTCCATTATTTTTTATCTTACTGTTTTCAATTGTGAGAGGGGGGCATTAGTGCGCATGTGTGCCACACACACACACACACACACACACACACACACACACACACACACACACACCACACACACACACACACACACACACACACACACACACACACACACACACACACACACACACACACACACACACACACACCACACAGAGAGAGAGAGAGAGAGAGAGAGATGCCTCCGGCAACCCTCGTGTGCGTGCGGCGAGAAACGACCACACCAAAAAAGTGATTGGTTTGTAAAATCCCAAAAACAAGAGAGGGAACTAATAGGTGCATGTAATATTAAAGGTCATGCATGCAACATTAAAAATCAATGCATTTAATATTAAAAGCTATGCATGCAGCACTAAAAACCTGTGTATGTGCATGCATCATTAAAACTAATGGGAGGAGAGAACAAATCATAGCCCTTCTTTATCCATTCTCCAAATCAATTCAAGCCCCACATTATTACAAAACCCTCTTTTTCTTGGTGTGAGAATTCAAATATAATTGTAATTGTTTAATGAAAAAATACTGTATTTTTCTTTTAGTTGTTTAGATAGAATGATTATATATATACTTATGCTCGGTAAGCTCATTCCTCTCTTTTTAAAAAATAAATTCAACCTCACCTTCGAGTTTTGGATCTTTTTATATTTTTCAAAATTTGGGGCGTGACAGGTGCACCTGTGGGCAGAAACAAGGCTTGGCTTTAGACGAGGAAAAAAATATTTTGCACTCCGAGCCGCCATCTCTCTTGTACGATGGCACCTACAGGCCATCTCTCTTGTACGATGGCACCTACAGGTGTCGCACTATCTAGGTTCGTTAAGTTAGAGTAACAATTCGGTAATAGTTCCTGTACAGCGACCGCTACAATGATTTCACTGTAGCAGTAACAATTCGTTTGAGAGTGATTTCACTGTAGCTACAGTGAAATCACTGCAGCTACCGAATTGTTAATCTCGGTTGCAGTGATTTCACTGTGGCGAAGTAACAATTCGATTACTTGTTGTAACAATAAAATCACTATAGCAACAAAACTGACTATGTTGCTTGAATTAATACTTGTTTGGTAATGGAAGAACATTTTTATCATTTGACAGGGTTGAAAAAGCCAACAAGAACTTGCTGTAAAATATAGACCGGAGCTCAAAACCATCTCCTAAAAAGGAATTTCATAAGCTCCCCCCCCCCCCCCCCCCCCCAACCTGCCCTCTATACGTACTAAAATCAGGAGGTCGATCCCAAAAGATTTGCCATTACATAGGATCTCCGCGATCGTCCGCCCTCCGCCGCCGTCGGGCTCGGGCGTTGATGCCGCGTAGTCCGGTCAACCCGTCCCCGTGGCGGCCGTGGTACGCCGACCAGCTCAGCACCGTGGTGGTTACGCCTACGGTACGCGCCGACGTGATGGCCCCACCGGCTCCGGCCGCTTCCTAGCGGGTAGCGGGTAACGCCAAACGGGAAGACCAGTGCCAACCCAACCCAAGCCCACCGACACCTCACCCACCCACCACCCATTCCGCAGTCAGGAACAGGGACCCACATCTGGGTCGAGTCTTTGGGCCTCCGGTTTCTCGCAGCTTTTTATTCCTCACCCAGTTTTACGTTTTGACAGTCGCTGCCTCTCTCTCGTTGGGTTATGTGCGCGTCGTTTCGGAACCCATTCATGGCAGCCGAGGTTAGTCACCCTTCCTCGAACTCGTAAAGATTTTGCAATGTTTTTTTTTTTTGTGTTTATAAATTACAAACACAAAGAATGGGAACTGATTTGTTCCTCGTCGTCGAGGATTAACAACTGGCCCTGAAGATTCCGAAGAATGGGAACTGATTTGCCGTAGGTTCGAATCAATTGTCGTGCACTTCTTCGGACTAGCTTTGGCCTCGGCCTACTCACAATGGTGTGGGAGGCCAGCTACGCTCCATCCTCTTCTTTCAACCCTCGTCGTCTCTGCGTGGCACCCTGTCTCAACAGCCTCCTTCAAAAGTCCTTTTATCTCTCCATCAACCTGTGACTCTGGCATAGAGTGTTGTTGGACATCAGATAGTCTCCCCTAGAAATTGCTCCACCATAGATCCACTTTTACTATTCCCTTGAACCGAGTCCTCATCGGTGCTGGCTGATCCTCCCTCTTCATTGGTTTCAGAAGTTGGCCTCCCAACCTGTTTGTTAATGTATATACCAGGTCGGGTTCTATGTACAGTCGGGTCGGGTTGCTTGTGTATTCATGTACATATACATTGGGCTTGAGTCCCTCAATAGAGATTATCTCATTATCTCCAAACCCTAGCCGTCATCTCCTAATATGGTATCAGAGCTCTAGGGTTCTCCGGCTCCGACGGTGACGACAACAATGATCTCCCTCCGCCTCCGATCTCCCCCCTTCCGGCTCTGCAGCACCCCCTCGGCTCCCCCTCCATCCACCACAGCCTCTCCCTTCGGCAGCCACCTCTGGCCCCCGCAGCACCCGCCGGCCACCTCCAGCACACCTCCCGCCCCTTCCTCGGCCTTCCCCCTCCACCATAGCCCCTCCCTCCGACCACCGCAGCCCCTCCCACTGCGGCCCCTCCCTTCGGCATCCACCGCCAGCCCCCGCAGCAACCACCGGCCACAACAACCCCCTCTCACAATCGATCCCCCCCTCCGGCAGCCCCCCCCAACCTCCTCCAGCACCCGATTCCCCCTCTGGCAGCCCCTCCAGCACCCAATTCCCTCCTCCGACAATCACTCCAGCCCCTCCCGCACCGGCAACCCCTCCGGCCACCGCAGCCACCTGATCCCACCCTCACGCTCACCGGCAGCCCCTCCGGTCCCCTCCAAACACCTGCTCCTCCCCCCCACTGGTCAACCCCCTTTCCAATTTCTCTCTTGCAGCCCCCGCATCCACCAGATCCCCCCACCCCCCACCCCCCACCCCCTCACCTGCACCGGTAGCCCCCTCCAGCCACCCTATCCCCCCTCTCACCTGTATCGGTAGCCCCCACAGCCCCCTCCAGCCACCCTATCCCCCCTCTCACCTGCACCGGCAGCCCCCGCAGCCCCCTTCCAAGTTCCAGCCACCCGATCCCCTTCTCACCGGTCGACCCCCTTCCCGATCCCCTTCATTCGTAGCCCCCTCACCTGATCCCCCTCCCCGCAGCCCCCTTTCTGACCTCTCTAGTTAGTCGGTTCCCTATCGTCTTTTGTTGAGGGTTTTCGAGGGCACTTTTACACCCGCCTCCATGTCTTCTCACTTTTGCGTGATGATTGTATCTTCTGGCACTATGGTCTTCCATCATGCTCCTCCGTCACTCCGCTTTGAGGGTGTTCTCGAGCCGGGTCCCTTCATCGAGACAGTCGGTATTGGACGTGGTCAGGCTCTCCTCTACCATGGTGGCGATATTACTGCTGCTATTGATCCAGCTACTCTGGCACCTCTCGTCACCACTACTGTTCCGCCCCGGTCTGACTCCGATTGTCTTCAGCGACTTGAGGAGCTACTTCTCCGGTACCTTACCTCCACCAGCTCTTCGACAACTCACAACCTATCTGCCACTCTTGGTACTACTGCTCCATGAATCTTCAACTCGAGTGCCTTCTGCCACCTTACCTCTGACTCTTCCGTACTCACGGACTGTAGCCCTGATCCCACCCACCTGGGGGTCCGCATTGCTGACGGGACTCGTGTACCCATTTCGCAGTGTGGATTCATCACCCCTTCCTCTGATCCCACTGGTCGCCTGACCTTACATCGTGTCGAAGTCCGCACTGACTTCGACACAACATCTCACGTAGTCAATCCTCTTCGGTAGCGCATTTTCTTTGTTTATGTGTAATGAAAATCCAACTAAACTCTCAAGCCTACTAATCCCATTTTCAGACCACCACCAATTAGGTAAAACTGAAAATCTAATCCAAACAGGAATTTTGTCAAGCACTTGGCACTCGCATTTCCGCTCTTTAATCCACCTCTAGATGATCATCAATTTGCTCCTAAAAACCAATGACCAACTTCAACAACTCTAGAGCAATCCTCTTTTCAATCAAATCTGAAAAAGATGGATCCATCTCGACGAGAAAGAAATCAAGCCACCCCTTGGGATTTCAAAACCTTAATAACACTTCCTTTAAATGCACGAATAGGGCCTACTTCCAATTAGTATCCCACAAGAGTATACTGCCACCTCAATAAGTTTGCTTCTTCCTCAGTTGAATGAAGAATAATAGTTTTAACTGAATCAATAAGTGTAGGCTCTACATACATTAACTTCTGACATGCCGCACTGACTGATCTTCCTTTATCATCCAATTCAAGGAGCTCGAAGTAGCTCTTTGATTTACCTTGTCTATCCAAGAGGATGGGTGAGGCAAATCATCAAGCACATGGTGGGTGCTGGTTATACCACTAGCACACTCTTGAGCGTTAACATGTTGGAGGCCAACCTCCTGATCACTGACATTGGATTGAAACAAATCAACAACTACCTGGTGTGCATTCCCCACCGTAGAACCCTACTTCCCTGAGGACTACTCCATCCATTACAGTTTCGCGAGATGGCAAGGGAGAAGTCCACTGCAGCCCCAAAACCCCACTCTAGCCCTTGATTCACCAACACCATCTTCAACCCCCCCCCCCCCCCCCCGATCTCAAACTTGCAGGATCTTGAGACAAAGAAGTGGGAGACGAGCTCGATCTCTCACCTCCACCTCTTACCAAGACGGACAAGAAATCGACCACCAGATCCACTCCTAGCACATCCTCTTGCTTGCAATAAGCCAAATCTGGGTCCTCCTCTCCCTCGAGCCCCGACACTGGTAGGGAAGAAGTCAGAGAAAGGAGGAGTGGGGGACAATATGCACTCAGATCGTCATCTCATGCCTCCTCATCGGCTCCTCCAGTGATTGAAAAACCTCCATGGGCGAGGGGGAGAGCCCCCCATGGGAGGAGATAACGAAGAACGAAGGAAGAGCTGCACCTTCTCGTGTGCTTAGAGGATCCCCCGCTTGCTCTCTCCTCAAAGGTAAGTTAGTATAGTTGAGGAGGAGTCTACCCTTGTCCTAGCAAGCATACATTGAATATTTCAAAATTCATTTGAGCCTTATTGGAAATTGATAAGGGTATCTTTGTGATAGAAACTTGACGGAAGGGGCTAAATGTAGACAAAGCATAGTTTAGGGTTCAAATTGTTCAAAAAAAAAGTTGAGGGACCAATAAGAAATGAAATGCAAAGTTCAAGGGAGTTTTTTGTAATTTGTCCTTTTTTTTAGAAATGACATCTTTGAAGAACCCAATTCTTTGAAGAATCATCAAAACATCCCTGATTTATAGGCTAGAAATCACTGAAGCTTCATATGGTACTAGTAGCATGGGAAGAAGCCTAAAGGGCACAACATAGGAGAAACCCTCAAAGGGATTGTTCAATGTATTAGGGCACAATGGCAATCTATATAACATGGCACAACAGTTTTGTGCTGGCTAGGATAAAATGGAACGAAAAGCTGACTAGACAAAAAGAAACATTGTTGACTAGACAAAGCTCTCCCGCGCACGCGATCACAGACGTTCACTCTCTCTTCCCCCAATCTCCATCTGTGCCCTTTATATACAGAGTGATTCATGCATGCACGTACCCAATGTTCTGCATTCCATTTATACGTATAATCCGCATAAATGGTATCCTATCTCCGAAGATGATATTTCCATTTAGCCACCCGGGATTGAATTAAATTTGTTCCTATGAATGGTTGGTATGAGATGGTGGAATCCTTCATTTATTCTGTACAAATTATCCATCATTATTTCCTAATAAATAATTAGCCATTGTGCTACCACTATATACTGAAATTTCCTGAGGTGGCAGAAGATATGGGTTGCCTTCCTTCCATTTCATTCAGCCACCCAGGATTGAAATATCATTAAATTATTATTTTTAAAGCATTAATTGCTATAAATAATTAAATGGCTCTAATCAATTATCCACTAATTGTTGTTAGTCAAAACGGCATGTTCAGTTGTTAGCACTTAGGGGCCTAGCTAGATCCATCAACGGCCATGATTTGCCTTGAGGCCCACCGATCGGGGCCGACCGACTGGAGAAGATCCGAACTCAGTTTTAATTCGTATTATTATACGTTGAATAATTAGCACCTACACGAGCCAGCCGTATCAGTTCAAACGCCATAAAAGGAAACGAATTCAACCCGCAAAACCGACCACACGATCACCTTCCAATCACAAATGATTTGACCTCCCTCGATTAATTCACCGCATTAAACGCTAGGGAGTGTTTCTTTCATCCCGTAATAATCCCACCAAATCTTTCCAGCGTCCATGCACCAATACAACCCCCCCCCCTACCACCACCAACCTCTCCCTCCTTCTCATCCCATATCTGAGCGAGAGGAAAGGCCGGGCCTGCCCTCGCCCACCAGCCGAAGAAGACCCTGCCTTCGGCCCATGCTCCATCTCCGGCCTACGCCCATGCGACGTCGTCTCCTTCTCCGACGGAGGTTGGGCATCTTCATGCTTCAGCCCCAGCCTACACTCCTTACAGCTATGCCTCGGGTCCGACGGTGGCGGTTTGGTGGTTCGATTGCGGTTCCTAGGTCTAGGGTTCATCCCATGGCCTGTAGATCTTAGGGTTAGGGGAAGGTTTAGGTTTGGTTCGGTTCGGCAACGGCGAGCAGTTCCGGTGGCAGCGTTCGGTGTTTTCGGTTCAGTGGTTTGATGGCGGCATGCAAGTGTATTACCATCAAAGGCGGTCGCTTAGGTGGCAGCGAATGTCACAACAATGGCTGCTGTTGGTGGTGTCGGGGTTGTCGGTCCGTCGGGGCGGGGCCGGTGTTGTCGCCGAAAGTGTTTTGTTGTCAAAGACGTTCAAGTGTGTTGTCGACACATACGACGGTAGGGGTGAGGATGGGGGTGGTGATGCCCGGGGGGTGTCTTGCCGCTGAAGGCGGCTCGCTGCAGTGCCGACAGGCACGGGCATGCACTAGTGACTTATACATGCTAGATGGGTGTGGTCACCTATGAGTGAAAATACCACACATACTTAAAAGGAAAATACATGAATAATTAAATACATATAACATGAAATGAAACTACTCTTACCCCTCATAAATGAGGAACGTGCCAACCTGCAAAAAGGCCGACCTAAAAACGAGTCACCACATTGATGTCTTGAACACCCTCTTGTTTGGAGATAGATAGAACAATAGACTGCTGATAGGAAAAGAGGAACACCGATGGGCATCATAGCAACCCAATAAAGGTCATTGAAATGGTGGTCGAAGTGCTGATCTACAAGACGAGCGAAGCAGAAAGCACGACCACGAAAGAATAGCGAGCATAAACACCACAGCTGTTGTTGAGTCTAGATGATGAAGGTGTGATGTTGGTGACAAGTTCGACCAGGGTAACGATCCTCGAGTGATAGTATTGTTGGAGGCTGGAGCAACGACCTCCAAGAAAGAACTATAAGCTGAAGAGGCTTATGATGCAACTGGTAGCGTAGAATGGCAAATCGGTGCCGTATGGAACTAATGCAAAGACCTGTAGTGAAGCGTGATTCACGGCTCTGGAAGGATAGTGCATGACGCAGCCACGGCTCAATGAAGAGCAGAACACAGAGCAGAAGACATGGCTCAATTAATAGCAAGCACGTGGTGTGAAGCACAAGCGTGGCTCAGTGAAGAGCAAGACGTTGTAGGGAGCACGAGAACGACTCAAAAGAAAAGTGATGCGTGGGGGCACAAACATGCAGGAGCGCAAAAGGCGGAGGCATGCGCAGGCAGATGAGCATGGTGTCGTATGCCTAGTAGGTCAGCATCTTTACCACTAAGTACGCAATGACGAGCGTACACGAGCATGCGACATGCAAGCATGCAACAAGCGCTCACACAGGACAACAACACACAATGATGAATGTCTGATGCGCGCAAGCCATAGATTAAAATATTGGTTGGTATGTACCGAGTACCGGTCTATACCCGTCTGATATTGTCAGCTACCGGTTGTACGACTCTTAATAAGACCAACAGAAATGGTCTCCGATCTTTTGTCAAATTCCTAAATTTGGTACACGGATAAATATAAATCCTTGATGTAAATGATCTAATTTGATGCATGCATAAATGTTGCGAGAACACTGTAATGTAATCCCAAATTCAATAAACAATAACATGTTCTACTCCTTATGCATTGAGATTAATTTATTCAAACGTTAAGTTCAATAAAATAAAATTGCTTATTATATTATGTATTTGATATAATTATATTTTCAATTAATATACATATTATCCAAAAGCATAATATAAGATATATTAAGTTAAATGTCATCACGCATAATTTTAGTGTAAGACTTATGTGATTAACCTTATTTATGATCCATCACGCTGGTAAAGAATATAAGTTCTATGAAGTGTATGATGTGTGGATGTTTCTCTAGCACTCCAAGAACTAGATGATTGCAAGTACGCTTACATGCTCCTGATTCCATTCTTACATCGTACAACTATGGATTCAAACATTTCAAGTCATGGACTTACCTTTGATTTCATTATCTCATGATTGTCATGCGTCCAACTTCAAGATATCTTAATGTTGAGGTTATATTTTGTAATAATGTCATATCCCATGTTACTTCATGACAACCATGGGGATATGCAAGGTGGTAATTTTGTGTATCCACCTATTTCCACATTGGTAGAATATAAACATATCCTTTCTTTCCATTCCATCACACTTCCCCTATATTTAAGAAACCTATAAACCTTCAAAAGGACAGAAAAGAGATTATGAATACTCCCGGAGAAGGATTGTTTCATATTTCTTCTTTCTTGTGAGAGATTTCATTCATATTTCCTATATTGAGCTCTTCTTTGCCACCTTTCTTCATCTGGCCCGTCATTCGCCAATCTTGAGAATGTTTAGTGATATTTGGGGCGCCTATGGACTTTTTTGAGACCATCGTGGAGCGTTCCACATCTCATGAAAGCACATATGTGCTAAGCTTCATCCACAGAGAGATCTTTATTTTTCTCTTTTCCTCTGCCTCCTGCCAAGACTCTTCATATCACTTTATTCTTTATTCCACCACTTTCCCTCATAGGTCTCATCAAATGCTTTGCTGAAATCGTGTGTTTACTTCCCGGAATTTCTTAGATTGATTGTCTAGTCTAGCCTAGAGTGATTACCTTGTGGTTGATTCCTATTTGATAAATTGCGAGTTCTTTGGTCTTGTATGCTATTAAATTTTTTCCCTGGATTTCAGATTTGTGGATGGAAATTAAGACTTGAACAGTTTTGCTTGACTTTAACTTCTGCATTCTAAATTAAGTTTAAGCATTGGTTTACCGTAATTATGCTTGCTGATGTGAGGCTACCTGCACATGAAATCATAGACAAGTGCTTTAATTTGGTCCTGGAATCTACCGAAAATCAGCTGCATGCATTGGAATCATATTCAAGCAAGTGTTGTGGTAGACAATTTAGTAGTTTTGTTGCCTTTTGTTGTATGACAAGTTGCCCTTATGCAGAGCTGGATCTGCACATCCACGATTACCAGAGCAGATTCCTCTGCACAGATTTTAGAGCTATATTTTCGAGTGTTATTTTATTTTAGTCCCTCGGGACATGTTTGTCATTAGTTGTTTCTTTAGGATGTATTGGTCATTAGCCACAGTCAGGATGTAGTGGTACTTTTACAATTGTTTAAAGTGTTCTTTTAGGACAAGGAGTCCTATCTATTATCTGATTAAAGTCGTAAACTTATGGGTTTGTTGCCTGTTTAAAGAGCTCTAACTCTCCCTCATTAATCAATTTAAGCAATGATGTGGTAATTTTAGAGAATTTTATCATATCTTTCTTGGTGGATTCTAGGAGCCCTAGTGGATTCCATTTTTTTTGTTTCTTCCTTGTGATCTAGTGGATTCCGAGAGTTATCTACTGAAAAGGAGGCCACCATCTTTTTCTACCTCTCGCACTTTTAGCTGCGTCGCCGTCGCATGGCATCAGAGTGTTTTATCATCTGCTCCAACAATGTCGTTGCAATCAAAGCACCTCCAATTTTCCAGGGACATCGTGTCCGCTTTATCAGGAGGTATCAGAGTGCCTCCGTTTTCCTGAGTACCTTTGCATGATTTTTCGAACTAAGTTATGATGTTAGGAAATTCATTGATGAATGATGAATCTCGGTGTTAATATAAAAGATGCACAACTGAAGATGGTATGGAGCATGACAAAGGTATACCTGATCCAATCACTATGGGACATGGAGTTACACAGTACATTGGATCCTGATTGGTCATTAATTTTCCTTGCATGATCAAGTCAGTTTGTTCTAGACAGTTAAATTTGTCTGGAAATTCCAAGTGTCGGACCATGAAGGAAATTTCAATCAAAGGCCTAGGGACTTAGAAAAAAAGACATGAAAGTTCTGGAGCATGCATGGTTTTGGCATCCAAAGTGATGTGTTAATTTGAGATGTGTCACCTTTTGGTCAATCTGTTCCAATTCTTGAAGCTTTCACAGTCTTCATGGTGTACTTCTGTGTTTGATACCCCTTTACCATTTGGTGTTCCAGGTTAACAATATGATCGGTGGTTGGCCGCTTGGGCTGGAGAGCTTGATCAGAAGACTCAGGACCACGGAGGGCTTACGATCTTCTGTCACTGCATCGCCAAGTCCATTTCACATGCGATCAGATAGTTTCCTCTCGTACTCGTCCTCCGAACTTGACACCGAGGTGAAATTACAATCAAAACTAATCGATAAAAAGAATTACAACAGAAAATGGATACACTAATAGTCGGTGCTTATGTTCATGGGATAGCAGTCGACGACATCCTTCTTTCGTGACCACAGCATCACCTTGGGCAGATTAATCGGCATAAACCCAGGGGACGGGATCCGTACTTCACCAACCTGATTCTCACCGATGAGTTGGAGAGCACACCGATGGTGAGCGCACCATTGGATGCGATAGAGAGGCGTGAGGCCCAGAGTTCATGTTGCAAATGCATTCCATTTAGGTAGGAGCACCTCAAGATGCTGGCAACCCACCATCTTGGTGGTGGTTAAAGTTGAACTAGGTCTCGAAATTCATTTGTATCATGCAACTATTGTAGTGTGACTGCAGATGCATAGTGTTAGCTAGATATTCTTCGAAATTATCATGCAGAATAAAGGAAATGTATCGCGTGGTTAACTATTATAGATATTCAGAATTGATGATTGATAATGGGGAGGCTTGTTCGCTTCCGCACTGATAAACTGAAGAACTATGTGATTCTCGCACATCGGAGTTGAAAACTTGGTCCAAATCAAGGGAAAATTATAGATGTTGAGGTTTGATGACTTATAGCGGGAAGGATTGTGTCCACGTTGATGAATTATGTAATTCTTGCACATTGGAAACTTAAAATCGAATCAAGCGTTCCTAAAAGGCTAAAACCGTATTTGTGTATCGATGGCTTTGGAAGAACGCGTATGGCTATCAAAATGGCAAAGCGGCAGGAATTGGGCTGTCACTCAGGATTCATCAATGCATTGTTCTCTGTATGATGGTTCACTCATCTACCTACAATTGCAGTTCCCACTTAAATGTACTTAACTTCACTTTACTGTTAGGAAATACCAAAAAGGGCGGGATAACCTAGGGGTGTTTGGATCATTCCTGACTCATCCGTTTCTATCCGCAGTTTCATATTTCAAAATCAACATATACTATTTGTTCCGGTGGAATGAAGAACTTCAATGAAGAACTTCATAACAATAATTTATCGGGTTTTTTGAAAATCGACCTCTACAAAGTAGTCTAATTGCATATTAACCCCTGTTTACCTTATATCTGTATATCGACCCATCAAAAAGAGACTTAAATACCCCTCCGTTAACAGAAAGAGACTTAAATACGGTGATATTCTAACATGAGCTCCAAATATCCATTTTACCTTATGCTCAAAGGGTGACTTGTTATCTCCGTCGGCTAATTTTTGTTGTTTTCAGTATGAGTACCCTAACCCTAACTACTCTACAATCTTCCCTCGATGCTCATTCAGTCCTCTACACTTGTCTGAAAGCCCTCCACACTCGTCCAATAGGTTTGGCAGCTCTTGTGTGTACCTTTCTCTCTCGGAGCCGGCCGTGCAACAGGCAGAGAGAGGGGGGGGGGGGTCGGCCACGCAACAGATCCCCCCCCCCCCCCCCCCCCCCCCGGGCTTCGGTCGGCATGTCATCAGAGGGGACAGCAGCCTCCTCCTCCCTTGGGCTTCGGTCGGCATGTCATCTGAGGGGACAGCAGCCCCCCCCCCCCCCCCCCCCCCCCCCCCATTGGGCTTCGGTCGGCATGTCATCAGAGGGGACAGCAGCCTCCCCCCCTTGGGCTTCGGTCGGCATGTCATCAGAGGGAGCAACAGCCCCCACCTTTTCTTGGTCTCGGTCGGCCGGTCATCAGAGGGGGGCAACAGCCCCCCCTCCTTGTTCTCGGTCGGCCGGTCATCAGAGGGGGGCAGCAGCCCCCCCCCCCCCCCCCCCCCCCCCCCCCCCCCCTTTTTTTTTTTTCTTTCTCTCGTTCGGCCGTGCAACGAGCCGAGGCACGATGCGGCAGTCGAACCTGGAAATCCCGGAGGCTATCGGTGCTGACTACGCTCCACGATTTCCGGCCCAAGTGACCAGGTGTCAACCCCGCGCCACGTCCTCACTACCTCGGCGGTTGAGCTCATTGCGGGGACACGTTACCTACCCGATTTTCGCGGAGCGCCATCACCGTCACCCCACACTATAAAAGGGGACCTACCCCTTCAGCAAGAGGAGGAAGAATTCTAGAGGACACGCTGCCCGTTTCGTCCCGGAATTCGCAGAGCTGCGGAGGTCGGTCGGTCGGTAGCCAGAGACTGTCTGCGGAGGTCGGTCGGTAGTCAGATACTGTTTGCAGCTACCGGTAGTCAGATACTGTCTGCAGCGATCGGTAGCCAGACGCTGTTTGCAGAGGTCGGTAATTCGGGATACCGGTCCTCAGGGTGTGATTTGGGGTAAGGTGAGAGAATTGTAACCGTCGCAAGTATTATAGTGCATTCTCGCCCCACCCGTGGTTTTTTCCCCTTCGACGTTGCGACGGGGTTTTTCCACGTAATTTCCAGTCTTCATCTTGTTTTTGGCTTGTTGGATTGTGCTTGCCACCCGAACCGCTCGGTTCGACTAAGAACCCCCCCACAATCTTGGCGCCGTCTGTGGGATAGTCTTCGAGACTTCCTACTAGAGCTTTTGACTGTTGACCCGTGGGTGTCGACCAGTCCGAGGCTACCTGCAACCAGCAATCCACGACCACACGGTTGAAGAACGATGGCCGGTGGACCGTATCGTACCCGCTCAACGTCGCAGCTCCCATCCGAAGCTTCACCACTCGGAGATGCCATGATGTCGGGCGTCTTGTTCAACCACCAACGGACACAGTGCACGTAGTCCCGTTGGCGAATCTTGTACTGGGGGTCGGAGAGTCCAGTCAAGCTCCGGTAGCAACCCTGGCTCCTCTAACAGGGGGTCTATCGGAAGCTTTCCTGGCCACTATGATGATGACCCAGTAAGCTCTTACCGCTCAACTCCAAACAATGCAACGCAACTATGAGGAGTTGCGCGACTTCGTGCAGGCCGCACCGACTGGTGGTCTACTCAACCAGGGCATGTTGGCCCAGGCGGGACAGAGCCTTCCTACTCAAGCTGCCCCACCAGTGCAAATGCAGCCGCAACCAGTGCCTCAGGTGGAGGTCAGGGTTAATCGCTCGGTGGAGGTCCAAAGTGTGAATCCCGACGGGTGGGACTCGAGTAGCCCGGAACCCGCGGGGAGAAATAAGCACGCTCGAGCGGCGTCGGCACGCTCAGATATCTGGTCCCGGCTCGGGGCACCCCCCCGACAGCCGCCTGCCTTCAAGCATCATTCGAAGACGGACTCGGCACAAGTGCATCGCCCGAAGCGAGACGGTGAACACCATCGTCAACCGAGTGATAGCCATCACACTCGGATGACGTCGGCCAGTCGGCAGCCGGCTCACACTGCTGATCGGAGGAGTGTACATGAGCACATTCGGGTACATGCGTCGGAGCGACTCGGGGATCAAGAAGGAATCCAGCGAGACCGACCGGGAGTCCGAGCTCCCGACCGGCTGGAGGAAGTCGCCATTCGATGAGCCGCACGGTCGCCGCTTGTCGAGAAGCTACTCTGAGAGCTATTCCCTCGGGGATGGAATCCTCCACGCCTTCCCAAGTTTGACGGATCGAAAGACCCGGTGGAGCACGTACTGCCTTTCCGGGATGCTCTGGTCCCCCACGAGGATGATCATATTCCCTGCCGAACCTTCGCCAACAGCTTGTCGGGAACACCTCTCGAGTGGTTCCACAAGCTCAGGCCCTCGTCCATCTCCTCTTTCTCGGAGCTGAGCACGCGGTTCATCGATCAGTACCGATGCAATCGCCGGGAGCTGAAGACTCTGGAGTCACTCTTCGGGATGAGTATGACCCAGAAGGAGACGCTCAGGCAATTCTACCATAGGTTCAGGTCCGAATACCTGAGCTTGGCGGACGCAGACGGGCAGGATCGCATGGTGATCGCGGCTTTCAAGAACGCCATTCAGCCTACCCAGCTCGTCAACGCATCGCTCATCAAGCGAACCCCGGAGACGATCGACGAGCTATCGCGGCGTGTTGAGAAGTACATCAAGATTGAAGACGCGGACCGTAAGAGGAAGGCGGTGGAAACCAGGGTCCCGCACCATGGCTACGCCAAGCCAGCTGCCGTGAAGAACGTCAACAAGCAGCAAGGCGAGGGGACACGGCACGACGCGAAGCGGCAGAGGCAAGACAGGCCAGCGAGGCCACAATGAAATAGGGAGTTCACGGTACTAAACGCCCCCATAGACCAGATTCTGGAGGCTATCAAGGGTGAACCGTACTTCAAGTGGGTGCAACCGCTTGAACCCGGAGAGAGGGGAGCTAGAGATGCGTCAAGGTACTGCGAGTACCACCAGGGCCAAGGCCATACTACCTTGCAGTGCCGGGTGCTCAAACATCACATCGAGGATCTCATTGAGGATGGCCACCTTGGCTGCTTCATTGACCTCCCTCAACGTAAGGAGACTAAGGCTGTAGGGGAAGTCCAGCGAGGAGCGACGGCACAGTGCTTACCGGGCCCTCCGCCAGAAAGACGTCAGCTTCGAGAGGTAGACGCAGTCTACGGGTACCATGGCCCTGTACCATCATCAAATGTCGTCAACCGACAGGTGCGGCGTATTGAACAAGCAAGGCAAGTCCACCATGTGGTGCTCGACCCCGTCATTTGCCCAGAGCCAAGAGTGGAAGCAGCAGTACAGTTTTCGGCGGTTGATCTAGTCGGAATAGAGAGGCCTCACAACCATCCTCTGGTCATACGGCTGTAGATAGCGAATTGCCTGGTGAAGAGAATTTTGGTTGACGCCGAGAGTTCGGTAGATGTGCTCTTCCTCAGCGCCTTCGACGCCATGCAGTTGGATCGTGGGCAGATGACTGAGTCGTCATCGACGATAACAGGCTTCACGGGAGAGGCTGCAAGGGTGGTTGGTGAGATCACCCTCCCAATCACAACAGGGCATCTCACCAATCTTATCCGGTTCATTGTGATTGAAGCTCAATCGGCGTACAACATCATCCTTGGAAGGCCGTGGCTCCACCACTTGGATGCGGTCCCCTCGTCGGCCCACCAGGTAGTGAAGTTTTGGACTGACAAGGGTGTGATGAGCATTCGAGGTGACCAATCCTCAGTGGCCAAGTGCGAGCTAAGCGCCATCCATCTGAAGACAACGTGCCAAATCGAGAGAAGAGAACCCGGTGAAGGCGGAGCTGAGATGGGCATCCTCAACCTCTGGACTACGAAGCGGGGTCAAGAAGCTCCAACACTCCAGCACCACGCCCTATCAAGCGTAGGAGCGCGAGGAGGCCAAGCATCTGAGAAGATCGAGCCGGTCAGTTGAACTTAAAGAACTGACAGTGTTGGGGGACCTGCTGAAGATCGACCTGTCAGCTGAACGTAAAGAGCTGACAGTGTCGGGGGACCTGCCGAAGACCGACCAGTCAGTTGAAAGTAAAGAACTGGCTGCGTCGAGGTGCTTGAAGAAGGCCGGTCAGTTAGCTGAACTTAAAGAGCTAACTGATTCGAGCAAGCCGATGGAGACTGGCCTGTCAGCTGAAGGTAAAGAGCTGAACAGGACGACGCACTCATAGAAGACCGACCGACCGGTTGAATCTAAAGAGCCGGACGAGTCAAAGAGGTCAATGACAGACCTGAACACGGAGTGGGAGGAGTCACCCGCCGTCGAGCCAATTCTGCCCGTCGACTTAGGAGAAGTGGGTCATCCGAGGATAACTTTTCTTGGGTCGCAGCTGCCAAAGCGTCATGCCGAAGCTATGACGGCATTTCTCAAGGCAAACCTGGAGTGTTCGCATGGTCAGTTGAAGACATGCCAGGCATCCACCCCGAGGTAGCCTGTCACCACCTCAACATTCGAGAAGGAGCTGCACCCGTACGCCAGAAGCCCCGGTCGCTAGCACCGGAAAAAGCAGCAGCTGTCAACATGGAGGTAGAGAAGCTGCTACGAGCGGGCATCATCAGAGAGGCTCGGTATCTAAAGTGGATCGCTAACGTGGTCATCGTCCCCAAGAAGTCCAGAGCCATACGGGTCTGCATCGATTTCACAAATCTCAACCAGGCATGCCCAAAGGACAGCTACCCGCTACCGCGCATCGATACCCTGGTGGATTCCATGGCGGGACAAGAGAGGCTCTTGTTCATGGACGGGTACTCAGGCTATCACCAGATCCCCATGAACTCAGAAGACCAGGAGCACACGACTTTTATCACGGGTCGAGGTCTCTACTGCTACAAGATGATGTCGTTCGGGTTGAAGAAGGCGGGGGCGACATACCAAAGGCTGGTGAACAAGATGTTCGTCGACCAAATCGGAAGGAACGTGGAGATCTACGTCGACGACTTACTTATGAAGAGCCAGGCGGAGGAGGCACATATGCAAGACCTGGAGGAAACCTTCGTGACCCTGCGGAGGTACAGCATGAAGTTGAACCCGGCCAAGTGCGCCTTCGGCGTGACGTCGGGAAAATTTCGGGGTTACTTGGTTACCCAACGGGGAATCGAGGCCAACCCGGAGCAAATCCAAGCTTTGGAGGAGATGCCGTCGCCCAAGTCACGAAAAGAAGTCCAGAAGCTGACCGGACGGATCAACGCCCTCAACCGCTTCATATCCAAGTCCTCAGACCGGTGTCGGCCCCTGTTCGAAAGACTGAGTAAGCTTGCACCTTTCGACTGGGACCAACGCTGCGAAGAAGCATTTCAGGAGCTGAAGACGTACCTGGGCCGACCCCCTATCTTGACAGCCCCCTAACCAGGTGCAATGCTGGGGGTGTATCTTTCGGTATCGGAGGCAGCAATCAGTGCTGTACTGATATGCGAATGTGAAGGAGCGGAGAGGCCCGTCTACTACATCAGCCGTATCATGACGTCAGCGGAAACAAGGTATGCGCGGATCGAGCAAGTGGCCGTAGCACTAGTGTACGTGTCAAGGAGACTTCGCCCATACTTCGTCGCTCACCCCATCGAGGTCATCACCGAGCACCCCCTAAAGGAAGTACTGGATAACTCTACTCGGGCAGGTCGATCGGCTGAGCAAGTGGGCTACAGAGCTGCAAGAGTTTGGCCCTCGGTACGTACCTCGGAAAGCAATCAAGGGCCAAGCACTTGCAGACTTCCTCATTGATTTCCCGGCGGAAGACACTGCACCGGTGCCAGAGATGTTAGAAGACCTGTCGGTAGCTGCCGGTCAACCCGTGGGAGTCGGTGCGGCAGCAGGACAGGAGGATGAAGAAGAAGGCTAGAGATTGTTCGTGGATGGCTCGTCATGCGCGATCGGGAGTGGTGTGGGGGTAGTCCTAGTAACCCCCGACCACACGAAGCTTGAAAAATCAGTGCGGCTATTTTTTTCGATGACGAACAACGAAGCTGAGTACGAGGCGATGCTGACAGGACTGGAGATGGCTGGGGGTGACCAGATTATAGGTCTACGGCGACTCCCAACTGGTGATCAATCAAATTACCGGTAGATACGAAGCCCGCGACGCAAGAATGCAAGCTTATCTGAAGCTAGCCCGGGAGTTGATCGCCAAGTTCAAAGACATAAGCTTCCACCAGTTCCCCAGAGCGGAAAACAAGCAGGCGGATGCCCTTGCTAATCTAGCATCGGTACTCGGAGAAGACAGAGAGAAAAGGGTCTTCATCGAGGTGCAAACTGACCCCCGAACAGTCGGCCCCGCAGAAGATAGTTGCCTGACAAAGAGGACACAAGCCATGGAGGCGGTCCATACTATTACGGCCGGAGCTGATTGGTTGACCGACATGAAGAAGTACCTACTTGATGGGATACTACCGGAGGATGTCGATGATGCCCGAAGAACCAAAGCGCACGCTCCAAGATACACCCTCATCGACGATGAGCTGTACAAGCGCTCGTTTGGTGGACCGTACCTCAAGTGCCTCACGAAGGAACAAGCAGTAGACATCATGAGGGAGATACATGAGGGAGGATGCGGGAATCACTCCGGAGGAAGGGCTCTAGCGCGGAAGATAAAGTTGCAGGGCTACTACTGGCCCACCATGGAAGCAGATGCGGGAGGGTATGTGAAGAGGTGCTTACAATACCAAAAACATGCTCCCTCCATACACCAACCGGCAGAAGAGCTACACCCGATATCCAGCCCTTGGCCCTTCCAACAGTGGGGGTTGGATATTTTGGGCCCCTTCCCGACGTCGCCCAACCGAAGGAAGTTTCTCCTCGTCGCCACCGACTACTTCACCAAGTGGGTGGAAGCAATCCCGTTGCTGAAGATCAAAGAAGTTCAAGTAGGAAAGTTCCTATGGAGCAGCATTATCTGTCGATTCGGACTGCCGTGGGCTTTTGTTGCAGACAACGGGCGACAATTCGATGCGGAATCAATTAAGAAGTTCTGCACCAGTAACAACATCAAGTTGTTCTTCTCTACGCCGCGGTACCCTCAGAGCAACGGGTAAGCAGAGTCGACGAACCGTGCCATTCTGGACATACTGAAGGAGAAGCTGGAGCAGAAGAAGGGTTTGTGGGAAGAGGCTTTACCCGGAGTTCTATGGGCCTACCGGACGACACCGAAGCGACCGACGGGAGAGTCCCCGTTCAGCCTTACCTATGGCTCCAAGGCAGTCCTGCCAACGAAAACCCTGGTCCCAACGCAGCGAACAGTCGTAGCTGCCGACCCAGAGCTGAATGACGAACTCCTACTCGATGATCTAGACCTGCTGGAAGAGAAGAGGAAAAGAGCGAGAGCACGCTTAGCCAACTACCATCAGGCCATCAAAAGGGCATATGACCGCAAAGTCAGAAGGCGGGTATTCAAACAAGGGGACCTGGTCATGCGGAAGGTCTTCGACAATACCAGGAGCTGGGAAGTGGCAAGCTGGGAGCTACCTGGGAAGGACCATACATCATCGATGGTATGGGAAAGAATGGAGCCTACCGCCTGAAGACTCAAGACGGCGATGCACTAGCAAGGCCATGGAATGCCACCAATCTGCGCAAGTTCTACCAGGGCAGCTAAATAGGCAAGACGCTTGTAATCGTTTTGTAATTCCGGATCTATTCAATAAAGATGCATTTGCTCAGCGTTCTTGTTCATGCGTGAGAATAATGGTTAACTAAGGAAACCTAAACCAAGTGGTACATAACACTCCGAGCGAGTTCTACCGCTTGGCCGACTGGTTGACAGGACCCTACAAAGGGCGAGACCGGCCGGTGAATACCTGGGAAGATCGGTCGACAGACCCCGCCGGGGTACGACCAGTCAACCAACCTAAACCAAGTGGTACATAACACTCTGAGTGAGTTCTACCACTTGGCCGACCGGTCGACAGGTCCCTGCGAAGGGCGAGACCGGTCGGTGAACACTTGGGAAGATCGGTCGACAGACCCCACCAGGGTACGATCGGTCAACCAACCTAAACCAAGTGGTACATAACACTCTGAGTGAGTTCTACCACTTGGCCGACCGGTCGACAGGTCCCTGCGAAGGGCATGACCGGTCGGTGAACACCTGGGAGGATCGATCGACAGACCCCTATGGGGTACGACCGATCGACCAACATAAGCAAGGGAGGGTATATCACCCCCCGCTGATATGAGGGCCAGATATTGGTCGCACGTCGTCGACGTGTAATCAGAGTACGAAGGTCAAATTTTGATTGCACGTCGTCGACGTGCAGTTATGCATGTCGTCGACGTGTAGTCAAAACATGGAGGCCAAATTTTAATGACACGTCGTCGACGTGTACTTAAGAGGCAAGATCGATAAGAGAAAGAAGACAATCATAGCATTCAGATGAAACATTAAAAGGTCCCAATACAAACGAGTGTTGTTTTATTACATCGCAAAATGAGGCAGTAAGCGGGAGCGATCAGTCGCCTCCCCCAGCTTTCCACGGCCCCGGCGGGAGCTTGCTGCGCAGCTTCGCAACCTTCTTACGCCACCCCGCCACCTGTTCTGCAAGAAGCGACTGGCACTCTGTGGTGAAGTCTACATGCTGCCGATCAAGCGCAACCTTATGTGATACTTCGGCCTGGTCAAGGGAGGCTTTCAACACGGCGATTTCGGCTTCGTGAGCTGCTTTGACGGCCTCGACATCTGCTCCCTGCCTCCTGATCGAAGCGGCCTGGCCCCTGAACCGTTCCCACAGCCTATCAATTTCTGCCTAAGCGGTATCCAATGCTTCTTGAAACTCGAAGGGATCAGTAGCATTCGCCTGCGCGACTTCGAGCTGAGCCTTGACTGCAGCTAACTCTTCAGCATGAACTCGTCGAGCGTCTGCTAACTGAGCGCGTGTCTCCCTCAAGTCCTGCCGAGCAGCCCACAGGGAGGCCTCAAGCTGCGTCATCCTTCGAGCACCCCCCTCGGCAACTCGGCCGATCGCCTGACAAAGGTGGAAACGACATGTACCACAGAGTTAGGGGGAAGAGTTACTACTACAATCAACTCGTCAATGACTCGAAGACTTACCTGGTGAAGCTCGTCGAGCTGGCTCTGCCAGCTAGAACTGCCCGCCACAGTGTCCTCTTCCTCCACCTAACGAGCAGAGAGCCCAGGGGAGCGGCGGTGAGAGGTAGCTTCGGTCGCTCTGAGGGAAGAACCGGGAGGTGGCACGGCGACGCCCCCTGAAGCAAAGGAGGAAGGTGAAGCCATGAAGCATCGAACATCCTCACGTGCGAATAGTGGAGCAGTTGGTGCAACAGGGGGGGGCAGCAGTAGGCACTGCAGTAGGAGCGCGGGGTGAAGCTCGCCTACGCGACCCCGCAGAGCTAGACGGCATGGCTTGCTTACCCCGCCCGAGAGAGAGAGAGAGAGAGAGAGAGAGAGAGACTGTAACTGGAAGACCTCTCGGAGTCTTCTATCTCAACGTAATGTCTACCCGTCGACGGCACGTCTTCTGACCAGTCGTCGGGGAGGGAACGAAGATCGTCGCAAGCAGCATGTCGCATAGCGGGAGCGAGAGGAGAGCGGCCTTCATCGTCATCGCTGGAGGACTCACTTAGAAGGACATGCCTCCTTGCCTTCCCTGCGGGTGCAGCTACGTTGCGAGCAGCTGGTTGCCCGCAGTCGCCTGTAGCTGCAGTCGACTTTGCGCGATGCCTGAATATCACGCAGAGTTTAGATACAGCGGTGTTTGGGTTGAAGCGTCTGACGGAGCTGACGTACCTGTCAGGGAGCTCAGAAGAGTGAGTAGAGGGCTCTTCTTCCCTACCGGACGCTGCAGGCTGCTTGCCCTTCTTTGGAGTAGTACTGTAAGACCTGACAACCGGTAGCTTCGGAAACAGCTGCCGCCAGTCGTCGTCGTTACACGTCACACTCCTAATCAGTTGGTCCAACTCCTCCTCAACAGCCCCAGGGTACTGAAACTGCCTAAAGGGATAGAAATCCTCGATGGTCGCGGTAAGGTTGGAGACTTGACCGAGAATTTTGAAGCAACCCCTCCAGGGTCCTCCGACCACAATGGGGCAATCCTTCCAACTCCTCACGGAGTTAGATAAGCCTCCGATGGGAGGGCGACTGCCTGCGCGTGCCTGCAGGCTGAAGTAATAAAATACGTTGCCTGGCGTCATCTTGTAGTCCTTGATGAAATACTTCTTCAGAAGATACGCGACGCAGAGCTGCTGCCCCGCCCGTTCTTCTATTGCTTCCATGCAACGGAGGATCCTCCAGCTGTTGCCAGCTATCTGGCCTGGAGACACTTTCATGTACTCCAGCAGGCAACCAGAGAAGCTTGCAAGGGAAAGTCTCAGGCCGCAACGTAGCTGCCCGAGAGTGATGACGGTACGGTTGCCGTCGTCAGGGTCCAAAGGACTAGTAGCGAAGGAGAGTGAGATCGTATCCGGAATTCCGTAAGCCGCCCGGACCTCCTCCATCAGCGGAAACTTCTTCGTCACGATGACCCAAGTGAAAGACATCTTCGACGACGGCCCTCGGCGTGTATCCAAACGCAATTCCTGCGAACACGCGACTCCTCGGCGTGCACCCAAAGTAAGCTACGTGCAGCGAGTTATCAACTCGAAAGAACCTTCAGCTACAGAAGAGAAATCTGAAGCAGAGGAAGAAAATGAACCCACTGGGTCCTATTTATAGACAAAGTTGGAGTTGGATGGGTTCAAATTTCGAGGTGGCGACGCCTGGTGATGCCATGTGGTGAAAAACTGGGAAAAGCCCAGACAGCTATTTTGAGTCGCAACAGCCCCAAACCGAGGTGGGCACGCAGACCGAGGCGGGCATGTAAACTGAGGTGGGCACATAAACCGAGACAAGCACGCACGTCGAGGCGGCATGCACAAACCAGGGCAAGCACACAAACCGAGGCGGGCATACAAATCTAGGCAGGCGTGCAAACCGAGGCGGGCGCGCAAGTCGAGGCTAGCGCACAAGTCGAGGCTGACACGCGGAATGAGACTGCACGTAAATCAAGGCAAAGTGATCCTGACCGAACGGGACCGAAGACCATCCGGTCAGGAGGGGGTATTGTGTGTACCTTTCTCTCTCGGAGCCGACCGTGCAACAGGCAGAGAGAGGGGGGGTCGGCCACGCAACAGATCCCCCCCCCGGGCTTCGGTCAGCATGTCATCAGAGGGGACAGCAGCCCCCCCTTGGGCTTCGGTCGGCATGTCATCAGAGGGGACAGCAGCCTCCCCCTCCCTTGGGCTTCGGTCGGCATGTCATCAGAGGGGACAGCAGCCCCCCCCCCCCATTGGGCTTCGGTCGGCATGTCATCAAAGGGGACAGCAGCCCCCCCCATTGGGCTTCGGTCGGCATGTCATCAGAGGGGACAGCAGCCTTCCCCCCCTTGGGCTTCGGTCGGCATGTCATCAGAGGGAGCAACAGCCCCCCCCCCCCTTTTCTTGGTCTCGGTCGGCCGGTCATCAAAGGGGGGCAACAGCCCCCCCTCCTTGTTCTCGGTCGGCCGGTCATCAGAGGGGGGCAGCAGCCCCCCCCCCCCCCCTTTTTTCTTTCTCTCGTTCGGCCGTGCAACGAGCCGAGGCACGATGCGGTAGTCGAACCCGGAAATCCCGGAGGCTATCGGTGCTGACTACGCTCCACGATTTCGGCCCAAGTGCCCAGGTGTCAACCGCGCGTTACGTCCTCACTACCTCTGCGGTTGAGCTCATTGCGGGGACACGTCACCTACCCGATTTTTACGGAGCGCTATAACCGTCACCCCACACTATAAAAGGGGACCTACCCCTTCAGCAAGAGGAGGAAGAATTCTAGAGGAGACGCTGCCCGTTTCGTCCCGGAATTCGCGGAGCTGCGGAGGTCGGTCGGTCGGTAGCCAGAGACTGTCTGCGGAGGTCGGTTGGTAGTCAGATACTGTTTGCAGCTACCGGTAGTCAGATACTGTCTGCAGCGACCGGTAGCCAGACGCTGTTTGCAGAGGTCGGTAATTCGGGATACCGGTCCTCAGGGTGTAATTGGGGTAAGGTGAGAGAATTGTAACCGTCGCAAGTATTATAGTGCATTCTCGCCCCACCCGTGGTTTTTTCCCCTTCGACGTTGTGAAGGGGTTTTTCCACGTAATTTCCAGTCTTCATCTTGTTTTTAGCTTGTTGGATTGTGCTTGCCACCCGAACCGCCCGGTTCGACTAAGAACCCCCCACAGCTCTCATCGTTTACACCTAACAACCAACATGGAAATCTTTTGAGCATATCCATCCTTTTAAGACGGTAGTTAACCAGAGGGGTGAATATGCACAATTTTATATGTTGTGGAGGGTTGATATACAAATATAAGGTCTTCAGGGGTTAATATGAAATTAGACTAGTTTGTAGGGATCGATTTGTAAAAAAAAAACCTAATTTATCACTCCATCCGTTTCTATGCTAACCGGAATGCTGAAGCATTAGATTACATTGGAAATAGTAATTGACGGGATTACCCTCTTCTGGATGAGGTTTAAGCGGAACAAATGTTTCTCATGCCAACCCCCACTAATTTTCAGACATTGACACCCCTAAGTCATACTCTAATATGTGAGTCTTCTATAGGATTCTGCAATCTAAATCATCTGTATATATTTTTGGTTTCATTCAGGGCTTTCCTCTTATATTGCAGTTAAGGAGTCAAACCCTACTCATATCCTCTGTATAAATAGAGTTCTTTTTCTAAGGAGAAAAGAGATTCATTTTCTCCAAAAAAAAAAAATTTGGGAGAGTGAATATCTATTCTTATTAGAGAAAGACCTCACTATATATATATATATATATATATATATATATATATATATATATATATATATATATATATATATATATATATATATGAGTAGGGTATGAGTTCCATACACAATAGAAGATGTACAGCTTGATATATACAAATATATATATCTCCGACAAAGCAGTTCCATCATAGTGAGTGATCATGAGTTTTGACTCCTATGAAGTGCTTTTAAGCTATTTTATCAACTTTTTTTTACCAATGGGCTCCACAATTTTTCTTCTATGAAAGTTAGGGTTGCCACCGATGATGACTAACTTGTAGCATTCAAACTTATCACCCTTGATGAATTTGCCAGTCTTCACACTAGATCTTTGATTAGCATATCAAATTGTTTCGTAAAGAAATAAATGAATTCTTTCATAACTACATTGTTGCCACTTGAATGGTCTTATGTCTATTTCTACATATCTGTTTTGGTAAAAAAGTGTTCCCCCTAAACTTTTTGATGCAAGATAAAAAGGGGAGCCGTCGTCGATGGTTCGCGATCTCCAAATTAAAAATAGTGGGAGAGCAGAGGAGAGGACGGGGAAGATCCGGAGTCCACCGGATTCGGAGAATTCACCCCTGATGGATTCCAATCCAGAAAACCCTAATGAAACCCTGCAAGCCGTCATTTTTTTTTTTAGAATTCATAAACATCTTTATTCATCAAATGGGGGTCTATCAATAGGCTTACCCTACTTGGTCTCCAAAAAATCATAAAATTACTATCAAAAATAAAAAGATAATGCTTTCCAAAATAAAAAGATATAAATCTATCCTAAATCTTAACTAAATGATATCTCTAAAATTTATCATATTTAATCATTCCAAAAATAAGATATTTTATTTCGAATTTAATATTTTATTTTGAAAATATAATTTTTAAAAATTATTAAATCTGAGATTTATTTTAAAAAAGCCTCGAGAGCATGTCGATCTGTGAAAATCGTACAGGGCTTGCAGGCAGGGCCCTGTCCTCATTATTCATCCCAAGTCAGAAAGAACTCGTCCATGACTTTTGTGGAGCCGTGGCAAGGGCCAGTAGCAAAGCTCGCATCACCAGGACCGTCGAAGGATCGTCTCAAAGTCCACAACTGATGATGGAAACCTAGTCAGTGTGGTCGTGCTGCACTGTAGTCATCTCCTGGGTCCCACACAAAAGTGGTGCTGCCGTCGAACATGGACCAAGAGTCGGAAAAGTGCTGGCACGAACTGACAAAGACATCCTCTGCTGACGGTTGCTCAACTCTGAGGAAGTCCATGGGCTGAAGGGCATGCCCACAGAAGTCAACCACTGGATGAGAGGGCTCCATTGGAAGTGCAAGTGCTGGTGGGGCCGCTGGTGACATCGGACGCTTAACAGTGGGCTTTGGAGAAGACCCCACTGAAGATGTTATAGCGAGAAGCGGCTCTACTAAAGGTGGTGGTAGGATCGGCAGTGCAGATACCGCAGGTGGTGCTGTCAGCACATGAGGCACATCCGATGGAGGTCCGACTGAGGTTCAGACCCTGCGTCGTTGTTTGATCAATGCCTCTTGCTCGATTTCGCCCATTAACTGCATCACATTATTATATCTTTTGTCAACCGATCTCCCTTGATGAAGGAACCACTGGACGAAGGGGTCGGCAAACGAAGACAGCTCTTGGGCTCCATCCTTGATGTGCCCAACATAAACCAACTCCATAAATAGGAAATGGGGTTGGATCCAAATTGTAAACGGGTCTAAATTTTAGTGATGATGTCAACTTGATGTGACCTCTGTAAACAAGATGGAGAAGGGAAATTTTGGTTCACAGTGGATGAGGATTAGAGGGTGATGAGATAGAGATCTAAGGGCTGACAAGTCTAAGGCTCAGTTTAAGAGTGAGGTGTAGCATAAGGATCTAAGGGCTGAAGGTTAAAGGGTTTCTTTGGACTTGCTTGCAGGAGATCCCAACAAAACAAAGAGAAACAGAGGGGGCGGCAAGCAGATCAATGGAGAAAGGGGTGCGACAACAATCAGGTATGTCTTTCTCTTTCTTTTCTTTTTCTTTTTTTTTTTTTTTTTGTGTTGATTCAGATCTGAACTCTTTTTTTTTTGTGTGCTACATAAAAATATGGCCAGCAAAAAAGAGGAAGACAGGAAAGGCTACGGGGGGCGGCGCAGGCCGATGAGGCTAGCCGCAGGCCGGAGACAAACAGGCAAGGGGTAGCCACGGCCGAGGCCGGGGCAACTGTGGGGTGGCCTCGCGTTGCAGGTCGGGGCCGTGGCAAGGTCGACTAGTGTCGGACAGCGTGCGAGGAGGTCAGAGAGGCTCCAGGCAAGCACCGGGGTGGCTGTTGGGGCTCTGTAGATGCAGGGAGCCTCGGTGAGGTCGGGATGCTATCGGGCAGTGAAGGAGGTCCGACAAGAAGCCGATCGGATCGCGGAAGGCTGCGACAGCGACAGGAGATGGCTAGCGGAGCGGCTGAAGCCTGGCGAGGTCGGGAGGCGCGGATCGGGATAGAAGATGTTGACGATTGCCGGTGATGATGACAATTCTGGCTGATCGCTCAACAGATAGGGATCGTTAAAAGCCCACTATGATACCAAACTGATGCGGAACAAAAACGGAAGCCGTCGTCGATGGTTCGCGATATCCAAATTAGGATTTTTTGAAAGAGATAGTGGGGGAGAACAGGAGAGGAGGGGGAAGATCCAGAGTCCACCGGATTTAGGGAATCGACCCCTGGTGAATTCCAATCCGGAAAACTCCAACGAAGCTCGCAAACCATCATATTTTTTTCATAATTCATAAGCATCTTCATTCATCAAATGGGGGCCTTAAGTAGACTTACACTACTTGGTTTCCAAGAAACCATAAATTAACTATCAAAAATAAAAAGATAATGCTTGCTAAAATAAAAAAGATCTAAATCTACCATAAATCTTAACTAAATAATATCTTTAAAATTTATCATATTTAATCATTCCGAAAAAAAAAAAGATATTTTTAGATTAAAAAAATAATTTCAGAATAAAATAATTATTTTATTTCGAAAATATAATTTTTGGGAATTATTAAATTTGTTATTTTTTTGTAAGATAAACTTTGAGAGCGTGTCAGGCCATAAAAATCGTGTAGGGCCTACAGGCAAGACCAGATCTTCCCTCCTTTTAGCCTTTTTTTTCTCTTTTTGGTAGCTAAAACTTAGTCCCACTTTGCTAGTTGGACAAGAGTTAGAGGAGCATATAAGGAAATGCTTCTCTGATTAATTGTTGGGAATGTACAAGAGGACATGGGGGTGGTGCACATGGACCTATTACGATGCAGTAGTGAATTGCACCGGATCACACATGCGCGGCATGAGCAATGGGCTATATTGCATCATTGGCACTAATTAGGCGCACTTAGCATGGCACATCAACACGAATAGCTTGAGGCGCCTATACTTTTGGCTAAGCTTAGGTTGGGGTGGGTGGAATCTAGTGCAAGTCGGGTTCGTGTCCATATTGAGTCAACAGTCTCCAGCCGTTGGACTGGGTCTGGGAGACCGAGACAGTTAATGGTCAGTTCGCCCAATAGGTACCACTGACACCTTTAGCTAAGTAGATTATTCTTTTGGCAGTATGTCATGGTTCCCCGCCTAGTTGCGGTTTCGTGTCCCGTAGTGAAGCGGTGTATTAGGCCAGGTAGGTGACTCTGAGTTTGTGCCATTGTGACTCCTAGTTCTCCCCGCTGTTGGGTTGGTTTTGGGTTTGCGCCAGCCTGTGGCGCCTCGTGGAGGCCCGCTTCTGACCTCCCCCTTGAATGTACCAAAAAAAAAGGTTGTTGGGCCTGGAGTCTATATAAAAAGCTCATTCCTCTTCTCTTTCACTCATCCGAATTCTAGAATCCTTGCTCTCTAATCCCTCCTTTGTGTTTTGATCCATGGAGAGATTGTAATTCAGTCCGAGCAACACTTATTTTTGTGCAGTACATTGTACATTGGTTATGTTGTATCCTGTGGATAATTTTTGTAGCAAATAGTAATTTTCTACAAAGTATTGTAGCTAAAGAGTAACATTTGCATATTGTTACTCTTTGCTACAATAGTTTTAAAAATTGTTACTCTTTGCTACAGTGAAATCAATATAGCAATAAATATATTTGCTACAATGAAATCACTATAGCAAAGAGCAACTTTCTACAAAGTATTGTTGCTAAAGAGTAACATTTGCAGATTGTGACTCTTTGCTATAGTACTTTGACAGATTGTTACTCTTTGTTATAGTGAAATCATTGTAGCAAATATAGTAACTTTCTACAAAAAACTGTAGCTAAAGAGTAACATTTGGAGATTGCTACTCTTTGTTACAATACTTTTGCATATTGTTACTCTTTACTACACTGAAATGACAGTATATGCTATAATGATTTTACTGTAGCAGAGAGTAACAATTTGTAAAGTACTGTATCTAATTAGTAACATTTTCATATTGTTACTATTCGCTACAATAAATAGTAATATTTGTGATTTTAGTTTTAGGGACAATTTTATCATTTAAAGTAGAGAAAAAGTCAACGACGGTTCTTGCTGTAAATACATCTTTTTTGGAGGGATCTGGTGCAAAACCATCTTGTTGTCTGTCTTTTTTTTTTCCCGCCAAAAACCATTTCACTCAATGATTAACCATCATAAACAAAAAAATATGAATGATATACAAATCATGTGTTCATTGAAGTATTTCCGCCTTAGAAGTTCAGTCAACTAATTGCATGTAATCCAAGATTTTAAATATCGTTGTCGGTGTCCATGTCGGTCGGCCAAAAAAAAGAAATTTTTTTTTTGGTAATTTGTCGGTGGAAATATTTCGTTTTTTGGACAAAGTTTGGTGTTTCTATAGAAATTTATCGTTTTCAGTCAAATTTCGATTTTGTTCGTTTGATATGAAAAATTATGAAATATTTCAGCAATTGTCAGATTTCGATCAAATGTCGATCATTTCGGTCAAATATCGATTGACAAAATATAATGTCGACATTTTCTGTTTTTTTATGTCGGATTCTCCAAAAAACGACATGTCGGTGATTTCGACTGACATCTGTCAACATTTGATTCCATGATGTAATCTAACATATGATGTAACACAATATTGTATTAAGGTGTTGCGGCGCGTCATTTGGGTATTAAATTTAGCACCTCTTCTCTTCGCCACGATCGCAGCCATCAGAGGAACTTGGGGATGCGTATTTTACATAGATTGTTAGGCATTCAAATCTTGATTTGAGGTTACCATTTATAACTTTATATATAAGGGAAAATTACACAGACCTCCCTGGTTTGATCGATTATCACTTACACCTCCTCATGTTTAAATCGTTCTATTTCCTTGCACAAACACCCCTGGGAGGGGATGAAAGTGATATGTCCTTCAAACTACATGAGGGCATTTCTAGGATTTTAAACATGCAGGGATGAAAGTGATGCCAGTCAAACTACAGGGGTCGATGTATAATTTACCCTAAATATAAGGGAAATTTTATTCATACCCCATAAATCTGTAATTAGCCCCCATTTCCAACAAACTTGAACACACCCCATTTTTTTTTTTCATACCCCATTCCTATCCCAAAAATACCCTTCCCCCTTACACCCCACCTTCAATACACCCCAGTTAAATGGCCCGTCCCAACTTGATTATACCTCAATCAAACACACACCCCCTGAAATATACCCCAATTATATGCACTCTTGAATACACCCCACTCTTAAATAAACCCCATGCAGTTGGCTAATACTTGAAGGCACAAGTAGAGCTACAATTTGGGCGGGCCAACCTGAACCCAACCCGAGTCCAACCCGAACCCAACCCGAATTTGGGCGGGCTAATCCGAGCCCAACCCAAATTATTTCTCCTCGACCCGACAGGACCCGACACGAAGTTAGCGGGTCTGGGTCAAGGCTAAACGGGTTCGGGTCATAAACGGGTCGACACGATAGACCCGTTTATTAAACAGGTCAGGTCCGGGTTTAGGGTCTGGACACGGTAGACCCAGGAAGACCCATTTAGTATTCAATAGGTCATGTCGGGTCGGGTCGGGTCGGGTCTACCAGCAATCCGATACTATAATATATAATACCAGTGGGTCTTTCGGGTCAGGTCGGGTCAAGTCGAATTGGGTCGGATCGGATCAACTGAATAGATCCGGGTGGTAAACGGGTCTTATCGGGTTTTATCGTGTCTACCTGTTTATTAGCGAGTCGGGTACGGGTTTAGGATCTAGACACAATTAGTTAAACGGGTCGGGTCCGGGTCTAGGGGTTTTGGACACGACACGAAACTAGACACGACACGAACCCGACACGACACGACTCATTGCCACCCCTAGCTGCAACTTGGGCGGGCCAACCCGAACCCAACCCGACTTTGGGCTGGTTAACCCGAACCCACCCCGCACAACCCGACGGGTTGGGCGTGGGCTAAGTTTAACAAACATTGGGTTGGGTTGGGGGTACAAAAGACGCTGAGCAGGGGCTTTGGGGTTTGGGGTATAAAAAAAAGGGCATTGTTGGTATTAAAGGATTGTTGAGTAAGTTATTGAGAAACGTTAGGGATACGGGGGCTAATTACAGATTTTTGGGGTATGAATAAAATTTCCCAAATATAATTGTAGAATATTCCCACTTAATATGTAACTTCTGTTATAATTTTGACTCATTTTAAGAAAATTCTGGAAAATTGTAACCTCCCTATGAAAAAAAAAACATCAATTATGTAACCTTGAATATTTTAAAAAAAAGTGTTAGAAATCCAAAATAAATAAAATTCCGAATATACCCCCCACATCCTCCTCCCTCTCCTCGATATGATCCTCTATTCCCAACCGCCCGCCGCCACCGACCTTGTCCTCCATCTTTTTCTTCCTCTTCGTCCTCCCTCCCTCCCTCGCCTTTTCTCATCTTCCCCAATGGACACACCGGCTGTGAGAGATTTGACAATGGATTACTTGGATCTCGAAGCAGATTGCCGATGGATAGGTGAATTCTATGATGACTGGATGCTTAATGGTATTGTTGTTCACGCAGTGGACATATTTCAATGGCCTTGATTGGCCTCTCATGACAAAAACACTTGGAAATGAATGGCAACCTTTGGATCTACGACGAAGGACGCCGTTGACCCACCAAATCTAACGATGAAATAGCTTTTGAAGCTCTCCAATGGCCTCACTTAACCATCCCCATTTTTTTTTTCTACTCATCAACCTCGCCCCATTTACTGGCTCGCTTGAGGATCGTCAGATTTTATGTAGTGGATAGTGGATAGGGAGGCCATTGGAGTATGAGCAAAATCCACTCTCCAAACCTGCTGATTTGGCAAGAATGGCTCACCAAATTTAACTTTTAGTTAGGGAGGCCGTTGGAGATGCTCTAAGCTCTTCCATGAGAATAAGACCATTTTGGTCCACATTTTTTTTATGGAAAATTCTATTCATACTCCAAAAACATGTAATTAGCCCCCATTTTAAAACAAACTTGAACACACCATGTTTCCTTTAATCATATCCCATTTCTATCCCAAAAATACCCTTCCCTTTTACACCCCACCTTGAATACACCCCAGTTATAAGACCCTTCCCACCTTGATTGTACCCCAATTAAACATCCACTCTCTTGAATATACCCTAATTATATACCCTCTTGAGTACACCCGCTCTTAAATACACCCGGTGAGGGTGCCGACCCCTCTTCTTTTCCCATTGGTAGAGGGGTTAGTTCTCCTATAGAGGAATCCGATCAGGGGAATTGGGCTATGGGTTTGTTGAGCCCCATTATTGTTATCGTTGCCATTGCGATGGTTCATTCTCAAATAGCAGCCGATACCCCTTATTCAAAGGGTAATGTATTTAAGTTAGGTTTTAGTTAGGATGTGGCATACAAAATAAGGATATAATAGATATTTAAAAAACTCTGAATAGGTTATTGAGAAATGAATGAAAAACAGGGGTAAGTACAAATTTTTGGGGTATGAATAAAATTTGGGAAATTTTATTCATACCCCAAAAATATGTAATTAGCCCCCATTTCCAACAAACTTGAACAAACCCCTTTTTTTTTTTCTCATACCCCATTCCAATCCCAAAAATACCCTTCCCCCTTACACCCCACCTTCAATACACCCCAGTTAAATGGCAAGCCCCAACTTGATTATACCCCACTCAAACACATACCCCTTAAATATACCCCAATTATATGCACTCTTGAATACACCCCACTCTTAAATAAACCCCATGCAGTTGGGTGATACTTGAAGGCACAAGTAGAGCTGCAACTTGGGCGGGCCAACTTGAACCCAACCCGAGTCCAACCCGAACCCAACCTGAATTTGGACGGGCTAATCCGAGCCCAACCCGAATTATTTCTCCTCGACCCGACAGGACCCGACACGAAATTAGCGGGTCTGGGACAAGGCTAAACGGGTTCGAGTCGTAAACGATAGACCCGTTTATTATTCAACGGGTCGTGTCGGGTCGGGTCTACCAGCAATCCAATACTATAATATATAATATCAGTGGGTCTTTCGGGTCAGGTCGGGTCAAGTCGGATTGAGTCAACTGAATAGATCCGGGTGGGGGTCTTACCGGGTCTTATCGTGTCTACCTATTTATTAGCGAGTCGGGTACGGGTTTAGAATCTAGACACACGATTAGTTAAACGGGTCGGGTCCGGGTCTAGGGGTTTTGGACACGACACGAACCGGACACAACAGGAACCCGACACGACACGACTCATTGCCACGTCTAGCTGCAACTTGGGCGGGCCAACCCGAACCCAACCCGACTTTGGGCGGGTTAACCCGAACCCACCCCGCACAACCCGGCCAACCCGACGGGTTGGGCTTGGGCTAAGTTTAAACAAACATTTGGTTGGGTTGGGGGTACAAAAGACGCTGAGCAGCGGCTTTGTGGTTTGGGGTACAAAAAAAAGGGCATTGTTGGTATTAAAGGATTGTTGAGTACGTTATTGAGAAACGCTAGGGATACGGGGGCTAATTACAGATTTTTGGGGTATGAATAAAATTTCCCTAAATTTTTTCTTTTTTATCATCGAACTTGTTGCATATTAACCCCTGAAAATTTATTTTTTCATACCGACTCCTGAAAACTAAATACATGTGCAAATCAACCCCTTAGATTAACTAATAAGCCTAATTGGTGGGACTATTCTATGTATATTTGTTGTTTAACTAATTTTGTATGTTGATTTTATGACAATTTTACCTCTAGTTAACCTGAAAAGGAAAAGTTACGCTCAAAGAATCACACTAAAAACCCTAAATTAGGCTAATACTAAATTAGGCTAATAAAGCGCATGAAGCTGGACTAAACGATAGAGGGTAAAACAGTCATTTGAGACCTCAGGTAAAAGGCAGACCATGGTTATTAGCTACCTAGTAAAGGTGGGTGATGGTAAACCAAGAATAAACCAAGAATATTCTTCCAGATAGACATCAGCTAACCTGAGCGGTTGATTTGCCCAAGTAAGCTAGTTTTCAAGGGCGAATATGCAAATTTCCAGGGGTTAATATGCAATTAGCATAGTTTCCAGGTGGGCTATATGTAAAAAATCCCTTCGTGATAAAACGAGTGGAAATTGGGAGAGGATGCTAATGAAGTGCAGACACCCAAATTTGCTGCAAAACTTCACAGAGAGCTCAAGGCAAATACATTACAATTGAATTGACCATACATTGGATCCTCAATTAAAGCTTCACTCTAAAGAAAACACAATGCAGATTGAACAGAGACACCTCCTACTGCAGAAAATCAGCCAAGGTTACTAAGCCGCACCCATAATCGACACACATGACGCAAAACAAGATCGCTCAAACGCAACAGGTTTGACCTGTGGTCAGTGATTCCTACGACTCAACTGCCACACGAAGTGGTCGGCGGCCACCATTGCTCGAGATGCTGAGCTGATGGAGCCTTCATACCTGCGATAGGATCATCACCATGTGAGTGCTCCAATGCTTGCGATAAGAACATTTGTTTTATAGATCGGAGAATTAGCTGCAACTTAAATATATACGACCCCCGACATTACCCTTCGAGATTTCAAGAAAACAGTATGGCTCTTGCTTATCCCGTGCACTTACATTGCAACCAAAAGATAAGCCGCGGTCGGCATAACGATAACTCCCTCACCAGCTGGTTTTGAAGTATTCACGCACCGAGCACAGAACCAGTTCTCATGTATCGACGTGACTATATCTGTATCAAAATAAAAATGGTAATAAATAAAATATATTTTGTTAAAGAAGTCTAAATAATTCCAAATCTTGGAAGGAAGCAAACCAGCATCTGCATTCTGCACTATATATAGGATTTACAACTAGAACATGATGTGAGAAAATAAACACACTAAGCAGTAGCTAAGGCTCACGGGATAGCATGTTGTTGTTATGCTGCGAGAAGTTATCGTGTCACATAGAAGGCGAGCAGGGAATTGGACAGACACTGGCAAGGGACGGTAGAAGTGAAGTTTGATGACTCGGCAGCATCAATTCACAGTGAAATTAAGGGCCCTTCGTACATTAGCTATGAGCTCACCAATTACAAATCGTATCATCATCATCATCATCATCGAAGTCTTGCCCCATCCAAGATGGAGTCAACTATTGAGCACAACTCCAATTAATAAGGTTCCACAAAAGATCGATCAGAATTTTCCGACCGGCTGTCAACCTAACGTCAACCCTCTACGGTTGGTGCCAAAAACCTAATCAAGGCAATTTAACAAGCAAGAGGCCAGATGGCGGGTAGAGGGAGACCTATCCTGCTGGTTAGGTAGACTAAGCTCATGCAACACGGAGTAACCCTCACGGTTTCCTAGACTAGGAAAGAGTCTGGACAAAATAATAATAACTAGAGGGATAGAACTATAATAACAAGGTAATCCTAAGATGGAGTTGATATTGTTCTCTTTTTTTTCCCCTCATTAATTAGGAAATACAAGTCTTGTAATTCTCATGCATTTAGAGATTTAGATCTTTGTATCGCCTCTACATTGTGAAACTGTGCATGGAAGAAAGGGTTGCTCAATAAGCAGCAGACTAGCACTAGTGCACTACCCACCAGTATTTGAGAATCAGGAACCAAATACTCACATTGGCTAGGTCCAATAAAGAAGTACTCAGTCTGGAGATTGTTTCGTTTGACGAAGTCAAGGAATGGATACAAGTCGATTGCCTTTAACTTTATCCCCTCCTGTTCAGCTCTGCTAATGCCAACAGACAATTGTTAATAAATGTCATATATCAAGGTCGGACTGTCCATCTAACAAACCATAAGAGAGTGTTATAGTAAATTGAATGGTAGCCAAAATAATGCAACTGAAGGAATAATGTTTGCAGATTACAAGGTGAAGAAAACATACATAACCAAACAAAAAAGAAATGTTTCAATATAGAATTTAGCACGTCAGGAACACAAACTGACCAAGAATAATGATTAAGCCTTTATACCCTTAATATAGGATTTGCTAAGGAGTTTATCTGAAATAAAATAAAATAAATGTGCGTGTGTGTGTGTGTGTGTGTGAGAGAGAGAGAGAGAGAGAGGTGTGCAAAATCTAGCGGGCACCTAAGAAGCACTGACACTGATATGGGGACACGGTTACGACACGACACGGGTACGCCGACACGGCAAATCCTAAAAAAAGCGGACACGAGTACGGCGGGGACACAGCAAAATAAATTAATATTTTTTATTTATATTTTATGTGTGTTCATAATTCATATATATTTCAAAAACCGAAAAAATCTCATAGAAAACAACTAAAATAAAAATTTAATGCATACTGAATCACAACCATTAATTACACCTAGCACGATTGGTGAATCACATACAGGCCTAAATGGCATGAAAAAGAACGGCTGTGTTTTAGCGTCCGTTACAACCAGCTTGACAAGTGAATTATACTCAGGCCCAAATGACATGCAAAAGAACGGCTGCGATTCAGTTTTGGCTTCAACCTATCTTATCCTCTAAGGCAGCTTGTGATACCCTATATCGAACAACCCGCCATGTCCGGTGCGTGTCCGGCAAGTGTCCGACCGTGTCCGGCTCCCGGAAGCACGTGGGACACGGCACATGCGTGTCCGACGAGTGTCTGGCGAGTGTCAGTGTCCGACAAGTGTCCGACACGGGTACGGGAGGCCTAGGGAAGTGTCCGTGCTTCCTAGGCGGGCACATATTATACCACATATATTGGATCACATGTTAAACCATAAAATCTAATAAGCAACATCCACAAATATGGGGCCAAAATAAACAAACTGGGATCAGGTCCTCGAGTCATGCGGCGGTTATTCCGATCTAAAGCTAAGGTCTCTACATTCCAAGTTGGAATCCTTATATTCCCAAATGTGTCCCCACAAGGATTTTGTTTATTACATGAAATACCTAATGAGTTTGACTCCATGTTAAAAAATTTCAAGAGTTAATATATGAGTAGATAGAAAATATAATATTCACATAAAGGATTTAATGGACACACAAATATGTAAGCTGCACACAATTACCCAAATAGAACACACTGAACCAAAACAAAAAGATTTTCACTTCATAGTTGGAGTTGGTTTTTTAGACAAGTTTTCAACCTAACATCAACTCTCAACCTTATATACAAATACTAAAAAGAATAGTATACACTTCAACTGCAACTAATGCCGACATGTTTAATATTTTACCAAAATAAGGATGAAAATAAAAAGTCTGTTCACAGATTACACAATACAAGTAAAAAAAGATGAATTGATTAATGATGCACAATGATTTACAAAAACTACAACTTATCTGTAAAAATGAAAAATTAACAAACAAACAAAAAAAGAAAAATCTGAGATGACAGTAATTACCTGAATATACTGAAATATACACCACTTTATAGAAATACCAATAGCAATAATGAAAATTGTCAAAAGTTGTATAGAAGATTAACCAACATATAAAAGTAAAAAAAGAAACTAAAAGGACTTTATATTAAAGCACATAGAATAGCATAAGCAAGTCAAATTAAGAGAGAGAGAGAGAGAGAGAGAGAAAGAGGAAACCATTGAAAACCAATGCAAAAATCTAGCATGAATGAAATTGGTATCAAATTCATCATAACCATGGTAGGCACAAATCATCAGATCCTGATATACTCATGGAAAAGCTAGGGTCAAGGATTGCAAAGCCTCCAATCTTCATTCTTTATTTGACAAGCAACTCATTGTGTGGACATGGGACGTTGAGATGCCTCCATGATACATCTTTCTCCTTGTATATCTTCCTTTGATGTCCATTTTTATGTAGATGATGGATGATGATCAATGCTGTCAAGTGCGATATGTGATCGCACAGCTTAGATTGAGCTGACTGCATATGGGTTTGGGGAGGAGAGAGAGAGAGAGAAGGGGGGGGGGGGGAGGGTGCTATGACCCCAAACAGTATTTTCGACAAACAATTTGGGTTACAGATTTTGTAAAAATATAAGAAAAGAAAGTACCTCCTTTATTAGGCATTACAAATTTACAATTACAAGGGAAAACTAAGCTAAAAATCTACTAATTATGCAAAGTTTCCTTGAGAGAGGCCTCCATCGTGAGATCCATTAACCAACCCATCATCATTTGAGTCATCTCCTTCTTCAATGTACTCCTCGGAATATGTCTCCTCATCACTTGTGACAAGAGGTTCATCCATGAACCCGCGGAAGACATGATGGAAGTATGTGCGTGTGAGTGTGAGTGTAAGTGTGTTGTGAAAAGTATAAGAAAATGAGGGTAGAAGATAGTAATTTAATCAAAGTGGGGTAGTATTCTCTAGGTGGTGGGAGCGGCCTCTAGTCGTCGACTCGTCGCTTCTCCTCATCGTTGCCTCCTCATCATTGACTTTTCGCCTCCACTAGGACTTGTGAGTCTTGGAGGTGAGAAATGGATAAGTCGGAAATGGAGAGAGAGCTCTAATTATGAAAAATAAATAAAAACTTTAAGCCTTTGAGAGAATGCTTGACGAGTGACTAAAAGAGAGGAAGCAATATTGTGACGTGAAATAGGGAGGATTGGGAGGGTATATATCGGGTAGAAGGCGTGGATTAAATTATTTTTTTACAACTAGCCGTTTCAGACAAAGTTTAAAATATTGGCCGATACCGGTATGTACGGGTTTGAGCCCAACCAGTACCCTAGTGTACCCAATACCATTATTGGCCTTGTTTTATCTTGTACACCATCATTTGAACCAATAAATCAGTTTTAGCAGGCCAATGCATTAACTTAAGATCATAGGACATAGGTGAGATAATTTGATGGTTGCACATGTCGATGATAATGCTTTAAAGGGAGAAAGTAGATTAGCATCAACTTAATCAGCTTATCTTAATCAAGCTAGTTAACCCTAGGCCTGTCAATGGGTCGGATTCGGGCCGGATCAGAGTATATCCGAATCCGATCCGAATAATAATATGCCTAATCCGAATCTGATCCGATATCCAATGGCTAAGAAGCACTGACACTGGTACGGGGACACGGTTACGACACGACACGACACGGGCACGCTGACACGGCAAATCCTAAAAAAGGACACGGGTACGGCGAGGACACGACAAAATAAATAATATTTTATTTATATTTTATGTGTGTTTATAATTCATACATATTTCAATAACCAAAAAAACATCATAGAAAATAACTAAAATGAATATTTAATACATACTGAATCACAACCATTAGTTACACCCCGCCCAATTGTTTAATCACATATAGTCCTAAATGGAATGGAAAAGAACGGTTGTGTGTCAGTTTTGGCTTCAACCTATCTGAAACCTCAGAGGATCAGATAGGTTAAAGCCAAAACTGAATCGTAATCGTCCGTTACAACCAGCTTGACAAGTGAATTATACTCAGGCCCAAATGACATGCAAAAGAACGGTTACGATTCAGTTTTGGCTTTAACCTCAGAGGATCAGATAGGTTGAAGCCAAAATTGAATCACAACAGCTTGTGACCCAACCCTATATTGAACAGCACGTCAACCCGCCGTGTCTAGTGAGTGTCCGATGAGTGTCGGGCAAGTGTCCAGCTTCCAAAAGCACGTGGGACACGACACATGCGTGTCCGGCGAGTATCGGTGTCCGACAAGTGTCCGACACGGGTATGGGAAGTGTCCGTTGTGGAAGTGTCTGTGCTTCTTAGTTCGATGGATATTGCAACCTTTTGTTTGAGTCTGAATCCGTCCAAAAATCCGAGATTTGAATCCGAATATCTATTTAGAAATAAAAAAAAGACAAATTACTAAACCATCCTCAAATTATGGATTCAAAACAAGTTATGTTTCTTTTCTTTTTCAATACAAAGAATATAATAGAAAGGTTAGGTAAAGAGGGCACTTGTCAAAGTTTATATAATAGATAGGTTATGTTTTAAATCTAAGTCCCTAATAATCATAATACCTAGATCCAAAGGTTGTTGTTCAATAATTATGTTAGATAGTGTCGGATCGGATCTTAATCAAATCAGATCAAGGTAAACCCGGATCCGATCTGATTATGTTTCGAATCGGATTGGATCATTTTTAATCGGATATCGGATCAAAAAATTATTATTAGATCCGGGTTATTCGGATCAAGATTGGCTCCGTTGATAGGCCTAGTTAAACCCTATTTTGGAAAGTCCATCTAAGCACACATGTCTTATGGGTACCATTGTAGAAGCAAAAGAATCAAAACAAAAGGAGCCATTAACCGATACCGACTGGTACATACCAGTACCAACGGTACGTACCTCCGGTATACAGGTCGAGGGCCATCCAATATCGCGACTGACACCGTAATTTTGAACATTGGTTTCAGCCACCCAGGTAATTGTGCATCTGCAAAACTTGAAGGGCTATAAAACCAACCGTTGGATGCATCCGCACAACAGCATTGTGTGGTTGCATGTAGTGTTATGCGACTGCATAATTCCAACGACTATAAAACTAGTCATTGTTCAACGTGTGGTCGCATAAGTGTGCGACCACACATAACATGTGCACCGCTCAAGCTCCTCTACATCCGTGCGTTGTTCGCACAACCCAAATATTGTTCTACTTTCCTATATACGGCTGCACAATCACATATATGGGCCAGGCGGCCGCACTTGACAATAATGGTGTTGATTATGGATCCTGTAAGAATCACAATCAATGGATCCTCCTCATAATAATGCCTCCTAATAGATAATTTTTATCAAGCTTTGTATCCCACTATAAAGTTCCATATTATCAATTAGACTTATTTCTCTAGATCCTTATCATAACCATTTAAGATTGAATCATAAGGAGGAATAAGCACAAGTAGTTTAATACTGTTGTAGCCTATCATACCTTTTCCATGAATAATGCATGTCACTTATTTGTTTCAAAGTGGGTATAATTCAATCCTTTTGTTTCACTTGAAGACCCTTATTTCCTCAACATGGGGACAACTACCCTATGTGGACAACAACCAAGCCCTAAAAGTGGGGACAACTACCAAGCCCATATATAATGGGATTTCATATAATCATATGTGAACGAAAGAAGAGAGCAGATACGAAAGAGACACCCTAGAGACATCTTATAGGAAGTGGAACTCATGAAGAGTTCACTATAGAAGTCTTACACTTCTAGGAAAATATTGATTTTTTTTTATTTGATCCATCTTATTTTGTCTTCTACCCTCTTCGTCTAAAACCTTTACTAGTCTTGGGGAACCTTGGAGGCTCTCTGGTTGCATGAGCTTAAACTGTATAACAAACAAGATAGGTCTCCCAACCTGCCAACTAGCCTCCTAGGTTTCTTCATTATTCCTCTCTTGCCAAGTTGCCTTGATCAAGTTTTTTGCACCAATTTAGAGGGTTGATATCAGGTTGATAGCAGATCATAATTTTTTTTCTTTTTGTGAAACCTTATTAATTAGAATTGTGCTCCATAGTAGAACCCAAGTTAATTAGTAGAATCTCTAACATTTCATAGAAAAAACCAATATTTATAAGACCCCAAAATAACCATAGAAAATAGCTTTAAGACATTCCAAACATGATCTACAAAAGACTAAAGCTTTTTTGAAAGGCCACAAATCGAATACCTCCAAGCAACCTGATTGAACTCCCTATGAAATCTTTGAGATTAACTTTGACATAATTATGAAAATTTTAAATTATAGAATATCCTTAATGACACTCTACAAGTAAACCTTACATGTAATTTATAGGACGCACTATAAAAAAACTTTAGCATTTAACAGTACCAACTCAAACCAGATTACGCTGTGTTGGCCACAACATATTCCTCAAGCCTATCCAGAGCAAGACACCTTTTATTTAATTGTGTAAAATATTCAACTCAGAGAATTGGGATGTTCATTTATTTGACTATTGCTAGAGATTTGGGAATCACAGCTCAATAGGTTGATAAGGTGATTATGACCTTAAGGTCATGTAAATGAAACTAGATTATGCAATAGATTGGTTTGCTTATTGTCCACCTTAATTTAGGTTTTGTTATATGTGTTCCATTTCGTGTATAAAATCTCTACACATGACTCAAATCTAATGTGATCTAAGAGAATGATAAACAGTTGCCATTTGGCAGTGATGCCCTTCATAGTTGTTTCTTATTTTTTGGCTGGAGAGATCAACATAGACTCATCAAGCAAAATAGAGATAATTATTCTTTTGTATATTTGTCAGTTCACTTATGCACTTCAAGAGCAAATGAATAATTGTTGTTTTTCCTCTATCCGGATATGCGAGAATGGCCATGAAAGAAGTAAACTTCTCATTCTTCAGATTTCCCTTCCAATATTTAAGAATTTACGCTCATCTCCATCAAGCTTAAATGTGATGCCAACATGTCACTCGTGTCGTATGTAATCTACTTCTATGGTATCTTCTAGTCTTATCCATCATCCCGATAAATTATGTTAGGGATGATTGCCACTTCATGGGGGGTAAAGAAAAGCAATGAGAATGTAAACCCCAATGGCAGCTAAAAACATTTAATCTTGAGAATGGTAGATTGCAACTATTGCAATTTCAAGGTTCACCACGAACAACACAACATATGGGAGTTGTTACGCACAAGTATAATGGTATCCTAGCCTCCTAGGACATGATCATGGTTTCAAATTTCAAAATATTTCAAGAACTTTCACGAAATATTTCAGGTTTTCTAGCACTGAAATGAAATCAGGGGGCCAGAAATATTCAGAATGGAAACTGTGAAAATATGTTTCCATAATTCTATAAAACAGTAATATTCTCACATAGTCGAAGTTTTCCATGCAATATTTCCATAACTTGCAATGTCAAAATATTTGTCAATCAAAATTTTGAACCTTGGAGATGATGATAAATGTAAAGGTATTCCAAGTTTATGTGGTTTGAACCAATACAAACTGACAATTTGCAGATGAAATAAATAAGAATGCTTCTAGTAAACTTCGAAATAGTACTTCGTTGATGTATGCTGATCCTTTCACCGAGTTTGTGTTGACAATTACTTAAGTTGAAATTCTAGTTTATCCTCGGTGTCAAGTGATCCTATATTTTGTTTGTTCCTAAAAATATCGGGGTTTATTTTAATAAGAATTTTGTAAGTGTATATGAGCATGTGCCATAAAACCTGGAATTGAGTGTCTGACTCCTTTTGTTTCTTAGAGTTTATTCAAACTTGAAGATGAAGAAGGATGTGTTTTCTAATTAGGTCTGAATCAAGTTATGTTGGCGGGTAATGTAATAAAGAGGAGGGCATGGTCTATTGTATCTAGTGGGTCCAATAGGTTACTTTCAATATAAATATACTACAAACTCATTATTAATAGCCATATATCTACTACGTTTTGAGTTGGTTCGAAAACAACATATTTACTAGTCTGCAAAAATAGTGTCATTTTAGCAAATGGCCACAAAAAGGTAGACATGGAGAGCATAGGACAAAATAAGAATGTTATTTGGCTAATAAGTGCTCTCTGTGTCAGTGAAGTGTGAAGACAATGGAACAACCTTAATCAATTGTCCTTCCACACATTACCTTTAGACATATATAGGTTATTCCAGTATTGCATGGCCCTGATGCCAATTGATAAACAACTGATACGTTGACAACCTATTCGTGATAAGAGAATTCCTAAAGTCCAAGCACAATCCAACAAAGGAGCAAAGGAAAAGAAGAAGACTATACAAAAATATAGGTTGTTTTAGTTAAATTCAACAATAATGCTGCCATTTGGAATTTGTACTTCAAAAATGTGTTTTACATTTGATGCATCATGCAGGCCTAGTCCTTAAATAGGGAAAACCTACGACACCTACAACCTACCTAGGACTCGACTACTAAAATATAGAAACCATAAATAAAAACAGGTATCCTACCAACGTATCTCTCTCTTCTTTCTCTTCTGATTTTCTATACTTTCCTGTAACTTTTTGGATATACATTCTGCATAATTCAAGTAAAAGGGAAGAAAACAACTCATAATCATGAAACTAAAAGGATCCGAACATCCTATTCTCTAAGAGGGATGCCATAATTGAGTTGGATCTCACCAACAAATCCCCCTTAATGAGGGTTATTGTTCACAGCTAGGGGTGTGCATCGGTTCGAAACCGACCTATTTAGGCAAAACCCAAACCGATCCAACCTTGATCAGTTTTGAGGATTTTCAATCCGATCCAAACCGAACTAAGATTGGAATCCAATCCAATTAAAGTCGGTTTGGATTGGATTGAATGGTCGGTTTAGGTTTTGAAACATGTTCTTATTGGGCTCCCCCCCCCCCCTTTTTTATTATGACCTAGTTCAAACTTAAAAAATAATAATTGTTATCAAATCATTAGGTCTAAATATGATTTTTAACTAATTTTGAGTCATCATATAGTATTGCAATGGTTGTTGGTAGCAAGAGTATATGAGGACATATGGTATATTTAATAAAATATTATATGTATATACAAATGTCGGTTCGGTTCGGTTTAGGTCGGTTTTGAATTTACAAATCCGTCAACCGATCCAATCATGTCGGTTTTTTAAAAACGCAATCCGATCCGATTCATTGAGTGTGTCGAAACCGATCAAAATTGGTCGGTTTGGTTTGGTTTGGTTGGTTTAGATCCTGCACACCCCTATTCACAGCCCCTTTCCTGTGGGAGATCGAGGAGTCACAAGATTCCTCTATCCCATGAATTTAGTCCATGAGAAAAGGGAGTTTCAGTCTCCTTTTCTTATAGATAAGGGCTCTGACCCCTCTCCTTCCTAAAACAAAGAGAATAATTCCCCTTTTAGTTGGAAAAAATACTACTGGACATAATTAGCTACTGCTGGCCTTTTATACAAAAAATTCATTTTTTTCACTTTGTACTTAGGTTCCTACATTCTATATATTAGAATAAGGTCCCTCAAAGGGGAAAAAAACTAACATAACGATTTTAAAAGGGCTCCAGCTGACTAACTTAAGTGAACAAGTGCGACTACAATTTTAAAATATGGAGTTATCTTTCTCTAATACATAGATTTAACTCCATACTTTCCAAACTTACTATACATCAACATTAATATCCTCATCTCAGCTATGCTCATCCTATGCTTAGGAAATTCTTCACAAAAGATTTTGACCCCTACAATAAGGCTAGTCTTAGTACAGTCTTCCACCATTTACTTTAACTATCAATTGTAGCTGATGATTGCATAGCACCCAAGGCCCGTACCCGCTTAATGAACCTACTAAATCATGTTGGGTCACATATATCTGTCTCTCCCTAAGCAGAATTGATTAGGGATAGAGGATGATTTTTGTTGAGGGCACCTTTTTTTTATAAATTCTTATCACACCTCCTCAGCCATATACCACCAGAGCTACACTCCATACCCTTTTTACATTTGGGTGATTTTTGAACATCTATTCTCTGTTCCACAATTTTAATTTTATTTCCTCTCATCCCATATAGTCTTGTCAACAAATCTTTGTCATCTACAAATAACCTATATCAAAGGCCTACTTCTAAATTTTCATTCTTCATGGTATCAAGTATCAACCCCTCCCGTGCCATAATGGTATCCTTCAAGCATCGCCATTGTTGATTATAGAAGCCGATTACTCGATTAGCTATCCAACAATTGAATAGACTCTGATAGTTCGGAAAATCACAAGAACACTTGGCATATTTTGTTGACAAACTAAAGGATGTGTTTCTGGTCTATGCTGTTGAAAACACGAGTGCAAACAGACATACCATAAACCATAACCATCAAAACATGTCCCTCTTCTTCATAGTTTGAGTTCTTTTTTTCCGACCGGCTTTCAACCTAAAATCAACCCTCAACCTTTTTCATCCGGGTTTGGGACCGGCAATGGCGGTTTTGCTAACAGACATAAACTAGCATTTGCACATATTATCAAACATAATTTTTTAAAGCTAAATCTTTGACGATCATCAATAAAATAATATTGAACCCTGGTGGTGGGCTTGATTTTTGAAGCTAAATCTTTACTTACATGACGGACATGAGGCGAGAGGGCCCGTTGGGGTCGTGGTTGATCAGCAACGCCGCCTTGAGCGGTTCATCGGAGGAATTGCCGACATTGTTGGAGGCCCACTTCTCCCACAGTCTATGCGTCGACGTCCAATCCCCCATTGCCGCCGATGCCGCCGCCCCAACGAGAGAGTGAGATGTAGGGAGATACTGAACAGATTAAGAGAGAGAGAGAGAGAGAGAGAGAGAGAGAGAGAGAGAGAGAGAGAGAGAGAGAGATGCTCGGCAAGATGCAAGGGAGAAAGCTTGGTCTAGGGTTCCCAATGGGGGACCCTCTCCCTTTGGTGGAGGACTATGATGGATTGGGTTCTTGTTTAGATAGGCATGAGAAGGATGATCATCGCCCTCCTCTTGGCCCTTCGTTGGGGGAATTCGTAGAGGCAGCCGTTAGGAAACAAACAAACACAAGGAAGGGGAGCTGCTCGAGGTCTTCTAGAGAGGTTGGGAATGGAAGAGCTGATGGGATCGGACAAGATGATCCTAACAGATCATCTGTTTCGGGTAGGGATGTGGGGGCTCCGCCAACTTCGGAGCAGGTTCTCGAGGCAGTTGATAGGTTCGGAGAAGATGGTCCTAAGAGGTCGGAGGAGTTCCCCCCATAGCCCCAGGAGTCAGGTGGGTTCGGTGTGAGTGATGGGCATGGAAGCTGGAGATCGGGTAAGTGCTGATCCAAAATCTGGAGATGCAGGGAACTCTCATGCAGCTTGGGTGTTTGCGAAAATGCCCGAATCAGCCCAGGGGTATAACACGATGGCTAATCCAGATGCATCGATGGAGGAGTTGTGGGTGAAGTGCGGAGGCTTCACGCTCAATTATGTGACCCCGATGGTTGTCGACGGTGTGAAGGTAGTGGTCCTACCGAGAGAGGAAGAAGAGGCAAACTTGGAGAGCTGGAGTGTCATGGTGGTTGGATCAGTTCATTAGTTGCATGACCAGCGCAATAGGTGACCCAATCAGGACAAACATCTTCATGGTCAAGGTTCTAAAAAGCGCTAGACACTGGTCTAGCAGTGGGGGGCCGCCTAGGCGGTACCTAGGTGTTTTGGTTTTTTTTTAATTCTTTTTTAAAAAAGGGATGAGCCACCGTTGAGGAAAACTGGATCCAAGAAAGGGACTGCCGCTGATGAAGGCCGGATCAAGAGAGTGACTACAGCTGAGGAGCCCGTCTGGCTTGCTTGGTCCACCTAGGCGATCGCCTAAACCGCTTAGGCGACCGCCTTGCCCCAGCTAGCTCCGCCTTGGAGCTTGGTCGCTTTTCTGGAACGCCTAAGGCCTAGACTGGACGGTGGGGGCCACCTAGTGCCTAGGCGGCCGCCTGGGCCGCTTTTTAGAACACTACCCCCATGGCCTCCGGAAGATGGTATTTGCAAGATGCTGTGTCGAGGTAAAAATCGGGGATGCCCTACCTGATAAAGTGCCAGCGAGGAATGCAGACGGCTCTATCACTTCTTTCAGCCTGTAGTGTACGATTAGAAGCCTACTGGGTGTAGGGCCTGTGGTATATTTGGGCACTCCGAGGGGAGCTTCCAGCAACGAATTCAAGGGACATAAGGCCGGCTACGACGGATCCAACCCAGCCTGGACAACAAATATATGTGTCTCAATGTGCAAGAACTAAGGGGCAGGGAGTAACAAGGACAGCTTGGATCCCAGTTGGTAAGCGTAGACCTGGGTTAATGGCTACTAATGAGGACATGGGGGGTGATTCGGTGCAACGCCCTCATGTACAGGTGAATGAAAGTCCAAGGGAGTCTGTTGTAGGCAAGGTGATCGTTGAAAAGCCCCAATTAGCCCAGGTTTGGGCAGGCTCACGTTTTACTCCTCTAGCAAGGTTCGATGAGGAAAAGGATGAGGGAGTCAATGGTGATGGGGGTAATATTGCTGGCAATTCTTCAAATTCCCATTTGCTCGGAGGTGATCAATCTATGGACGACGAGGAGGGTTCTTCATCAGACTTTGCTGATAGGACACAATTGGGGGGCTGCCAGTAAGCCCGAGTGGGGGGCTATGCAGGGGTTGATGAGCTTGTGCTGATCCCAGGGTAAATCCTCAAGTAGCAGTGTTCTCGCCTAGCTTAGTAATAGCAATTCTGCATGCTGAAGCTGATGTTGTAGACCCAAAGCCAGTAGAGGAGTTATCGGGCAACAATTAGCAAGTGCTAATTTCTTCTTGGGTGGTGATGATGGAGCTGTGGCAGAGGCTAGCAAGTGCGAGGGGGTCGAGATACATCAACCTCCGTTGCAGATTGGGGCAATTGAATCATCTTTGGGGCTGGGAGGCCCTGATGGCACGTTGGATGTGGTCTTCCCCACCTCTTCATGTGTTGGCAAGTCGACTGAAGCCAGAGCTGGTGCGGTAGAAATTTCAGAGGCTTCCCCACCTGTGCCTTCTGGACTATCCGTGGATGGAGTCGTGCGGAATCCTTCTAAAGGGATTCTTATTATTACCGGGGTAATGGTGGCTGACCTAAATGTTGGAGTCATAGAGCTAATTCCCTCAGCCCATTAAGAGGAGACCAAGGAGATGGAGATAGAGGGCCTTGATGATTACCCTAAAGGACCAAGCGAAGGATGGTACTTCAACATAAGGTTGAGCGTAGCTGGCCACACCTACAGGGGTTACTTTGAGTCCTTCCATTGCAATTGCCTTGGGAGTTGGGATGGTTGTATTTCACCCTATTCCTGGTAACATTGTCATGGATAATCCAGCATGGATTAATGAGAAAATGAAGATTCCTAAAGAGAAAGCAAAAGGCAAAAAGAAATAATCTAAGAAGAAACAAGATTTGATAGAGAATTCAGGGAGAAGAAGCCTGAGAATCGCATGTGGCAAAGCTGTCCGACCCTCTCGATACCATGATTATTTCTTTATTTGTTAGGTGTATGTTTGATATAGCGTTTAGTAGTTAGTCCGACGTTCATTGTCTGCACACAGCTACGTGTTTAGGCTTCACAGTAGTTTCATTGCTTGCTCATCTAGAATATAGCCAGGATATGTAATTCCCACCTCCCCAATTTAGGGGTTCTTAATATAATCATAATTATCTTTCAAAAAAAAAAAGAGAGAGAGAGTGAGATTCTACCCCGAACAATACGTCACACCAACACCGGGGGCTTCAACACGTGACGTCGCTATCGCTTCCCTTAAAGCTTGAATGCCTTTGTCTCCCTCCTCATCCCTCCGCCGCAGATCCTGCTCAAGCCATGATCGACGACATGACCACAAGTCCTCCACAAGAGATGAGGGATTGGTGATGAGAGCAGGGTTTCGATCTTGGTGGCAGGAGATGTGCCAGAGGGAGGAGATGGAGTTCGAGCTGGATATGGAGGAGGGAGGCGGAGGCGGAGGCTGAGACGAAGGGAAGAGGCGTAGAGGTGGAGGAAGGTGAGGGTTTCGATCCCGATGCTTAAAACACCACGAGAATCTCAAAAGCGTTATGGATGGTCCGATTCAAATGAAGTGGGTCCCACTCATACGTGTCACCTACACCACCAATTTGAGAAAAATTTTCAGCACATCCTGCGTACGCTACAACCATCATCTTCTATTATGATGGTACATTGTTGCACTTTTATTATGAATGTACATGTACTAGGATTTTGCTCTCATTAAGGGGATGGATCATGGTTGCACTTTTATTTTTCTTTCCTCACAACTCTAAATTTCGAGGGTATCAAGTATCAACCCCTCTTGTGCAATAATGGTATCCTTCAAGAATCGCCATTGTTGCTCCTAGAAGCCAATTAACTTTTCAACAATTAAATAGACTCCAACAGTCCAGAAAATCACAAAACCACTGGGCATATTTTGTTGACAAGCTGAACGTTGTGTTTTTGGCCTATGTTTTTGAGAACATATATGCAAACAGACATACCATACAGCATAACCATCAAGCCATGTTCCATCTTCTTCATAGTTTGAGTTCTTTTTTTTCCAACCGATTTTCAATCTAACATCAACCCTCAAGCTTTGTCATCCGGGTTTGGGACCGGCAATGGTGATTTTGCTAACAAACATACACTAGCATTTACACATATTATCAAACATAATCTTTTAAAGCTAAATCTTTGATGATTATTGTAATGCTCGGGATTTAAAAAAAAAAAAAGAGAAAAAAAAAAACTAAATTAAACTAATCTTAAAAAAAAAATCAAAACCTAAAAATTAAAACCCACTACCCACCTAACCCACTACCCCACCCTAATTCCACTACCCGAACCCGACCCACTATCCCCAACCCCCAACCGTGACCCCCATCCCCATCTTTTCTCTCTCTCTCTTTCTCTCTCTCTCTCTCTCTCTCTCTCTCTCTCTTCTCTCTTTCTCTCTTCTCTCTCTCACTCGGACCCCTCTCACCCGACCCCCCCCCCCCCCCCCCCCCCCGCTCTCTCTCTCAAGAACCCGACCCGACCCGACCTGGGCCCCATCCGCCGCACCCCCCGATCCCTCCCCTCCCCAACCCGCCGCCGCCGCCGCCGCTCCCGCCCCGGATCTCGCCGATGTCGCCGTCCCGAATCGCGCCCCGGATCCCGCCGCTGTCGCCGCCCCGGATCCCGCCGCCGTCGCCGCCCCGAGTCACGCCCCGGATCCCGCCGGTCGCCGCCCCCTACCCTGCAGTCGCCACCCCTCCCTTCCCCCTTTAAAAACCCCTCACCCGACCCCTTCCCTCCCTTCCCCATCTGATCCCCCACTCCCCCTCTTCCCCTTCCTCAGTCCGACCCGACCCCCGACTCCCCTCCTTGACCCCTAAGTCCGGCCACCCCCATTCACCCTATAAAACCCAGCCCGACCCCATCCCTCACCTCTCTCGATCTCTCCCTCTCTCCTCTCCCTCTTGTTGCGTGTGTGGCACGCGGCAGCCGGAGCACTGCCGGCCGGAGTTGGAACCGACGCCGGAGCATACTGGCGCCGGGGAGGAGGACGCACCGGAGCCGGGGAGGAGCCGCCGCCGTAGCTTGGAGGGAGGAGCCACAAGTCAGCCCTCTTTTCCCATTCTCTGTTTTTCTTGTGTGTGTGTGTGTGTTGTGGGTTGACGGGCCACACCCACCCCCGTCCGCCTCGTGCCACGGCCATGACCGCTGGCTAGCGACGGTGCGATCGCCGAGACCCCTCCTCTGTGATGATGTGCGCGACCATGGCCATCGGCCATGTGGCCGGTGGCTGTGTAGCCGACGAAGTCGACCGGTGTCGGTAATATTTTTGTGTATGGACCCTATCGACCCCACCCCCGTAGCACTTGTCATGGTTGCAGCCCTGAATGTCGACCAAGTGGCTGACTGCAGTACAGTCGGCAAGGCCGACCAAGCCAAAACAAACCCCATCCGACCGGCCCGACTAGCTAGGCGCGGCCCCGGTTGCAACCCTTTCCTTGCACGACCGTTGCCGGTTGCTTGACAACCGGTGGACCGGCGATAGGTAGCCCCGACAATATCACGACAAGTTGTGGCTTGGCACACCAACCTTGACCTCCCCACTATGTCGATCAAGCCCTTTGGACCACACTCGTGGTTAGCGGGCCCGATCTCTGCAGGTCACGCTCGTATCAGGTGGATGATGCCGATGCGGGCCAAAACCACCTCGCATGGCCTTTTGCGCACGAGAGCGACCTCCAACACCTAAGCCCGACCGAGATCGGCTTTTGCCGATTTTGCCTCCGACCGACGCGGTTATGACCGTTTGGCCGGATTAGTGCATTTGGACCCTAAGATGACTTTGGCGTCGGCAACGCCGACTAACCATGACGCTATCTTTGGCACCTCGATTTGCGTGCCAGTAGATCGGCGTTCGATGATGCTGTCTTTGGCACCTCGGGTTGCGTGCCAGTAGCGTCCGATGATGCTATCTTTGGCACCTCGATTTGCGTGCCAGTAGATCGGTGTTCGATGACGCTATCTTTGGCACCTCGATTTGCGTACCAGTAGATCAGCATCCGATGACGCTACCTTTGGCACCTTGGTTTGCGTGCCAGTAGACCGGCGTCCGATGACGCTACCCTTGGCGCATCGATTTGCGTGCCAGTAGACCAGCGTCCGATGACGCGTAAATTCTCGACTCGGCCAATCAGGGCCTAAGCCAACAATATTTTAGTAGCACTTAATGACCATAGGCCGCTGATATGTTTGGCAGTTGGTAAGCACGTGGACCGAGTCGGAGGTGGAGCGGAGGGCGCTTAGCAGCATCAGCCCGAGCACACTTTCCAAGTGACACTGCACGCTGTCTAGATAATTAACTATGCTGTTATAGAAATTAAGGGTAGGTGTCCATAACGCTGCATGCGGGTCCCACCGGACATCGTCGCATGTGGTCGAGTGGACCCCGCCTTGCATGCGGAATCGCGAGTCCGGCGATGCATGCTTAATAATATAATTTAATAATAAATCTTCTGATTGCTTGGACACCGTAAGTAGGAATCCCCTTAATATTAAGAATTAATGATAAAATAATAATTATCGGGCTCACTCTCCTGAATGGAGTGTGGAGACCCGGGCACACGGGAATACGGGCGAGAGTAAATTTATTATAATGCATGGGTTGTGAGCGCGGTCCGAATTCCGGGGTAAAACATCGAAATCACTTTATTATTATAAATGATGTGATATTCTAGCATGTGGAAAGACTCGGACCCCGTGCGCGCAAGGGCCGTGAACCACCCTGCGCGCACAGCCGAAGATCAGTAGGCTAGGGGGTCACGGGCAGGGGTTGTGGTAAAGCCAATAGGTGGTGCCTCGACGAGGGATTGGCCTAGCAATCCTGTCCCGGGGTAGTTGAAGACCCTAAAGAAAGCAAGTTGGGCGGTAGAGCTCCACCGTGAAAGACGGGAAACCCCTTATGATCATATGGGTGACTTTGCGCATGGTGTCGGAGTATGCGCGGTGAGAGAGTTGGCCCTCTACATCGAAATAAAAGGCCCTATAGTAATGCCCGACCGGGGGCAGGATGAACAAAATATCCGGGGTTCACATTGTGTGTGCTTAATTTTATTAACTGTAAAATGGTACTCTCGGTAACCTAGTGACAGTAGGAATTGTATGCAAATGTAGAAAATGCATGGACACTTAGGGCGTGATTGAGAATATAGTCGGACAATTAGGTTAATCAGTAAATTGTTTATAAAATACGGGTGTCATTAATTACCTAGGCAGTTAGCTTGTCACTAGCCATTTATTTGGCTAATCTCCCAATTCATTTTGGGGGCTACTCATTCCCACGAGTAGGCTCTTCTGCAGGTTCGGAGACTCAGAGGTAGTCGCAGTACAATACCAGCGGCGGAGTGAGGACGGTGATAGAGTTTAGACTTCCGTATGTCGTGTAGCAGTACTATTTCTTTCTAGCATTGTAATCGAACTAGGTTTGAGTTAGTGTATGTTATTAGTGACAATGATCCAGCTGTAATATTTTTTGGTAGGCCTCTCCTTAAGGCCCCAAGCCTAGGACAGCTCACAATAAAATATAAATCTTAAAGAGACCAAATTGACTAGCCCATTAGATAGGACATGTGCACCAGTGCCCGAGTGCTAGAGAGCGAGCGAGGTTGCTCGGCTCGCCGTTAGAGGCTTGAGCCTCGTGCTCCCTTCAGAGGGACTTCTGTCAGCATGTGGGGCACCAGCAGGCCGCACATGCTGAGAGGATAGCCCGGTTGAGGGTCGAGCGTGATCACCCCTCTATCTGATAAAATTGTATGTCTATATTTTCTTTGAAAATAAAAATGTTTTCGTAAGTTTTAAAATATTTCTTGAGAGAGTAGAAGCCTGGTGAGAAACCCTAATAGAAGTAGACAGTTGACCAAGCCCTGAATCCCTTGGTTTTTCTCAATTCACACCCCAGGGATCGGTTCTGGATTTCTGGGGCGTGACAGCTGGTATCAGAGCCTAGAGATATGTTCCTAGGAGTAGTTTCTTGTTAGGTCTAGAGTCTTATTAGGAGGTTAGCGTTAGACTAATTCATTTTCATTTCAGATGGCGGGTACCAGAAGTGGTAATGGTGCTAACAACAGAGCAGGATCGTCCGTTGGGTCTGACAGCGCGACGATGATGATGGAAATGCTCCAGGGGATGGCCGCCATGGTCCAGCAGCAGCAGGCTGCTGTTGCCCAGCAGCAGACGGCTGCTCAGCAGCAGGCCGAGCTAGCTCAGACTGCCCTTGCTCAGGCCCAGGCTCGTCAGCAGGCCGAGGGCGAGTGGCAGGGAAGTTGTTGAAGGACTTCAAGGCGATGGGACCACCGAGCTTCAGGGGTAAGCCGGACCCCTTGGAGGCCGATCGATGGTTCCAGCAGACGGAGAAGATACTGAACACGTTGGACATCACCGGCGACATGAGAGTCACCTTCGCCTCATACCAGTTCGAGGCTGAGGCAGACTTCTGGTGGCAAACGGTTCAGCGCACCCGAGCAGCAGATCGAGGAGCGATCACTTGGCCAGAGTTCGAGGAGATCTTTCGGAAGAAGTTCTTTCCGGTCACCGTGCAGAACCGGATGGAGATGGAGTTTCTGGCGCTTTACCAGGGGTCTCGTATTGTGTCCCAATATAAGGCCAAATTCTCGGAGCTTGCGAGGTATGCTCCTCACCAGGTGGCGACCGATGGCAGGAGGGCTATGCGCTTTGAGCATGGCTTGAACCCGGCGATCAGAGGTAGGGTTGCTGCCTTCCTGGGGCAATCCTATGAGGAGTTGGTCAACCGATCCCTGGCGGTGGAGCAGGAGTTGAAGGAGTCTCGTGCTATCTTAGAGAAGCGGGGAAATGGCAGTCGCCATGGCCCACCGGCTCAGAAGAGGTTCATGCCCATGGAGGTTCGACCCCCGCCTCGCCAGCCTCAGCATTTCCATGGTCCTTCAGTTCCTGGACCCCTGAGGCGTGACTGTTTCCAGTGCGGCTCGCTTGAGCATATGAAGTGGAGCTGCCCACAGCTCCGTCGGCAGCCGCTTCTACCAGCTCCACCTCTCAGGCCTGCACTGCCGGCACCACCTGTGCAGCAGCAGAGGCCCCCGCAGAGAGTTCAGCAGCAGCGTCCTCCCCAGCCACAGCAGCAGCGGCCTCTCCCCCGTCAGGGAGGAGGAGGCAACCAGGCCCAGGGCAGGGCATACTTGTTGGTTAGTCAAGACCCAGAGGCTTCTGGGGGAGCGATCGAAGGTAACCCTGAACTTCGCAGTTCAATTCTTAGTCGTAGCTGCCTTACTACTTTTGATTATTTGAGGCTTGATAGGATTAGTTTTGATCATGGCTAGCTTAGCCCCTTACGTTCTTTCGGTATTGTTAGGCACCCTTCCCGTCTTCTCGACCCTTGCCCACGTTCTTTTCGACAGTGGGTCCACGCACTCCTATATTGTCCCTAGTTTTGTCAAAACTTTGGGACTGGAGTCGGTTCCATTGGGTCACACTCTGTCGGTGTTTTCACCGCTCGGGGTGAGTACCGATATGGATCGGGTCTGCCGAGACTGCATCATTCTTGTTGGAGACAGGGAGCTCTCGGCCGACCTTATTATCTTAGACTTGGGAGGAGTGGACGTGTTGCTCGGGATGGACTGGATGTCAGCGTACCATGTCACCCTCGACTGCTTCTCGTGGAAGGTCACCTTCTCACCTCCGGGGAGCGAGGTCTTCTACTTTATGGGAGACAAGCAGAAGGTTCCGTGCCCGGTACCGCTGCAGCAGATCTTCCTCAGCTTATTGGCGCAGCTACCGAGCAGGGATCGAGATGGGAACCCAGTAGTACTCCCGTCGATGGTTCGTGAGTTTCCAGACATCTTTCCAGATGAGCTCCCAGGCTTACCTCCACCTCGGGAGGTTGAGTTTGCTATAGATCTGGTACCGGGAGCAGCACCGGTCTTGATTGCTCCGTACCGGATGGCTCCTGCTGAGTTGAAGGAGTTGAAGACTCAGTTGGAGGAGTTGCTTGACCGAGGTTTCATTCGTCGTAGCACATCTCCTTGGGGAGCCCCGGTCCTCTTTGCTCAGAAGAAGGATGGGACGAAGAGGCTTTACATCGATTATCGCAAGCTGAATAGCCTCACGATAAAGAACAAGTACCTATTGCCGCGGATAGAGGATCTGTTTGATCAGCTGAAGGGTGCTTGTTGCTTCTCGAAGATTGATCTGAGGACTGGATATCACCAGTTGGCTGTAAGGGCAGAGGATATTCTGAAGACAGCGTTTCGGACACGATATGGGCACTATGAGTTCTTAGTCATGCCCTTCGGTCTGACGAACGCTCCTGCAGCATTTATGGATCTGATGAACCGCGTCTTCAGCATGTTCCTGGATAGATTTGTGGTGGTATTTGTGGACGATGTCCTTATTTACTCCAAGACGGAGGATGATCACCGGGAGCACCTGAGCGCAGTCTTACAGACCCTCAGAGATCAGCAACTGTATGCCAAGCTCAGTAAGTGTGAGTTCTGGATGCAGGAGGTGAAGTTCCTCGGACACGTTGTCTCGAAAGAAGGTATCTCGGTGGATCCAACGAAGATAGAGGCCGTTATGGACTGGGAGCAGCCGAGGAATGTCTTCGAGATCAGGAGTTTCTTGGGGCTAGTAGGCTACTACCGACGCTTCGTGGAGGGATTCTCGTGTCTGGCTGCACCTTTCACCCGTCTGACTAAGAAGGGTGTTAAGTTCGAGTGGTCGGAAGATTGTGAGAAGTCCTTCCGAGAGTTAAAGCGGCGCCTCACTTCGGCCCCAGTACTGACGATTCCAACTAGCGGCAAGGGCTATGTGGTCTTTACAGATGCCTCGCTGATGGGGCTTGGAGCAGTTCTGATGCAAGACGGCAGAGTGGTTGCATACGCCTCAAGACAGCTGAAGACTCACGATAAGAATTATCACACCCATGATCTGGAGTTGACAGCAGTGGTCTTCGCCTTGAAGATCTAGAGGCATTACCTGTACGGTGAGGAGTTTGAGATATATTGCGATCACAAAGAGCCTGTGGTACATCGCGAGTCAGAAAGATCTGAACATGCGGCAGAGGAGGTGGATCGAAGTCCTGAAGGACTTCAACTATTCGCTCTTTTACCATCTTGGTATAGCGAATGTTGTTGCTGATGCCCTGAGCCGGAAGTCCCGTAGCCAACTTGCCAGACTGGTGACAGATCGACATGACTTTTTGGCTACGATAGAGGGCTTTGATTTGTGGGTTCGGTGGGAGCCTTCTCGTACCATGTTACGCACCATACGAGTACAACCCAGCCTACTTCAGAAGGTGATTGCAGCACAGAGGGTGGATTCAGAGCTGGAGGAGATGAGGGCACGGTGCGATAGTGGGGAGTCTGTTCCAGATTGGTCAGTTGATGCTGATGGAGGTCTGAGGTTCCAGAGGAGGTTATGCCTTCCCACTGATGAGGAGGTTCGAGAGGAGGTGCTATCAGAGGCGCATCGATCTAGATTCTCGGTGCACCCCGGCAGCACCAAGATGTACCACGACTTGCGGAGGCAGTTCTGGTGGAAGGGCATGAAGCGGGATATGGCCGCCTTCGTGTCCAGATGTTTGACTTGTCAGCAAGTCAAGGCTGAGCACCAGAGACCGGCTGGATTGCTGCAGCCACTCCCAATAGCTGAGTAGAAATGGGAGCATATTACGATGGACTTCGTTTCGGGGTTGCCTTTGACCCGGAACAGGCATGACTCAGTTTGGGTGGTCGTGGACAGACTGACGAAGTCGGCGCACTTTCTTCCCGTGCGGACGACGATGACGTCCATCGACAGGGCAAGGTTGTACGTGAGGGAGATTGTTAGACTGCACGGAGTTCCAGTTTCCATCGTCTCAGATCGGGATCCTCGGTTCGTTTCTCACTTTTGGGAGAGCCTGCAGACAGCCTTGGGGACTGAGCTCAGCTTTAGCACAGCCTTCTACCCGCAGACAGATGGCCAGTCCGAGAGGACGATTCAGATTCTGGAGGATATGTTGCGGGCATGTTCTGTGGATTTTGGAGGCAGTTGGGAGGAGCATCTACCACTTGTGGAGTTTGCCTACAACAATAGCCACCAAGCCAGCATCGGCATGGCCCCCTATGAGGCCTTGTACGGGAGGCCGTGTCGGTCACCTCTTTGTTGGGCAGAGGTAGGGGAGCGGAGCCTTTTGGGACCGGAGCTCGTACAGGAGACGACGGAGAAGATCCAACTGATCAGGGAGCGACTTCGAGCAGCGCAGAGTCGACAGAAGAGCTATGCTAATGTGTGTCGACGCCCGCTCGAGTTCACCGTTGGAGACCATGTCTTCTTGAAGGTTTCCCCTCGTCGAGGCATCATGAGGTTTAGGAAGAAAGGGAAGTTGGCTCCGAGATTCATCGGCCCCTTCGAGATTTTGGAGAGAGTTGGTGAGGTAGCATATCGGGTGGCGCTGCCTCCACAGCTCTCTAGTGTCCACGGTGTCTTCCACGTGTCGATGCTTCGGAGGTACGAGCCGGACCCTTCCCACGTGCTGGATTGGCAGGACCTGGCACTCCGTTCAGATGCATCCTACGAGAAGCGGCCGATCAGGATTCTGGCTAGCGAGGATCGAGTGCTTCGTACGAAGACCATCCCCATGGTGAAAGTGCAGTGGCAGCACTGCAGAGAGGAGGAAGCTACTTGGGAGCTTGAGTCCGCGATGCGATCCCTGTACCCATCTTTGTTTGATGACTAGTGTTATTTAATTTTCGGAACGAAAATTCTATTAAGGTGGGTAGGATGTAATGCTCGGGATTTTAAAAAAAAAAAAAAGAGAAAAAAAAAATAACTAAATTAAACTAATAAAAAAAAAACCCAAAACCTAAAAATTAAAACCCACTACCCACCTAACCCACTACCCCACCCTAATTCCACTACCCGAACCCGACCCACTATCCCCAACCCCCAACCCGTGACCCCCATCCCCTTCTTCTTCTTCTTCTCTCTCTCTCTCTCTCTCTCTCTCTCTCTCTCTCTCTCTCTCTCTCTCTTCTCTCTCTCACTCGGACCCCTCTCACCCGACCCCCCCCCCTCTCTCAAGAACCCGACCCGACCTGGGCCCCATCCGCCGCACCCCCCGATCCCTCCCCTCCCCAACCCACCGCCGCTCCCGCCCCGGATCTCGCCGATGTCGCCGTCCCGAATCGCGCCCCGGATCCCGCCGCCGTCGCCGCCCTGGATCCCGCCGCCGTCGCCGCCCCGAGTCACGCCCCGGATCCCGCCGGCCGCCGCCCCCTACCCTGCAGTCGCCACCCCTCCCTTCCCCCTTTAAAAACCCCTCACCCGACCCCTTCCCTCCCTTCCCCATCTGATCCCCCACTCCCCCTCTTCCCCTTCCTCAGTCCGACCCGACCCCCGACTCCCCTCCTTGACCCCTAAGTCCGGCCACCCCCATTCACCCTATAAAATCCAGCCCGACCCCATCCCTCACCTCTCTCGATCTCTCCCTCTCTCATCTCCCTCTTGTTGCGTGTGTGGCACGCGGCAGCTAGAGCACTGCCGGCCGGAGTTGGAACCGTCGCCGGAGCATACCGGCGCCGGGGAGGAGGACGCACCGGAGCCGGGGAGGAGCCGCCGCCGTAGCTTGGAGGGAGGAGCCACAAGTCAGCCCTCTTTTCCCATTCTCTGTTTTTCTTGTGTGTGTGTGTGTGTGTTGTGGGTTGACGGGCCACACCCACCCCCGTCCGCCTCGTGCCACGGCCATGACCGGCTGGCCAGCGACGGTGCGATCGCCGAGACCCCTCCCCTGTGATGATGTGCGCGACCATGCCCATCGGCCATGTGGCCGGTGGCTGTGTAGCCGACGAAGTCGACCAGTGCCGGTAATATTTTTGTGTATGGACCCTAGCGACCCCACCCCCGTAGCACTTGCCATGGTTGCAGCCCTGAATGCCGACCAAGTGGCTGGCTGCAGCACAGTCGGCAAGGCCGACCAAGCCAAAACAAACCCCATCTGACCGGCCCGACTAGCTAGGCGCGGCCCCGGTTGCAACCCTTTCCTTGCACGACCGTTGCTGGTTGCTTGACAACCGGTGGACCGGCGATAGGTAGCCCCGACAATATCACGCCAAGTTGTGGCTTGGCACACCAACCTTGACCTCCCCACTATGTCGATCAAGCCCTTTGGGCCACACTCGTGGTTAGTGGGCCCGATCTCTGCAGGTCACGCTCGTATCAGGTGAATGATGCCGATGCGGGCCAAAACCACCTCGCATGGCCTTTTGCGCACGAGAGCGACCTCCAACACCTAAGCCCGACCGAGATCGGCTTTTGCCGATTTTGCCTCCGACCGACGCGGTTATGACCGTTTGGTCGGATTAGTGCATTTGGACCCTAAGGTGACTTTGGCGTCGGCAACGCCGACTAACCATGACGCTATCTTTGGCACCTCGGTTTGCGTGCCAGTAGATCGGCGTCCGATGATGCTGTCTTTGGCACCTCGGGTTGCGTGCCAGTAGCGTCCGATGATGCTATCTTTGGCACCTCGGTTTACGTGCCAGTAGACCGGCATCCGATGATGCTGTCTTTGGCACCTCGATTTACGTGCCAGTAGATCGGCGTTCGATGACGCTACCTTTGGCACCTCAATTTGCATGCCAGTAGATCGGCGTCCGATGACGCTACCTTTGGCACCTTGGTTTGCGTGCCAGTAGACCGGCGTCCGATGACGCTACCCTCGGCGCATCGATTTGCGTGCCAGTAGACCAGCGTCCGATGACGCGTAAATTCTCGACTCGGCCAATCAGGGCCTAAGCCAACAATATTTTAGTATCACTTAATGACCATAGGCCGCTGGTATGTTTGGTAGTTGGTAAGCACGTGGACCGAGTCGGAGGCGGAGCGGAGGGCGCTTAGCAGCATCAGCCCGAGCACACTTTACAGGTGACACTGCACGCTGTCTAGATAATTAACTATGCTGTTATAGAAATTAAGGGTAGGTGTCCATAACGCTGCATGCGGGTCCCGCCGGACATCGTCGCATGTGGTCGAGTGGACCCCGCCTTGCATGCGGAGTCGCGAGTCCGGCGATGCATGCTTAATAATATAATTTAATAATAAATCTTCTGATTGCTTGGACATTGTAAGTAGGATTCCCCTTAATATTAAGAATTAATGATAAAATAATAATTATTGGGCTCACTCTCCTGGATGGAGTGTGGAGACCCGGGCACACGGGAATACGGGCGATAGTAAATTTATTATGATGCATGGGTTGTGAGCGCGGTCCGAATTCCGGGGTAAAAGATCGAAATCACTTTATTATTATAAATGGTGTGATATTCTAGCATGTGGAAAGACTCGGACCCCGTGCGTGCAAGGGCCGTGAACCACCCTGCACGCACAGCCGAAGATCAGTAGGCTAGGGGGTCACGGGCAGGGGTTGTGGTAAAGCCAATAGGTGGTGCCCTCGACGAGGGATTGGCCTAGCAATCCTGTCCCGGGGTAGTTGAAGACCCTAAAGAAAGCAAGTTGGGCGGTAGAGCTCCACCGTGAAAGACGGAAAACCCCTTATGATCATATGGGTGACTTTGCGCATGGTGTCGGAGTATGCGCGGCGAGAGAGTTGGCCCTCTACATCGAAATAAAAGGCCCTATAGTAATGCCCGACCGGGGGCAGGATGAACAAAATATCCGGGGTTCACATTGTGTGTGCTTAATTTTATTAACTGTAAAATGGTACTCTCGGTAACCTAGTGACAGTAGGAATTGTATGCAAATGTAGAAAATGCATGGACACTTAGGGCGTGATTGAGAATATAGTCGGACAATTAGGTTAATCAGTAAATTGTTTATAAAATACGGGTGTCATTAATTACCTAGGCAGTTAGCTTGTCAATAGCCATTTATTTGGCTAATCTCCCAATTCATTTTGGGGGCTACTCATTCCCACGAGTAGGCTCTTCTGCAGGTTCGGAGACTCAGGGGTAGTCGCAGTACAATACCAGCGGCGGAGTGAGGACGGTGATAGAGTTTAGACTTCCGTATGTCGTGTAGCAGTACTATTTCTTTCTGGCATTGTAATCGAATTAGGTTTGAGTTAGTGTATGTTATTAGTGGCAATGATCCAGCTGTAATCTTTTTGGGTAGGCCTCTCCTCAAGGCCCCAAGCCTAGGACAGCTCACAATAAAATATAAATCTTAAAGAGACCAAATTGACTAGCCCATTAGATAGGACATGTGCACCAGTGCCCGAGTGCTAGAGAGCGAGCGAGGTTGCTCGGCTCGCCGGTAGAGGCTTGAGCCTCGTGCTCCCTTCAGAGGGACTTCTGTCAGCATGTTGGGCACCAGCAGGCCGCACATGCTGAGAGGATAGCCCGGTTGAGGGTCGAGCCTGATCACCCCTCTATTTAATAAAATTGTATGTCTATATTTTCTTTGAAAATAAAAATGTTTTCGTAAGTTTTAAAATATTTCTTGAGAGAGTAGAAGCCTGGTGAGAAACCCTAATAGAAGTAGACAGTTGACCAAGCCCTGAATCCCTTGGTTTTTCTCAATTCACACCCCAGGGATCGGTTCCGGATTTCTGGGGCGTGACAATTATCAAGAAAGTAATATTGAAGCCTGGTGATGGGCTTGATTTTTTAAGCTAAAACTTTGCTTACATGACAGACATGAGGCGAGAGGGTCCATTGGGGTCGTGGTTGATCAGCAATGCCTCCTTGAGCGGTTCATCGGAGGAATTGCCAACATTGTTGGAGGCCCACTTCTCCCACAGTCTATGTGTCGACGTCCAATCCCCCGTTGCCACCGCCACCGCCTCTCCACCTCCTCCTCCCCAACGAGAGAGAATGGGATTCCATCTTGAACAATACTTTGCACTAACACCGGGGGCTTCAACCCATGTCGCTACTATCGTTTCCCTTGAAGCTTGAACGCCTCCGCCTCCCTCCTTATCCCTCCGCCGCAGATCCTGCTCGGGCCACGACTGACGACTAGACCACAAGTCATCTGCCAAAGATGAGGGATTGGTGATGAGGGCAGGTTTTGATATCGGTGGCAGGAGACTCGCCGGAGAGAAGAATAGAGGAAGGAGATGGAGCTGGAGCTGGAGCTGGATACGGAGGAGGGAGGCGGAGGCTGAGACAGAGGGAAGAGGCGATAGAGGTAGAGGAAGGTGAGGGTTTCTATCTCGATGCTTAAAACACCACGAGAATCTCGAAAGCGTTACGGACGGTCCAATTCAAACAAAGTGGGCCACACATGTCACCTCCACACCAGTTTGAGGAAAAAATTTAGCACATCTTATGTACGCTACAACCATCATCTTATGTTATGATGGTATATTTTTACGCTTTTAATATGAATGTACATGTACTAGGATTTTTCCCTCATTAGGGGATGGTTCATGGTTGCCCTTTTATGTTTCTTCCCCCCCAACTCTAAATTTTTATTCTTCATGGTATCAAGTATGAACCCCTCCTGTGCCATAATGGTATTCTTCAAGCTTCGTCATTGTTGATCCTAGAAGCCAATTAGCTATCCAACAATTGAATAGACTCCGATAAATCCGTAAAATCACAAAACCACTTGGCATATTTTGTTAACAAGCTGAAGGCTGTGTTTTCTGGCCTATGTTTTTGCAAACAGACATACCATAAACCATAACCATCAAGCCATATCCCATCCCCTTCATAGTTTGAGTTCTTTTTTTTCGACCGGCTTTTAACCTAACATCAACCCTCAACCTTTGTCATCCGGGTTTGGGACTGGCAATGGCAGTTTTGCTAACAGACATACACTAGCATTTGCATATATTATCAAACATAATCTTTTAAAGCTAAATCTTTGATGATCATCAAGAAAGTATTATTGAAGCCTGGTGGTGGGCTTGATTTTCGAGCTAAATCTTTGCTTACATGACGGACATGAGGCGAGAGGGTCCATTGGGGTCGTGGTTGATCAGCAACGCCGCCTTGAGCGGTTCATCGAAGGAATTGCCGACAATATTGGAGGCCCACTTCTCCCACGGTCTATGCGACGATGTCCAATCCCCCATTGCCGCCGCTGCCTCTTCTCCTCCTCCTCCCCAACAAAAGAAGGTGAGATTCTATCCAGAATAATACTTCGCACCAACACCGGGGGATTCAAACCGTTTCGCTTCTATCGCTTCCTTTGAAGCTTGAACGCCTCTGCCTCCGTCCTTATCGCTTCGCCTCTGATCCTGCTCGGGCCACTACCAACAACTAGACAACAAGTCATGCGCATGACCCGGCCTTTCGATAAAGTCGACTCGTTCTTTGAAAAAAAAGACGAGCATCTGTCCTCAGGAGATCGTGTGCACGACTGTAGAATTGTGTGCATGACTTTGGCCCCCGACATTATCGACGCATCCTTCAGCAAAAAGACGAGTCCGGTTCCAATTAGTTGTGCGCACGACTTTGCTAGGTTGTGCGCACGACTGTGCCTGGCAGCACGGGTCAGCCCAAATCGAACACGATTTGACTTTCTAGATTATGCTATTTTGAAAAGAATCTTGTGATTATGTTTATGTAACATATTCCCTTGGTATGTAAAGGGGCTAGAGTTTTAGGGATGATAAGGCATGCATTGAAGAGGAAACTTTGAGAGAGGCTTGGAGAAGAAGAAGGTGCTCTCGGTGAAGGGAGTTCATCTCATTGAAGTTGGGCGTTGCTTGTAACTCCATTTCGTTCTTCGTGATAGTGGATCGTTCGATCATCTTCGCCCATGATTTTTTCTGCAAGGATTTCCATGTAAATCTTTTCGACCCTCTCTCTGTGATTGCTTTGTGGTTGTTTCTTTCCTGCTTTGTTATTTCTCTATTTGTGTTTGGTTGCTTGTTTCGTATCGATTAGTCAGATAATCGTTTTGTGCAATTGATCTAGATTGACCTAATACACTATATCTGTAAAGTAGGTTTGTTTTAAGTCACTAAAAATTAATGGCAACAGAAGGAGACCTAACACATGGCTTCGAACTTGAACTCAATCAACACACTACCCGAGTATGCCATCGATCCTCTAAGTCCGAGTTAACCTGCGTAGCCACCCAGAGTGCAACACAGGCTATACTTTAATTCCCCCGAACTTACTATATTCTCCCGTATACCCCTGCTCTCCGCTTAGTAGTGGTAAACCCGTTGTCCCTTCACTTGGTGCCATGACACAACTCGAGCAATGGAGAATATTGTCAGACTCGTGTGTTCATATGACTCGGCTTCTTCCAGGTTAACCATGGACGTCGTACCTCCGAATAACCCATCGAGTAATCAAATTCGATCAACAGTCCAACTGATGACCACCATGCCTAGGTTTAATATGACGTAAGTGAGATCAAGAAATGTATCTCCTGTTAAGAGTGTTAATGGCCTGCAGAAGTAGCACACTGATGCGACGCCAATCGGGTAACATAGCACACCGTGGTTTTGGATCATGTAACTGGATCCTCATATATTTGTGGGCCAAAGTACCACACAACTAGTTAGCCCACCAGTCATGGTTTCTTAGGGTTTAGGATCATTTTACCTTAAGCTGAAACACGACTTAGTGCATCGGTGTTTGCTCACCGATCTGAGCACCGTGTTGGTTTCGTTCGGCCATAGACACTGTGCCTGGTAATAACTATGGTGAAGACACTCATGCACTGTCATCCCCAACAGCTTATCATGATGAGTCGACCAATCTATTCATAGCTGTGAACTAATTTAGGTTATATGGGACCAATCTACTTAGTCTACAAAAGTTTAGCTCAAAAAGACTTAACCCTCCTGTAGTTTATTTTGTTCCAAATCGCTCCCTAAAGTTTGAATTGCCCCCCTTTAATTCAGTTTTGATTAGATAAAAATTACCAAATGAGGAAATTAAGTAGTTAACAAAAGGGGTATTCTGCTAACATTTCAAACTTTAAGGAGTAATTTGAAACGAAATAAATTATAGGGGGATTATGTGTTTTTAAACTAAACTTCAAGAGGGGGGGAGGGTAATTTGCCCTTAAAAAAACAAGGAAGCTTCACCAACTTGTCATGTGAACAAAATCGTTCTCTAAATGACCTCACGGCTTCTGCCTAGGACTGGGCATGTCCATTGCACTGTAATAGTTGCTTATTTATGAATCCTTTTATACGTACACAAATTAAAAATAATTATTTTAGTATAGCGTATGGACATAAAATAATGAGATAGAATCAAAATATGAGGTATATGTACACTATATATATGTCAAACTGTATTATCCACACAAGTTAGAGAGACAATCGGGTTTCGGGTTTCAGATATGGGTATTGAGGTACCCATACCCATATCCATACCTAAAAGTTTATTTGTTAGAGTTCATATATCCATACCTTACCCCGCCTTGTAAAAAGTACTAAGGTACGTACCCATACCCTACCCAAACCTTTTACAACCCTTACCCATACCCAAACCTAGTAATAACCTTATACAACCCATACCTAAAAGTACATTTGTACCCATAACCGTACCTGAGGTTTCGGGTCAGGGTCGGGTCACAAGTTAGAGGGGCAATTAGGTTTCGGGTATGGGTATTGGGGTTCCATACCCATACTCGAAAGTTAATCAGGTAGAGTTTTTATGTCCATACCCTACCCCAACATTTCCCTTGAAGTTGTTTTAGGATAAAATGAGGAGCAAAATGTAGGATACAAGGAAGAATGAGTTAGTGGGTCAGTGGGATTGGCCTTTCCATTATGGACCTTGTTTTTTTTATATATATTGGATAAATAAAATTCAATTGATTAGTTGCAAAGAAGATCGAGATGGACAAAATGAAAAACAAAAGTAGGATGGAAAGAAGAATGAGTTAGTGGGATTGTTTTTTTCCATAATATCCCTTCGTTTTTTAAATGGATAAATAAGACTCAATTGACTAGTGGCAAAAGGGTAATATTCTTAGATGATATTTGTGATTTGTTAGGGATAAAACGGTAAGGGAAAAAAAAATGGCATATTATGGTCTGGGGGTAGGGGTGGCAACAGTCGTGTCGTTTCGGGTTCATGTCGTGTCTAGTTTCGGGTCGTGTCCAAAACCCCTAGACCCGAACCCAACCCGTTTAACTAATCGTGTCTAGATCCTAAACCCGTGCCCGACCCGTTTATAAACGGGTAGACCCGATAAGACCCGTTTACCACACGGGTTTATTCAGTTGACCCGATCCGACCCAATCCGACTCGACCCGACCTAACCTAATAGACCCGCTGATACTATATATTATAATATTGGATTGCGGGTAGACCCGACCCGACCCGACCCGATCCAACCCGTTGAATTTTAAACGGGTCTTCCCAGGTCTGCCGTGTCCAGACCCTAAACCCGGACCCGACCCGTTTATTAAACGGGTTTATCGTGTCGACCCGTTTATGACCCGTATCCGTTTAGCCCTGAACCAGACCCACTAACTTCGTGTCAGGTCCGAAATTGCCAGCCCTATCGAGGGGGGGGGGGGGGGGCGGTATGGATGTGCTGGCTTTGGGCTTATAGGATGAATAATGCGATTTGAACATGCTGTGGGACAACTTTGCTGACAACCTGTGGTGGTGTGGCGGCGTCTCAAGCGCCGACGACCCCACCACGCTACCATGGCCCTCCCCGCTCCCCCACCAAGCGCCACCCCCACAGGCCCACACACCCCGCTCCCCCACCAAGCGCCACCCCCACAGACCCGCACCACTGTGTGTTGTCCGTTAGGTTGTCCCGTAGTACGTTCAAATAGCATTACTTTTTTACGACCCCACCTAACTTTTGTCCTGCAATTTACACGTGCTACAATAACTGCAAGCCAGCCCTGCAACAGCCATTGCCGATGAGAAGGGAGGAGGTGGGATCTGGCGGCTACGATCAGAACTTGCTAGATTCAGTGTTCATTGGTTGGATGGCATTGCAAAGAAAATTTAAAGTACAAAAAATAATATTTTTGTCCACAGGTTTTTTCTTTAGCTTAACTGATCTCTTTGTCAGGGATGGCTCACTAGGTCCCCCTATAGAAATCGTATATTGTTGCCAAACTAAAAAAACTAGCTAGACTGTTTCATCAGAGCCGTCCGAGGTGAGCGGCACTCAGTCTGAGCTGATTGCTGTAGATTCGTCGGCCCTGCCACCTTATGCTATAGACATCTTAGGGAGTGTTTGGCATGAATAACAGTTGTTCCACCTAATCCTCATCCATAAGCGGATATTTCCATCAATTACTGTTTCTAAAGTAATTTAATGGTTTAGTGTTTTGGTCAGCATAGATACACACGGAGTGATATATCATCATTTCCGAATCATTCATTCCATCGAAACAAATAATATTCGTTACTTTTAAAACATTAAACTAAAATAGAAACGAAAGGCTCCAGAATGATGCCAAACACTCCATTAGAGATCCGCTACTCTTTATAATTCCAACTCAACCCCTCGGGCCCCTCCAACTTTTGTCCATTGATTTACACCCTAGTAAATAGGCACGTGATAAAATAGCTACAGCCTTGAAATATCAAACTGGGGAACAACTATATAGAGCCTAGTTTATTTTAGGAAAATTTTTATTCATACTCCATGGATGAAACCATTTAATTTTTTTTTATGGATTACAATAGAAGGGATGAGATAGGGAATGATGGGGGCATTCTTGCCATTTAAAAAAAAATTAAATGGTTTCTCCATAAAAACTAGGTCTATACCTATCAGTCCTCCTCCCTGTCCTCCTCCTTCCCCTCGCTATCCCCCACGTCCCATACCTCACCTCCATACCCATTCCATAGCAACTCCGATGTCAGAACCTTCATCGAGGCCCCTTCTCCGCTCCTAGTTTCTTCTCCATTCTCCTTTTCCTCGCCATACCCATCATCATACCCCACTTCCCATGTTCATACCCTATCATCAAAGCTGTTAAACATCATTCGGCAACACAGTACCAAACTTGCAAAAAAACATTCAAAAATATACTGTGAATAGTGGTTCGACAATCTTCCACCGAACAGAGTTCGACAACATGCTACCGAACATATTGAAGAACATTCGGCAGTATGTTACCGAATATTTTTTTGTAGTTTCGGCCCTGTGTTGCCTAATTACTTTGATGATGGGTTATGAGCATGGGAGGTGGGGTATATGGCGATGGGTATATATGGAGAGGGGAAGAAGAAAGGGGAGGAGGGAGAGGGGAAAGTGGCCTCGACGGAGATGTGACGTCGGAGTTGATGGGGTATAGGTATGAAGGTGAGGTATGGGAGGTGGGGTATGGTGATGGGGAGGAGGGATAAAGGGAAGGATGAAGGAGAGGAGAAAGAGGCCTCGACGGAGGTGTCGGCATTGGAGGTGATGGTGGGAAAGGGCCTCGACGAAGGTGGTAGAGGTGGGGTATGCAGGTGGGATGGAGGAGGTGGGGTATGTTGGGAAGGAGGGTTACGGGGTATGCGGGGGGTATAATGACCACCTCATCACAAAAATTGGAAATGATTGGAAAGCAAGGTCTAAACAATAATAGTGGGGTCTGAATAAAATTTCACTTATTTTAGGGTAAATTATAAAAAAAAACCCCTAAAATATGCACGTACAAAAATTACTTTGCCTCCTAGAGCTATAAAATGCGTCAAAATACCCCCTGAACTTTAAAAAAAAAATTCACGTAACCTCACTCAATCATGCTGCTGTCAATAATAATGATCAAGTTTTATGATCCTACTAGGAGTTCATGTCTACACAACACTGATTTACGCCCTCTTTTTGATTCTTCGCAAACCCCCAACTTGACACCTTTCACTCGATCCAACAGGAGTGACCCTAGATTCTTACCTAGATGATGCTCGAACTTTCGCGTCACGAACCGACACACCCCAATGTCGACCTTCGCAAAGGTTGCAAGCCCGCCTAAAGATGAATCACACCCCACTATATATGGGTGCTATATATCATCATATAAGAGTCTACTTCAATGATTTACCCAATCGACAGACTCCAAAGGTATTACAACGGTTTACTGTACTAAAGGGAATTAGGGTTCTTCTTGCTATATTCGCTAAAGATAAGAACAGACCCTCATTCTTTTATCTTGAAGGAACCCAACATATGAGATTTGCAAGGAAAGGAATTAGAAAATCTAAAGAAAGCATCCCAAAGCTAGAACAAAGGGATATCGATGAAATCCAATCAAAAAACACAAGGCAATTGATGAAATCAATGCAAAGTAAATAGGGAGCAACCTTTAAGCCTTATGAAATGATTACTGTTGATTTATTTTTTGAATCAACGGTCTAGCTTGGAAGGATATAGTGTGTTAGACCCAATTCTACCATGAAATCCGAGATTTAACTAAACAAAGCAATCAGAGGGTGAATATCAATCAAGAACGTAGAGGATCAATTCATGAATGATCAACTGGATTGATCAAATCCTTGGTCCAACAAGGTCAACAAAGGTCGAGAGAGAACACATCACAATAGAGAGATTTTACGTAGAAACCTTTTCCTGGTGAGAGAGAAAAATCATAGGTGATGGTCGAGAGAAATTCACTAATGAATCAAACGTACAAGGCCTCAAATCAACAAATTTATAACAATAATAACTACTTTCGCTCTATCAATCACATTCTCTCTACTCACTATCTGCTCACGAAATTCTTTACTACAGGATTTGTCCCCTCCAATTGGATCCCTGGCCACCTATTTATACACTCAAGTTGTCAAAGCAGTTAGCCGATCTTAAGATTTGGTCAAAGATACAGTTGTTGATAGATCGTCATTCCATCATCTTCCTCATGCCATCGTCTTCTCCGATCATCTCCTTATAGAGTTGTTGCCGGAGAAGACGATGTAGTTACTGTCCTGTTATATTTCCATTGTCCACGTAGTCATTTTGTAACCATTTCTTCCCACTTGCTTGTCAGGCTGTCAGAACTTAGCAACTAAGATATTCCCGATGAATCTTGCAGGAGAAGATTTACTCGACTCTAGTGAATCTTCTGCGAGAAGTTATACATGGTTCGTGCGAGGAGACACATAGACTCTTAGGTGTATATTGTTGTTTGAGTATCACTATGCAAACAATTATGTGCATTATTGGGTTGTCATTTTGATTATATTTTAGGTTTCTATATATGCATTATTGTCGACCTCGTCATATCTGCATAACTCTTTTTGATTGATTATGTAACTCCTCCTGCTAAATATATGTCGATTCTTTCTCTCCAATGATTCGTCTTTCTCAAGGTACTTTGTAGCTCTTCGCAGAATGATGACATGTGTATATCTATTTTTATGCACCTATAATTACCATAAGGAATCAACTTGAAGGGAAGAAGAAAATGAGATAAATTAAATCAAAGGATCTTCTTCTTCAAGCAAGAACTCTCTCCTTTTTTCTAAGCATTCACACTCCACTAAAGTTGAAAGGGGGGTTTTATATTCTAGATCAATTCCCAGCTTACCCTAACCAAGTTAGGCCTTTAATAGAAGAGATTAGGCTTCTCCCCATGAGACAAATCAGACTTGGATTGGTTCAGCCCGCACGAGGAGTAAATCATTCGAACAAGTGTTTGGATGGCTTGCTTCAGCGTCTGAATCATCGTTAGGACTGCGGACTCAAGAAATCCCTAAGTAAATCTTAGCCGTTCGAGCCATCATTCGGCTGACCGACATCAAATGCCTCAAGTGGTTCGGATGAACAAGAAAAGTTTGAATTACATGTTGAACGTCCGAACGAGTGTTCGAATGCCCAAACACCAACGTCTGAATAATAGTTCGGACGTCTAGTGTGGACTTTCAACACTTAGAAAAATTTTAGTGTTGGCTTCATTTTGACTGAAAATCCGATGAATTCAAAAACATTTTTCAAGCAAAAAATAATATTTTAATTTTGAAAAAAATAACTCTAAAGTGAAAAATCATTTTAAAATCACGTAGAATTATCGAAAAGTGAATTATAATAAAAGCAATGAAAAAATAACTCCATGAGGACGATGTATACCTCTTGAAGCCGGCCAAAGGGCTCGCGGAAGCACAAAGAAACCCTGAGGCCAGTTACCCCAATCCTAATTGGGAAGAGAGGGGAATGGCTAGAATAAGGTGAAAGCTAGAAAAAAAAAAAAAGGGAAGAAAGGAAGAAAAAGAGAAAGTGAAAAGAAAGATACAAAGAGCTAGGTTCATCTCCACTAACACCTCATGGGTTCATGCTTGTTCTTTCAATAAGAATATGAGAAGAGCAAGGAAGAAGGGGACTCTCACAAGTTCATCCATTATCATCAGTGTCTCGGAATATGTGTTACTATTCAAGAAATGTACATTGAGGTTTCATCACGGGTGTTTTCAGCATCTTCATCGGCTCTTCCAGAACTAGTTATTCTTCACAAGTGTTTATACATAAGATAACTTCTAATAATCCATTGGTTGTAATACATGCACTTTTATTATGATGTATGTATATTTTCATAACACGATCGCAATCCAGACAAAAAAACATAGTTTTCATCATCTTTTGTTGAGTGCTACTGATATCTAGTTCCTTCAGATCATCTAATCCGACATCTGAGTAAAGATGAGAAGCCATAAAAACCTTCTCGTGCTTGCTAGGATGAGAAGTCCAACCAAGAACAAGAACAATTTTGTTCCAACCTCCTCCTTAAAGATCGAGTTTGGAGCATCACCCTCTCTCCCATTGGTTCATTTCGAGAGGTTTTGGTCATTTCATGATAAAAAGTATAAAATGACATATATGTCCTTGAAATGAGAGAGAGAGAGAGAGAGAGAGAGAGAGAGAGAGAGAGAGAGAGAGAGAGAGAGAGAGAGAGAGAGAGAGAGAGAGAGAGAGAGAGAGAGAGAGAGATGCTACAACCTTTTTTAAGGAGTTTGGAACAAAATAATTCTTGGCACCATCATAAAAGATGAGCTATAATTATCCTTCTCCTGCAAACATAGAGGGACCACCATACCTGTCTCTATTGGGCCCCATAACATGATTCCACTTGAAGAGGAGCAACGAAGAAGCTGGAATGGAGTGGCCCGCCAAAAAGTCGTGACAGCACGATAACGTCTCCTTGGATCCATCCATCATCGGAACCGGAACCGGAACCGGAAGGGAAATGGTTGCCGTCTTCAACAAAGAGCTCCTGAGTTGGTACCTCATCACCCTCAAGCTGAAAGAGACCGTGGAAACCGGCCTCCCCAACTCCCCAACCACCAAGTCACCGCCCCTCCTCCTCCTCAACCAGTGCGAGCCGGCCCCGCCGCTGCCGGACTCGGAATGGGTGATTTCGATCCGAGAGAAGCTGGAGCAGGCCCGGCAGGAGGAGTGCTCCTGCCCCTGGGCGAAGCTCTCCGTCTACCGCGTCCCCAAGTCCCTCCGTGAGGGCGACGACAAGGCCTTCGTCCCCCAGCTCGTGTCCCTCGGCCCCTACCACCACGGCCAGCGCCGCCTCCCCGACATGGAGCCGCACAAGTGGCGATCCCTCCACCACGCCCTCAGGCGCGCCGGCCACGGCGTCGACCTCTACCTCGACGCCGTCAGGGGCCTCGAGGACAAGGCCCGCGCCTGCTACGAGGGCGCCCTCGCTCTGCCCAGCGACGAGTTCGTGGAGATGATGGTGCTCGACGGCTGCTTCGTCCTCGAGCTCTTCCGCGGAGCCGCCGGCGAGGGGTTCAAGCACCTCGGCTACTCTCGCAACGACCCCGTCTTCGCGATGCGCGGCACGATGCACTCCATCCAGCGGGACATGATCATGCTCGAGAACCAGATCCCCCTCTTCGTCCTGGACCGCCTCCTCGGCCTCCAGATCGGCCAGCCCGACCAGTCCGGCCTCGTCGCCAGGCTCGCCATCCGCTTCTTCGACCCCCTCATGCCCACCGACGAGCCCCTCTGCAAGAGCGACCGCACCAAGCTGGAATCCTCCACCCCGGCGGCCTTCGACCCCCTGTCCGACGGCGGGCATCACTGCCTCGACGTGTTCCGCCACAGCCTCCTGCGCACCGGGCCCAAGCCCGCCCCTCGCCTCTGGATCAAGCGCTGGTCCCACAACCGTCGGGTCGCCGACAAGCGGCGGCAGCAGCTGGTCCACTGCGTCACCGAGCTCCGGGAGGCCGGCGTCAAATTCAGGCGGCGGAACACCGACCGCTTCTGGGACATCAAGTTCAAGAACGGGGTCCTGAAGCTCCCCCGCATCCTCATCCACGACGGCACCCGATCCCTGTTCCTCAACCTCATCGCCTTCGAGCAGTGCCACATGGACTGCACCAACGACATCACCTCCTACGTCATCTTCATGGACAACCTGATCAACTCCGAGGAGGACGTGGGGTACCTGCACTACTGCGGCATCGTCGAGCACTGGCTCGGCAACGACGGCGAGGTCGCCGACCTCTTCAACCGGCTGTGCCAGGAGGTGGTCTTCGACGTCAACGACAGCTACCTGTCCCAACTGTCGGAGCAGGTCAACAGGTATTACAACCACAGGTGGAATGCCTGGAGGGCCAGCTTGAAGCACAAGTACTTCAACAACCCATGGGCTATCATCTCCCTCGTCGCCGCCGTCATTCTGCTGCTGCTCACGTTCGCGCAGACCTTCTATAGCGTCTTTGCTTACTACAGGCCCGTCTCATGATCGACGGGAGGCTTCGGTCCGGCCACCCCTCGATCTCTTCGACCATGACCGGCCGCCGGCGTCCTCGTCTGTTTGATCGAGGACTCTGACTTCTCTTTCGCAGGTGATTGCGTCCGTCCTACGATTTGCATTGTAAGGGTGCGGGTAGAGTGCTGGAGTCGTTCTTGTCTGATTGTTCAACGTGATTGGTGTGAAAACTATAATAATATGTTGTGTCTTGTTATTTATTAATTAAGTGATCTTCTCTCTTTTGGATTGAGGATTTCATTAGCACGTTTCAACGAAATTTTTTGAAAGGTAAACAAGACTTTATAAAAAAAAACCGAAGTGGAAAAATATAATTCACAGCTTAACTCAGGATGAGCAAGAAGTATCAAACTCAAAGCTCAAACAGGTGAGCAAAAACACCAGAACAATCCATTCCTCCGCCTACAAGCAACAACAACAGAAGCACGAAATACAAACAATCTACACAGTCATCAACCATGTCAAGATCGACTCCTCCACAGGCTCCAAAAGGTTTGCCAACATCAACCTGCCCCCTTGCTCATTGTGTCTCTGTCTGAAGGACCCTTAAGCCAAGACTCCTTAGCATGGGAGGGGCCAGAAGAAGACGTCTCCCCTCCTCTACCAGAACCAACCAAAGCCGAGTTCGGCATGATAGGACAGAAGGGCAATGGGCAAGAAAGGGAGGCAAAGGCAACTTGTCCCGGCCCCCCTAACAACATCAAAGGGATTGGGTTCCTCCTCCCTAAATCCACCCCCCCCCCCCTCTCTCTCTCTCTCTCTCTCTCTCTCTCTCTCTCTCTCTCTCTCTCTCTCTCTCTCTCTCTCTCTCTCTCTCTCTCTCTCTCTCTCTCTCTCTCTCTCTCCAGCAGCCTCCTCCTCCACCATAAAATTAAAACCAGTATGGTCTTCGAAGTTTACCTCTCGATGAGAGACAATCACTCGATTAAAGGCCGGAATTCGAACACTTGGACTTTATATACTTCGAGCTTCTACTCTTCCGAACAGAAGACCTCTGCTTCCGAGATGAAGCTTGCACCACCAGAGGGTCTTCCACATTTGTAGAAGCCTCACCTCTCACTGTTTTGGTTGCCTCCACATCACCCGAAGCCGACTCGCTGAACGAACCACCAGCACAAAGAAATGTTTCAGTAGGAAGAAAAAGGGATGCGATGAGACCATTCAGAGGAGGTGAAGTGGTCGAGCTTAGTTACGAGATACCACAATCCTACACTCCCTCAAAATCAATCATGAGAGGAAGAAGGAAACCTGTATATAAAGGCACGAAACTCCCACATCTAGCCAATGTGGGACTAAAAGCTCAACATGAAGATTTCCCTCAATCCACCCATCAAAGATGAGCATTGGGTCATAGCTCACAAATGAAAACTATAAAAAAACTTCATTAACCATCATGACTGTGGATGGAAGAAAATGCACCAACCCTACCGAGCACAATGGTCGAACTGAAGGTGGAAACATACGTGGCACAATTGACTACACATCTTTTTCTTTTTCTTTTTTTTTTGTGGTGGTGGGGGGGGGGGGGGGGGGGGGGTGTATTCATTCAAATGGGAGATCACAACCGGATTTACAGGAGGCGCAACATGTCAGTGCAAGCACTGCAAAGCCCACCATCCAGTCGAGCCAAGAATGGCAAACCCTAAAAAATGAAAACCACACACCAACGGGGAGACGTCACACCAGGCGGACGAAAGGGGGCTCAAGCGCCTCCACAACAAGAAGAATCGCCCAACAACCAACTCGCCGACTCCTAGTGGTGGAAAAAACAACTACACAGAGATACAAAAACCACCAAAACTGGATCCACCATCGGATCCGCCTCCCTCGACTTCAGCGATGATGAAGAGCCCTCTTTCCCGATCTGCTATGAACTAGACATCGTCGCCACGAACTGTCGGGAACCACCATCGAGCAGAGGAGGGGGTCTGAAAAAACCCACAGTGGAACATCGACCAGGGTCTAGATCCACCACTCCGTCTGCAATCCGGCGGGAAACCCCTGATCGGCAAGCAGAGGTCGTTGATCCGAGGAGGAGGTAGCCACATGACTCCAATCCACCCGAACACAAAAGACCGAGCCGAGGGGACGCCCCTATGTATAGGGAGGAGCGTGGGCCGGATCCGACCCTTGAGAAGCCATCAACCTCCACCTTCTAGCCTCCCTGAAGCCACTGGCGACGACTGAGGAGGCCTAGAGGGACAAAATCCCAAACCCTAGCTCGGGGGGGAAAGGGGAAAAAAGGGAAAGTCACGTCTCTTGCTATACCCCCCTCTGCAACTACGTGTATATGTTGTTGGTAACGGATTGAAGCAGATTCCAAAGGGGCCTTTCCGGAGGGTGCTTACAACCTAGGTATTTTCCTAATTTGGCACATACTGTGTAGCCCTAATTAGCTATATCAGGTTAATTAGGGGTATTGTTTTCATTGCATATGTTGCTCTTCGTTTTTGCAGGAGTGCATAGTGGACTTTGGTGCAACTCCGCAGTTTATTCCCGAATTGTTTTTCCCATACAAATATTATGTCCCTCTATGATTGTTTTCTATTTGATCTTCTTTCATGTTTATTCTATCTGTTGGAAATTAATCCATGGTCGAGGCTCGCAGCGGAAGCGATTTTGCGGTCGAAAGACCGTTCATGGTGCACGTTACACGATTTAAACTTTCATCAAAACTAATCTACATATGTGTGCATGCGTATGCACGTGAATCGAACACCCTAACGGCAATCTAGCGTAATGATTAACTAGCATGCATGCAAATCATAATACTCGCTAGATCTACATGTTAGATTACACATACCTTTCGTACGGATCTTTTAACCGTGGAGAATTGTCTTCTTTGTCGATGGAGACGGAAGATCGTTCGCGAAGATACCGATGGTACGATTGGAGACATTGCCTTCTTGTTTACCCGATCTCACACGATGCACGGAACGTCGCTTTCGGATCTCTGAATGCTTCCGAAGAACGACCCTTCTCCTTCTTCAGAACTCCACGCGAGGAAGACGAAGTTGCAAGCGGGAAACGGGAGATGGATTCGGAAGAGAACTAGAGAGATGAGAGGGGAGGGGGGGTTCGGTTTTTCCAACACTAGGGCCGGCCCCCTGTAGCCCTTTATATAGGGTCGGCCTTCCCCTTTGGATAAGAATCCAAGGGGATAAAAACCTCCCATAATTATCTCTCCATTATCTCCTTTTTATCTCTCCACGTATTTATCCGTTTTCCCACTTTTTAGGGCTCGATCTTAATCGATTCTTAGCCCTATCGCTATCTATATGGCCGGCTCTATAGATGAGGGATTCTCATTCCTACAACATAGGGCCGGCCCTAGCAAGGTCTCCCACTGCTAGGGTCGGCCAACAGTGAGGTCCGGCGGAGTGAGGTTTTTACCAAAACGCCCTGATGCCTCATTTTGACCATTTCTAGTGTGTGATACCTAGCGGCCATTACTTAAGTGATATCTACTAGTTACCTACTATTAACTGAGGCCACCAGAGGGTGCCTCTAGCAAAGTCAACTAGTCAACTTGCAGCATACCCCGGTGCATCGCACCTATGCAGCGAAGTTCACTTATGGCTAGGGATTACTACATGCGACTTTGTACTAGTCTCGGGCATAACCCTTAGTACTTGTATGTAGTTATGCATCTACCGTGCTCTAGTGCCAAGCACACACGGAGCGTATACTTCTTTCTTCCTCCTAATGCTTATGGTGTTCCGAGGAGATGGTTCAAGAACCGTACATAATGTTGATAAGGTGGAACCATCAGGGACCGGGGTTCATGGCTTCCAACTCAAGCTCGATCGACACACTACCCGAGTATACCATCGATCCTCTGAGCTCGAGTTAACCTGCGTAGCCACCCAGAGTGCGACGCAGGCTGCACTCCAATTCACCCAGACTTACTATGTTCTCTATCATACCCCTGCTCTCCGCTTAGTAGTGGTAAACCCGTTGTCCCTCCACTTGATGCCATGATTCACTTCGAGCGGTGGAGACTACCATCAAACTCGAATGATCATGTGACTTGGTTCCTTCCAGGTTGACCTATACATCGTACCTCTGATTACCCCGTCGAGTAATCGAACCCGGTCAACAGTCAAACTGGTGACCACCAGGCCTGGGTTTGGTACAGTGTAAGTCATACCAAGGAACGCACCTCCCTTCAGGGGTGTGGATGGCCTGCAGGAGTGACACGCTAATGCAACGCCAGCCGGGTAACCCAGTACACCGTGGTTTTGGATCACTGTATATGGATCCTCACACATTGGTGCACCAAAGCACCACGCAACTGGTTAGTCCATCAGACATGGTTCCTCAGGGTTTATGACCGTTTTACCCTAAGTAGAAACATGGCTTAGTGTACCAGTGTCTGCTCACTGATCTGTACACCGTGTTAGTTCCGTTCAGCCACAGACACTGTGCCTGATGATGACCATGGTGAAGACTTCCCATGAACTATCATCGCCAACAGCTTATCATGATGAGGCGACCAACCTGATCATAGCTGCGAACTGATTTAGATTATATGGGACCAATCCACGCAGTCTTCAACTCAGTGGACTACCATATAACCATGGCTCTCTGTTCATTAAAAGAACACATAACTATGTTATGTACCATTATGCATCTCATATAATAATAACTATCAATCTTTATTAGACCAAAACTTAAAGTTTTACAAGCTTAGAACACATCAATCCTAACACTATCTTCTTCAATATTATCATCTCGTAGGATCATGATTATTGTTTCATAACATAGAGTGTGCATGACAACGGATGAAAAATCTAATGTCAGGCATAACTGCCCATGGGTTCTTTAGGGATAAAAGAATTATATCACCTCGTACCAGTATGCACCTAAGTATATATGCACCTAAGAACTATAAATTCTAGTGCTTGTTTTCGTCTTCCACTCGAGCATGACTTGACTTGAGCGTCGGAGTGCCTATGATTCCTGAGGGAATCCAAGGTATTCTTCTAACTTTCTCGGGGAGGAGAAACTAAGGAGTTATTTGAGGAGAACCCCCCTCTCTCTCTACAAATCTCACTTAGAAAATGAATGCCCACTATTTGTGGGATTTCATTTCTCAACAAAATGTATGTGATTTTATGAATCTCATTGTGCCTCTACCATTCTCATGGCGAAAGCATTGTTTTTTTTTTGGTAGTTCAAAGAAGGAAGTCAATGGACCTCCGAGAGGCACAACAGCTTAGCGCAAGCAAAGATCACCGCACGCAAGCGGAGAATCAGCCATAAGGCAACCCCACCACCTTGGTGGCATGGGAACACCACCGCAAGCCGGTGCAAAGATACCGCCCACCGGTGGCCACACAACAACCCCGCACGCAGGTAGAAAGCACCTCATGCCGCACATCGGCGGGGAGGAAGAAAGGGAAAAACAAGAAACAATCCACACCACAACAAAAAAAAATGCAAAAAGAGAAAACCACTAGCAACCCGCGCCAGAAAATGGTGGAGACATCATCAACGAACTCTGATATGTTTCGATCCAGCCACCGTCACCAGTTGCTGCTAGGATCGACTCCCGCCGAGTAGAGGAGGGGATCTGGCCCAACCACAATGTTAACGATAGTCCCATAGCGAAAGCATGTAGCTGCATAGAAAAGGAAATGTGGGAAGATTTGGAATTCCAAGGAAAGGGACACACAGCCGTAGTGAACTTTTAGTTTTAGTAGTGGATGTTAGAGCTCGCTTTAAGCTCTTATTGATACTTCAGACTTCATGTTATCTACATTAGAATTTTGATTCCATTAGGCATTATGATGATTATAAACTATATCAGTTGATATGAGATTATTAATTATGGAAAATAGCCAGGTAATAGATCAAGAATAATGCTATTTGAACAAACACAGGGACAATGTGAGGGACAATTTGCTGACAGCTCCACATGAAGAGGAGCGCTGGCATCTCCTGATTGGCGGGACTACAGGCCATAGGATGAACCCTAGGGGGATGCCACCACCACCGACCGCCGCCTTTCAGTAGGCCACCACCTGTTGCCGCCCGCCACTGGGTGGTAGACGGTGGTGGTGGCCAGCGACGGCTGGTGGTGATGTCATCCCCATAGGGTTAGTTTATCACACCTTGAGATTGACGCATCATGCCTTAAGAAAGTTGAAAGTCTCGCCTCATGCCTTAGCCCTTAAAAAAGTTGAATGCCTCGCCTGCACGTTGTTTCCATCAACCTGAACATATCATCGCGTATTCTCGATGCCATGTATGCATATCCGCTGTCGAGGTCCATATGTCCTGATATGACCGAATATAAACAATCAGGTAGACTGTTTTTGGATAAACAACCCAAACTTTACGGATTCATCTGATGAAGAAATATGTTTTTATCATATGATATATTGTTGATCAGGCTTTAAATTTATCAGAAACTTATGTGTATACAGGATCAAGAACACATTCTCTTTCAGGCCACTAAAATTTATCGGAAACTTATCTGTGGCTCAAGAGTTTTTTTCATAATCAAACTTACTTTCTCAATTCGAAATAGATTAAGCGTATTCTCTTTCAGGCCACTAAAATTGTTGCTAACCTGAAATTACCCTTTTTCAGGTGTGCCATCCACCGAGTAGAAAGAAACTTGAAATTTACTTTCGAACCAGAAACCCCGAACAATCCAGCATTAATACTACGGAAGAAGCAAAGGACATGTAACACACCATCAGTTTTCAAGGCCCATAACAACAGAGGATGCCCGACGATACTGAAAAAGGATTGGTTTTCAGACTCAACGCCGCAAGCGTGAATGATCATATCTCATTGGAAAAATGTATGCAGAGTAGCAGGAATCTGCGAGACTGCGACACCACAGGCCAGCTGATCTCTCCCATCAAAATACAGGGAGTCGTCCTCCCACTAGATGCAAGAGTGCCTAGGTTTCACAAGCTCAGGACTATGGTTGGAAGAGTCAAGAAGAGTGCTTCATTGAAATATCAGTCCCTTGTGTATAGGCTCTGAACTCGAGAATACTTCATAGATGTTCGGATGTCAAGGAAACTTATGTTTCCCTAATAAATACTCTTCTATATAGAAACACAAGTTGGCAAACCACTACTTTCTATGTAATGACACCTTGCAAAAGATTGAGAAACTGAACAGGAACTTCGAAACAGAGAAGAATTTTAAGTCACATAGATCCTATCTGTTCGTGCAAAAAGAATATAAATATAAATATAAATAAATAAATAAATAAATAAATAAATATATATATATATATATATATATATATATATATATATATATATATATATATATATATATATATATATATATATATATATATAAAATAAGGGACAACGGTTGTGGGGGGGACAAATGAACTGAGACAAAGTAATAGCTGAGATTTATGCAGAGGAGGGGGATAAACAGGGAGACTGTATCACAGTCGTCCGTTTTCTATCTTCGACCAACGAATCCCACTCACCATCCCTCTTCGATCATAGTCGTTCGTTTCCTAGCCCCAACAAACATATCCCACTCATCGTTCCTCTTAAATGAACCTCTTAAATCCCCCTGTCTCGAACCCACACTCTCAGCCCCGGTCCCCCCCCTCCCCTTTCTCTCTCTCTCTCTCTCTCTCTCTCTCTCTCTCTCTCTCTCTCTCTCTCTCTCTCTCTCTCTCTCTCTCTCTCTCGGAAGACCAAACCCACGCCCCCGGCCCCTTTGGAACCCACGCCCTCAGCCCACCTATGCATTCTCTCCCCCCTCCCCTCCCTCTCTCTCTCTTTCGGGAGACCAAACGCACGTCCGCCACCCTCCCTCCCTCTAACGCCCTCAGCCCCACCGGCCCATTCTCTCCCCCTCCCCTCCCTCCTTAAATCCGGCCGCCTATTAGCAGATCCGGCCCTAGATCGGACCCGTGGCGCGGCGCGGCGACAGCCTCCTCTCCGCAGCCATAGCCGGATCTGCAGAGGACTGCGGCGCGGCGCGGCGCGGCGCGACGGTAGCCTATTAGCAGATCCGGCCCTAGATCGGACCCGCCGACGCGGCGCGGCGGCAGCCTCCTCTTCGTGAGCGCTCTCACTCCGACGGACCTCCGGCACCACTGCCACCACCACCCCGTGCCTACCGTTGTCCCCTAGGCAGTCCTGCCGGTGAATCGTACTCCCCATGACCGTTAGGAAGCTCCGAACCTCCTCCATCTCTTCTCCGACGCCGGCAAGTGAGTGGGATTTGATCGTGAGAGGAAGATGATTTGGGGGGGTTGCTGTAGAGAGGGAGAAGATGGGGGGCTGCTCCACCGACCTCGCCGAAACCCCCCCCCCCTCTTTCACAACTCTCTCATCTCCTCTACGAGATGACCGTTAGGAAGCTCCGAACCTCCTCCATCTCTTCTCCGACGCCGGCAAGTGAGTGGGATTTGATCGTGAGAGGAAGATGATTTGGGGGGGGGGGGGGTTGCTGTAAAGAGGGAGAAGATGGGGGGCTGCTCCACCGACCCCGCCGAACCCCCCCTCTTTGACAACTCTCACTCTCTCTCTCTCTCTATCTCTCTCTTTCTCCCCACCGTCACCACCACCATCATCACCACTGCTGCTACCACCCCACACCTACCCTCTTCTTCTCTGACGGATCGGCTGAAAGGGGAGGGGATTTGTAGATTCACAGCAGGGGAGGGGCTGAATCCAGATTCCCCCTCCCCCGTTTTCCTTTCTCCGGATCAGCCCCGACGCCGGCAGGGTAAGACAGCGGTGCAGCCGGGGGTCTTGGCAGAATAGATCGGGTTCGTGCTGCGAGATGGGTCAGCTCCTCTCTCTCTCTCTCTATGTGCAGGTATGCCATAGCCATTGAAGAGGGTACTGGATCCTCGAAGAAGACTTCATCCTCATGAATTACATCTCCAAAGGCCGATGAAACTCTCTTGCTCGATGAGGAGGTACGTCATAATCATTCCCTGTATAGTACTCAATCAATCCATTCTCTCTCTCTTTCTAACCTTTGTTCTCGCTTGACTAAGCACAGGTCTCAAGTGAATTGGCAAGAGCTGTAGGCTCCAATGGCTTCACTATCCCAGCCCCAATATTCGGCGCGGTGGGAAAACCAGTAAGAAATTCTGAAATCACTACACTTTATGTCCTCAGCAATTCTGCCCTCAGTAATTCTGAAATTCTGAAATCGCTTGAAGTTTTTTTTATTCATTCATGGCCTCAACAATTCTGAAATCACTATACTTTATAGGTAGTCCAAGATCACGCCACATGCATGGGAGCAAAACACACGAATCCAGTGCGACATCAATAGCAACGCTGGCCGGATGAAGTCATCGCCTCTAATCGACATGCTTCCTCTCAGGAATCACTGACTTTATGCTTCCTCTTCTCTGTCACAACTCTGTTTTAGCTCATGTGATTGAGTTTTTTTTAATTAATTTGTAATTTCTATTTTTTTTATTCTAAGGTGTGCTCATTAAATACCGGTGGCAATATTAATCTATGGGACGATGGTTATCTCATTTCCTTGCAGGATGCTTGAGGAAATGGTGTCGATCCTAATATTTGCAAGGGGAAGGTTTTGCTGATTGTAAACATCACATCTTGATGGTAATGCAACATTAATCATCTGATGCAAACATCTTGATGTATAAATTGATATTTGTTAGATGGCCAAATAATATATTGCTGCATACGTTCTTGTTCAATATCATGCCTTTAGTCAAAGGATCCTTATCATCTGATTGATACAAATCAACCTCATGTTTCTCTCGATTGGTCGCCTTTGCAAACCGCCGATTCATGTGTCATGCCATCCCCCCTCTCAATGCCTCTCTGTGGCCTGCAATCGGTAGCCACAATCATCTCTCTATTTGTTGCTTTAACTGTAATTTTTGGGTTTCTTAGATGTGCTTCCCAACTACCTTATGCTTACAGATTGATTGAATATACTTTTCAAAAATCTTCAGTCTTACTATTTTCATTGAATTCAGTTTTGGGCTTAGTGTGAAATATCATTTGAATTCCTAAAAATCAGTAGCATGCAAACATATTTCGCTTAAATTTGTTTTATTCTATGTGAAATGATGTTTGCAGGGTAACATCCCTCTCTACCCGATTAGGTAATCTCCGCACCGAATTTTGATTTTGTTTTATATTTCTTTCTTGCTGATAGATGTTCATGTTCAGATACATACAATTTTGTCTTTGTTTTCGTCTTTTATCTTTCTTTATTATTCAAATCAGCATATATAGTTTGACAAAGACAATTCTCCTTGCAATAACATGCTTTCGTGGAAAAAGTAGCAGGATCTTTTAAACTCGAGGTACCTCTTACATGGCACATATCAGTCACATTCAACCAAGGCTAAAATGAATCAGTGGACATTATGGTTGAAGGGCTTATGTTGCCATGAGCAACTCCTAAACTATGCATGTGTGCCAAAGCTAAGAGTATTTGGTAGATTAGAAATCTGATGTGCTAATCTGACTTTAATGCCTTAGGGCTATAGTGAAGAATGTTTTCCAGAGTGTAAGGAGCCTTATGATGCAATATATAATAACACATAGGTGCTTCAAAAATATCAAAAACAGGAACGATGTTAGAATACCTCACATAACTAGGAACATTGCTCTCACCAAACGCAAGGAAACCAACTAAATTTAAAAAGATTACACTGTGATGCCCAATCAATTTTCCTTTGGTGATGAGATTCAATAATGATATCACGAAGTCTTCGATTGACCCAGATAAGTATTTCCGATTGACCCAGATAAGTATTTCCAAGTAAAATATTTTTTGAACATGTTATTTTTCTTTCAAGTAATTCACCATCGCCTAAATAAAAACTGGTGAACCATTTAAGTATAGTCATTTAAGTATAACCATTTATGTTTTTAACAGAAGGTTTAGAGCTAGCTTGGTTTGCTAATGCTACTAAAAATCTGTCAAATCTGGACATGTATTACTTGGAAGTTACTTATAGTGCTTGAACTACAATGTAAATATGGTGTATCTCTAATGTTTGTTGTAGTAAGCAAAAAATGGAAGATGTCATTTTGTGCAATCTCTTTTGGAAAGGTTATTTTTCTTTCAAGTAATTTACCATCGCCAAAACTAAAATTGGCGAACCATTTAAGTATAGCCATGATCTGAAACTGACATTAAGTTTTTTTCACAAGGTTTAGAGCTAGCTTAGTTTATAGCCCATTACAATTAATTCCAACTGACATTATGTCTATTGTTCAACTACAACTGCATTGCAATTAATCTTTGCCATGAAATCTTTTCAAGAGAGTCACAATGGATTATATCATAGTACCAAAGCTCGGTTCGACTCGACTCGGGCGAAAATTGAGCCGACTCGGATCGAAACTCGGACCGGCTGTGACTCGGACCGACTCGGTCCGACTCGAGCTGACTCGGTCCAAAAGTCATTTTGTAAAGTCTTTTTTGAAAAATCTAAATTTACTGTTATATTGTAATCTATATAGAAGAAAAATTGGGGTTTCGTTTTTTGGATCAGGTTCTCGCCATTAGCTTCCTTGGGTTATTGTTGGGTTAAAGGGAAGGAACTAAATATCGTGAAATATCATATAATATATCTTTTGTTTTTCAGCCAACCGAAACAAAATCTGCCCGTCGAAATTTTCAAAATTTATGGTTTTTTTGGCTTCTGTAACACATGGCCTCACGAAAAATGAAATATTTTGCAAAAAATTATAAGCTTTTTTTTTTTGGGATTCTGATGTGGGATTGAAATTTGAATCATTGGTTGAAGGCTACGTTTGCTGAGTTGATGTGATTTTGTTTGCAGAGAAGGGAAACCTATGTTTGTATGGGCTTCCTAATAAGACTCGGGAAGTAAACTTGCCTGCTGAGGAGGTTCCTCCTGAGCTTCCTGAGTCAGCTTTGGGGATAAATTTTGCAAGGGATGGGATGGATGAGAAGGATTGGTTGACGTTAGTTGCGGTTCACAATGATGCTTCGTTACTGGATGTGACATTTTATTTCGGTGCACGTTTTGGATTCGATAAAAAAGCCAGATACACTTTGCTAGGAGATATGACCAACTACCTTAAGTTGATAACTGAATGCACTATTTTTTGTTAGTATCTAGAAAGCATGTCTCCTGTTGTCTTTTTCTACAGTCAGTTTATTAATAGGTTAGTGATACTTTTTTGACCGATAAGATCAAGTTGGTAGTATGTTTGTATTGTACATTTATTCAATAATGACTTTTACGTGTTAGAGGAGTGTTTAGTGTGATATCATCATTCTTATTTTATATACTAATGCATTGTGGTGTGGAATATGCAGAACTGATTCAGAATTGAGAATTTAGAATGATAACATAAGTTAATTGTGTCCCTTTTTTTTACTTCATGATGATTGTCTCCCCCCCCCCTTCTGTGTGTGTGTGTGTGTGTGTGTGTGTGTGTTGATTGCATCTTCTTTTTGGATTTCCATATGCGATGGGTTTCTTTTGTTTGATTGAATCAAAAGGAACTCATATGAGGATTAATTGCATCCAATATCTTCTTTTTGGGTTCCTTTTGGAACCCAAATGATAAGAGTTCCTTTTGTTTGATTGAATCAAAATTTAGTCTCTCGTATTCTTTAAAATCTGTACAAAGGTCACCCACTCACATGTATCTTATGTTTTTCTTTCAATATCCCGGTCATTGATTTTTCACTATAGGATTAGAAAATTATTACCTATGTTTACATATACCCACTGTAGTATATATGCAACAATCAACTATAAGTGCTTAGATGAAGATGAATGCAATATATCTTGCGGTGTTTATCATCTCTCTGTTGCTTCTTAAAATCTTATCCTTTAGTAGTTGAGGATAAAATGGCAACTAAGAGATCACCTGACATCTTTACATACTTGATGAATGCAATCTAATTCATGCATTAGCCATCATTCCCCCAACATGTAACTCTCTCCAAAATGTATTCCATCTAAAAAAGTAATATTAATTTCTAGAATTTATTTTACCATTTAGGGAAGTTCTTGACGTCCCTGTGTCTACTGTAGAAGACTAATCCAAATATATTTCTCTATATTTTTACAATACTTCTCTATGTTTTTGGCCATGTTGTGCCGAAGTCCTTCGCTGTGTGTCGTACCGAAGGCGCCCATTTTTGCCAATTGGCACGGGCATGTACTACATAGTTTGTGATGTCTGGGGCAAAATGACAACTCAACAAGCTGACTAGGACAAATCCCATGTTCTTTGAAAAATAGTTCATCATCATAAATGAAAACTAATGTATTTTTCCAATCCCACCATGTCAGGTCTCTAGAAGGGTGACTTACAAAACAAATGGAGTTAGTATTGCCTTGACACCGTGCTTTCACTATCAGACGTATACTTCGGTATTGGAAGGTTGTTTGTTGTTCGGCCATACACTTTTCATGTATATATATTCCTCATATCTGTTGGAAATTAATCCATGGTAGAGGCTCGCAGCGGAAACGATTTTACGGTCGAAAGACCGTTCATGGTGCACGTTACACGATTTAAATTTTCATAGAAACTAATCTACATATGTGTGCATGTGTATGCACGTGAATCAAAAAACCCTAACGGTAATCTAGCGTGATGATTAACTAGCATGCATGCAAATCATTATACTCGCTAGATCTACATGTTAGATTACACATACCTTTCGTACGGATCTTTTAACCGCGGAGAATTGTCTTCTTTGTCGATGGAGACGGAAGATCGTTCGTGAAGATGCCGATGGTACGATTGGAGATGTTGCCTTCTTGTTCACCCGATCTCACATGATGCACAGAACATCGCTCTCGGATCTCTGAGTGCCTCCGAAGAACGACTCTTCTCCTTCTTCAGAACTCCACGCGAGGAAGACGAAGTTGAAAGCGGGAAACGGGAGATAGATTAGGGAGAGAACTAGAGAGATGAGAGGGGAGGGGGGTTCGATTTTTTTTGCATCATCAGGGTCGACCCCCTATAGCCTTTTATATAGGGCCGGCCTACTCCCTTGGATAAGGATCCAAGGGGATAAAGACCTCCCACAATTATCTCTCCATTATCTTCTTTTTTATCTCTCCTTGTATTTATACGTTTTCCCACTTTTTAGGGCTCGACTTTATCCGTTTTAAAGCCTTATCCCTATCTATATGGCCGGCTCTATAGATGAGGGATTCTCATCCCTACAACATAGGGCCGGCCCTAGCAAGGTCTCCCACTGCTAGGGTCGACCAACAGTGAGGTCCGGCAGAGTGAGGTATTTACCAAAACGCCCCGATGCCTCATTTTGACCATTTCTAGCGTGCGATACCTAGCGGTCATTACTTAAGTAATTTCTACTAGTTACTTACTATTAACTGAGGCCACCGGAGGGTGCCTCTAGCAAAGTCAACTAGTCAACTCGTAGCACATCCCGGTGCATCGCACCTATGCAGCAAAGTTCACTTATGGCTAGGGATTACTACGTGCGACTCTGTACTAGTCTCGGGCTTAACCCTTAGTACTCGCATGTAGCTACGCATCTACCGCGCTCTAGTGCCAAGCAAACACGGAGCGTATACTTCTTTCTTCCTCTTAATGCTAATGGTGTTCCGAGGAGATGATTCAAGAACCGTACATAATGTTGATAAGGTGGAACCATCAGGGATCGGGGTTCATGGCTTCCAACTCAAGCTCGATCGACACACTACCCGAGTGTACCATCGATCCTCTGAGCTCGAGTTAACCTGCGTAGCCACCTAGAGTGCGACGCAGGCTGCACTCCAATTCACCCAAACTTACTATGTTCTCCATCATACCCCTGCTCTTCGCTTAGTAGTGGTAAACTCGCTGTCCCTCCACTTGATGCCATGGTTCACTTCGAGCGGTGGAGACTACCGGTAGACTCGAATGATCATATGACTTGGTTCCTTCCAGGTTGACCTATACATCGTACCTCTGATTACCCCGTCGAGTAATCGAACCCGGTCAACAGTCAAACTGGTGACCACCAGGCCTGGGTTTGGTACAGTGTAAGTCACACCAAGGAACGCACCTCCCTTCAGGGGTGTGGATGGCCTGCAGGAGTGACACGCTAATGCAACGCCAACCGGGTAACCTAGTACACCGTGGTTTTGGATCACTGCATACGGATCCTCACACATTGGTGCGCCAAAGCACCACGCAACTGGTTAGTCCATCAGACGTGGTTCCTCAGGGTTTAGGACCGTTTTACCCTAAGCAGAAACACGGCTTAGTGTACCAGTGTCTGCTCACTGATCTGTACACCGTGTTAGTTCCGTTCAGCCACAGACACTGTGCCTGGTGATGACCATGGTGAAGACATCCCATGAACTGTCATCACCAACAGCTTAACATGATGAGGCAACCAACCTGATCATAGCTGCGAACTGATTTAGATTATATGGGACCAATTCACTCAGTCTTCAACTCAGCGGACTACCATATAACCATGGCTCTCTGTCCTAAAAAGAACACGTAACTATATTACGTACCTATATGCATCTCATATAATAATAACTATCAATCTTTATTAGACCAAAACATAAAGTTTTACAAGCTTAGAACACATCAATCCTAACAATATCTTCATCTATGAACTACTAAAAAGTTCTTTTTTTTTTTAAACCAACAAAAAAAATTCAGGGTTGGAGTGTTATACGCTTGCTTACTATCTAATCACGTTGTGCCACATCGTTCATTACTAAAGGCATAATGCGTTCAGGTAGCAAGTGTAGAAATGGTGTGATCTGTATTTTATATTACTACTTATATTTCACCATAATCAGGTATGTTATCTGCACCTCCAAATAGTTTTAATGGCAATTAATTTTTTTATAGAAATGATGTTTTAACGTAATCCCTGAACCATTTCAACTTCTTATGGAGTTCAAAAGGTTGGAAGTAACTCTCAGAGTTTTGATGTGTTCGGAGTCACATCAACTCGAGGTGAATTCTATTCATTTTCTCAATCTTGATTCTTTTTTTTTCCTTATCAATTTTGTTCTCCTTTTTTTAAATTTTAATGTAGGTTGTAGTAAGGAAAAGACCACAAAGTGCTCATGAAGAAAAAGGGGATCAAGTTCATAAAATGTTGAGCTAAATGAAGAATGATCCAATAAAAGTGATGTATGTATCCATTCTCTTCTGTTCAGAAAAATGTGTTCAAACTGGTTGGCATCCCTTTGGTAAGTGTTCTTGATGAGTCCTTTAATTGAACTGTATATGGCTAATCGGGGTCGGATGAATATGGCAAGGTTGTCGTTTCTTGCTTCTTCTTATTCAAGCTATGATATCCCTAATGAGGTTGCATGATTGTTGGGAATTTCAACAAGTAGGATTAGGATGATACCTCAAATGTTTTAGTGATCAAATTTATTTGAGATCTTAAGTTAAGCTATAGGTTTAGTGTTCACCCTTTAATGTATTAATGCTTTATTTTATTAGTAATTTTAAGCAAGATTGTTAATTTGTTTCATTTTCTAATTACGGATAATTTTAAACTATGGGTTTAGTGTTCACCTTATTTTAAGCAAGATTGTTGATTTATTAGTATTAATGCATAAGGATTAGGATGACGCTGAATGTTAGCCATAACATTTTTCTGTAGGGATGGTCTGTCACTGAATGTTGCTGCCCCCGCTGAAAATGATTGTCGTGGATGAAAATGGGTGCCGCCACTGAATGTGGATACCTATACATTTTGCGACGGCAGCTACATTCGTTAGCCGCGACCATTTTCGGTAGAGGTGGTCCCCGTAGAATGTAACCACCCTACTGAAAATGGATGCCGCAGACAAATGTGGGTAGCACCGCTATTAAAATGTTAGCCGTTATCATTTTTTATCGGGGACGGTTTGCCACCGAGTGTGGACACCCCCGCTGAAAATGGCTATCGCAAACGTAAGTGGATGCCATCGTCGAATGTGGATGTTGTTGACGCCTATATTTCACGACGGCGACCAAATTCGTTAGCCGCGACCATTTTCGACAAGGGTGGTCAATGTAGAATTTAGCCGCTTCGCTGAAAATGGATATCTCGGACGAATGTTGGCACCGTCGACATATTTGGCCACCTCCAACCGAATATTCCCTCAGCCCCCGCCTCCCTTGGTGCTCGCAGCCCCAGCCTCCCTCGGCGCCTGTGCCTCAGTACTTTGCAAGAATCCCCCATCTGCAAGAGAGAGAATTGTGCTCTATAGCTCCTTTTATTCTGAATCAAATGACACAGAATTCCAACAAAGCCTTATGATTCACCGGTCGGGTGTTGACACCCTCAAAATTTTGAGGGAGGCTGTCAAAATTTTTCGAATGCCCCCAACACTCGAGTTTTTTTTTAATGATACTTAACAACAATTCCAAGTTTTATTTTTAATCCAGCTATCCAAGAGAGACATAGAGGGAAAGGGAATCAAAAGGATCAAAGAAAGAAGAGGATCGAAGAAAGAAGAGGACATGTAGTCCTTCTCCTTCAGCAAACTCCATCCTCTTTCACCCTCTAAATATTATCACCTCCATCGAAATAATTTTGTCACTCTTTAAATATTGTTGCCAACCTTAAAAAAGTGTCACATCCGTCGAAATATTGTTGCCACCCTCAAATTATAATCACCTTCGTCGAAATATTGTCGACACCCTCAAAATAATTTTCATCTATCTCGAAATCTTTTCCGTGCCCTTGGGCACGGACTTTTCACTAGTGTGTGTATATATATATATATATATATATATATATATATAGAGAGAGAGAGAGAGAGAGAGAGAGATGTTATAATGCGGCATGCGGTAAGTGCGGCACCGCACCACAGCCGTCTAATGCACCGCTGCGTGCATCAGACGACTGCGGTGCGGTGCCGCACGTACCGCATGCCGCATTATAGTATGCCTCTCTCTCTCTCTCTCTCTCTCTCTATATATATATATATATATATATATATATATATATATATATATATATATATATATATATATATATATATATATATATATATATATATATATATGTTTAGGTCCTTTTATGGGGAAAATTCATCAGATGCCCTTTCATTCCACACCAAGAATACAAAGTTCTCTTTGGTTTTTTGCTCAAAAGAGATGTGAGTGACTTGATTCAAGTCCTTTTGAGTGGGAGGACAAATATGCCTGAGAAGGACCTCCTGATTTTTCAAAGGGAACTCATGCATAAATTTTTCTAAGACAACAATCTTCTAATAAGGCCGTCTTCTTCTCAGTTTTTTCTACCTCAAGAAGTTCAGTTAAGCTAGTGGCTCTTAGTTCAAGAGCCACCTTCTTCTCTTTGAAGTCATCAATTAAGGAGCATTGGTCTCCTATAAGAACACATGCATCCTTTATATCTTGAAGGGCATCTATTCTCTCGGATTCAAGGATTAATTAAACCCTCGCGTCAAGCTCAAGGTTGAGCTTTCTCATACGAGTGGCATCCTCTATGGCAAAAGTGCTCATAGAAACAAGGCAAAAGACACCTTGAAAAGTATGCTCACTCTCGTACACGATGTACGACAAAGAGTAATCAAACACACACAAAAAAACTAGAGTTTGCATGGCAAGTTGATCACTTAAAAAAGATAGGCAATCTCACGGATCCTACTCCAGGAGTGTTAGCTCCAACAAGAGAGACCCACTCTAATACTAATTGAAAATTACTCTTGATTATAAATTTCTAATAACCGTGCTAAAATAAATCCACTAGACGAAACTATTGGGGCATTCAACAACGGCAGGTGCAAGCACGGGTTAGATCGATCTATCTATGAATAGCAAAAGTTAAAAGTAGTGATCAACAGAAATAACTCCAAAAAGCACACTCAAGCAATTAAAAAGGTAGAAATCCTTAACAGGGATGAAAAAGCACCATCCGATCGAAACTGAGCCTAAACCCTTCATACAGAAGGGTCTAGCTTTTCTTTTAAAATCCAAACAAGTTTACAAGCAAACTATGACATGACTATACTGAGATTATCCCTTAGCCCCGTCGGTCCGTAACCCGCGTCTTTGGTGAAGTGGAGACAGCGCTCTCACTTCATAGGTGCTGAATTGAGCTGACTCTTGCACCTCTATCGCCGTTCCTCTTCTCCACTTGTTTTTCTCCCCAAAGAGGTCTCCCAAAGCGAGCAGCATCACAAAGGGTGCTTAACATGAACGGCGTTATGGAGCGCTCTCGCAAGAGCATTTCGCAAGGCGATGGAAGCACACGATGTGTGCAAGTGAAGAGGGGAGAAACAAAATGAAAAAGAAAAAAAACACGTGGATCTAAGAAGTGACTAAGGTAGAAGGTGACCTTGATCTCTTTCAAGATTTTAGTTATAGGCTTCTAAGCCTAATACACTTCAAAGACTCAAGCCACAAAACCCCAAAAGACGAGATCAAGATCTAGGTGTTGGATGACACCTTAGATACTACACTAACTTTGACCTTTCTTACTTGCATGATCAAAAGGAGTTAGCAGACTCTCAATTGACCATGCAAGTAGTGAGTCCAACATCCATAGATTTGATCTAGGCTAAAAGGTTGAAGAGAGGAGGAGAAGGGAAAGAAGAAAGGAGATGGAGTTCAAGGGTGAACTCACTAAAACCTTAAAGCTCTCTTCTAATTCCTCTCATAAACCAAAAGCCTCATTAGTAGCAGAAGAGTGTAGGGGTGGATAATTTATAGCCCAAGGGAGCCCTTAAGTGGATGACTAAGACCAATAATAGATTCTTATCCTTATGGGTCTATCTTAACCAAGTCATGCGCACGACCTACACGTGGCAAAATGAGATTAGTTGAGCCAACCGACTCAACTCTTCCAGTAAGTTCTAGACTGGGTCGTGCGCACGACTTTAATATCGTGCGCATGACTTTTCATGTGTCATCATGCTAAAGGACTGTCCCATGTGGGATATATGGTGGACATTAAATAATGTGTGGCCGACTAGGATCGTGTGCATAACTTGTGAAAGTCGTGTGCACGATTTTAGTCAGGCAGACAATGTTTAATGTCTACCAAAGACTAAAGCAAAGTAATGCGCACAATTGTATGGTCGTGCGCACGACTTTAGTCTGGCAGACAACACCTTTGTTGTCCACCAAAGACTAAGATAAGTCGTGCACATGACTAGCCTACTATGCATACATTTAATATAGGGCATTGGTCTTGCTTCGAATGAGGTACAACATTTGAAGCCTATCATACCCATGTTGTTATTTCATGGCTAAAAAGATACCCATATATCTTTAACATGTTATTTGGAATAAACATGCATGATTTAGACCAAAAATGATAAAAAGAATCGAACGAACCAGGTAATTGTGTGTGCTAGCTAGTCATGCACTCAAACCCTAATCACCAAAGTAAAGTTTATTCCCAAAGAGTTAGAAATGTATCTTCCATACATAAGCATGATGGAAATGATGGTAGTAGTGGTTTTGGCCATAACGATACTTTTTTATCGCAACAAAGCCATATCTAACTTTACCCTCCCGACTTTAGCTTGTAACTACTCACTATATTGGTAAAGTAGATTTGTTTAAGTCGCTAAAAATTAATGGCAATATAAGGAGACATAATAATAATCATCAAGCCATGCCCCATCTTATTAATAGTTTGAGTTGTTTTTTTCCGATCGGCCTTTTAACCTAACATCAACCCTCAACCTTTCTCATCCGGGTTTGGGACCAACAATGGTGGTTTTGCTAACAGGCATTCACTAGCATTTGCACATATTATCAAACATAATCTTGTAAAGCTAAATATTTGACGATCATCAATAAAGTAATACTGAAAACTGGTGGTGGGCTTGATTTTTAAAGCTAAAATTTTGTTTATATGACGGACATGAGGCGAAAGGGCCCATTGGGGTCGTGGTTGATCAGCAACGCCGCCTTGAGTGGTTCATAGGAGGAATTACCGATATTGTTGGAGGCTCACTTCTCCCACAGTCTATGCGTCGACGTCCAATCCCCCATTGCGTCCACCCCTCCTCCTCCTCCTCAATCTATTATCTCGAACAATACTTCGCACCAACACCGTAGGCTACAACTCGTGTCGCCACTATCGCTTCCTTTGAAGCTTGAATGCCTCTGTCTCCCTCCTCATCCCTCCGCCGCAGATCCTGCTTGGGTCACGACCAATGACTAGACCACAAGTTCTCTGCAAGAGATGAGGGATTGGTGATAAGGGCAGGGTTTTGATCTCGGTGGCAGGAGACGCGCCGGAGGGTGGAATAGGAGGAAGGAGATGGAGTTGGAGCCGGATACGGAGGAGGGAGATGGAGGGAAGAGGCGTAGGAAGGTGAGGGTTTCTCGATTCAAACGAAGTGGACCCCACTTGTACGTGTCACCTCCATCACCAATTTGAGAAATTTTTTTAGCACATTATAGGTACGGTACAACCGCAGGGCTCATTGCAATTCAAGAGACCTGAGATAGCAGGCCCCAGCAAATGGGAGTAGTGGCCCCCGCACTTGGAGCGTGCTGATACACTTTGGGTAACAGTTGTAGCGTACGCAGGATGTGCTGAAAGTTTCCCCCCTTCAGCTGCAATCCGGGTCCGATCATGATCTAAAGAGTTCAGATCTCCTCCGGTCAGTGGGCCCTGTCGGTGGGCCCGGCGCGCATCAGAGCCGCACGATGCCAGGCAATCCGGAGCCGAATCGTACTCCAGCAGACTGCATGCGGATCTACAAAGGCGAAAACCCTCCATCTTCCCCAATTGAAATCCTCTCAAAACCCTAGAAACCCCTGGTTCGGTAGCTCAAGAGATCGCGAGGGGAAGGAAAGATGGCTTCTTTGTTCAAGGTCCGGTCTCCGAATCTCCTCATCCTAGCGGTAAATTTTGGATTATCATCCAGTTAATGCGCGGTGCTGTGCAGGATCCGAGCAAGCGCTCGGCGTACCGGGACCGGCGGTTCCGGGGCAGCCAGGAGGAGTACGAGCATGCGCTGGACACTGCCACGACCGTCTACATCGGAAACATGTCCTTCTACACGACCGAGGAGCAGGTCTACGAGCTCTTCTCCCGCGCCGGGGAGATCAAGAAGATCATCATGGGCCTCGACATGAACTCAAAGACTCCGTGCGGCTTCTGCTTCGTCCTGTAAGCCACTCTGTCCTGTTGATCTTTTTTCGTTCAACATGATTTAGGGTTGAGTAATTGCTGCTGGGCGTGATAGTAGTAGATGGTCGGCGTTATTTACGCTATTTTGTTGGGAATTCTATGGGATTGGACTTGGTGGGGTTGAAATCGAATCCCAATGCATGAATCACATGTGGTATGGGAAACACTGCATTGGGATTGGGTGGTTCAAAGCTCGATCTTCCCAGTTCTCCACACTGGCCTGTTTCAGTAATGGAAAATTTTGAACATATGAGTTAGGCATTAGTAGTAGTATGAGAGCCTGATAAGCCTTTTAAGTATTACCCCTTTTTTGGGATTTTTTTTCAAAATAATATTTAAAAAAGAAATATTTAATTGAATAGCGGTTGACTAAAAGTATTAAACAGACTAGCGTTCTGACCTCCGCATGGTCTGTCAGCTCCATAAAGCGGAGGCTATGTTGGGATTTTTTTTCTTTTCTTATGATGCTCATTAAACCCGGCATACGGGTTGTCGGGTTTAAAATCGGTATTCCAGAATCCGGATTTAAGCAAGCACCCTTTTCACAAATCGTTTAAGTGTTGGAATTGCAGCGTAAAGGGGCATAGGGTTTTGGAGTAATGGGTGTTTTGTCCCATACAACAGATCCGGTTAATGAATATGACACTCATAAGAGTTCTTTATCAGTAGGTTTCAAAATTAATTTTTAAACCCAAAACTACCCGATCTCCCCCTTCTGCACTTTCCCTCCCTCTCGAGCAGCCGGCGACAGCAGCGGTGAGCGCAGCGGCGCCATGAGCAGCAGTGGGCAGCGGCATCGAGCTGCGGTGAGGTGAGCAACAACAGGCGACAGCGGCGGGCTGCCGCGAGGTGAGCAGCAGCGGACGACTTAGGTTTTAGGATTAGGTCTAGGGTTCATCCCCATGGCCTGTAGATCTTAGGTTTTAGGGTTTGGATTAGGTTTTAGGATTCAGATTAGGTTTAAGGTCTAGGTTTCTCGCCACGTCCTGTAGATATTATGTTTTAGGTTTAGTTTAGAGGTGATAGCATGTAAATGGAAATTTGAAGTGTATGGAGGGGTTTCCGCTTTACGGTGCTGATAGACCATGCAGATGTCAGAACACTTGCCTGTTAAATACTTTTGGTCAACCGATATTCAAGGAAATATTTCTTTTTTTAGTACTATTTTGAAAAAAAATCCAGTTTTTTTGGTTTCATGAAACTTTTAACTTATTAGATTTTGGGTTAATTAGATTATTGCTATCATTCTATTTCAACTTGAGCCAAGTTGCAATTCAGTTCACACTTATAGCTCCAAGCTTGCAGTGGAGGATATGTCCTTTTGTTTCAAAGGTGCTGAGCTTCGAAGTAGTAGGCGATCCTATAAAAGGAATTCTTTGGTTGCAATTTGGTCATACTGAACTCAAGTCTCAGCAAATGTGGTTTCTACCGGAAGGGGGAATGTCGTTTGAGGAGCTAGGGCTGAGTAAGCACAGTCGGGTTTTCAGTGATATACTAAGTTCTATGTGGACCTTCGGGTAGTTTTGGTATGTTTACTTTGGTGATCAAATAACTATCACAATTTTTGGTCAACTTGTTAGATGAATCCGATTTTTGTATATCCTTTCAAACATTTAAGCAAGAACTATATAGTCATTAATATTGAAGTCATCTTCTAGTCATTTAGCATAGTCGACGTAATATCTTTTAATTGCTATGAAATCAAATGTCATTTGATTGTAAGGAATAAGGATCACTTCTTTAGAAGTATAGAGATTGATGTAACAAGGTAGGCATGTTTTCTGTTGGACTTTTTATTTGAATATCAAAACATTAAAGCAAGTACTGACCTATGTGTGTGTCAAAGTCCTATGTTCTCCTCTAGGTATTCATACTACCAAGTAGCAACATTTCATTAAAGACTCACTTTACTTTGCATGCCACAACTCTCCAACTTGTTGATGAATTCTACTAGGGTTTCAGAATAAATTCTTGTAGACTATTATAAGAAAAACTACGCCATATGGACTGAATGCTAGGTGATTATTGGGCTCATCAATAAAAGATATGAGTATAACAAATATTAGAATTTGAAAGTGAATTTATGATTATGATTTTAAGGTGAATTTATTGGGCTCATGTACATAAGACTATAAATGAGTGGATTAGGGGAAGCTTAGTGTAATTCCTACCAAATGTAAATTGAGGGAGAATTGTTTGACAATGTAATATAGGCCATTGGTAGCATGAATGAGGAGGATATCTCGAATTTAGGTTGCAAGGTCGGAAGGTTAAACTAGAGGGATACTGAAGAAGACTTGGATGAAAATAGATGGAAGTTAGGAAGCATGGATACTTCGAAACAGGATGTGTGTCCGTGTCGAATACGGATACGGCCCGGATACGTATCAGATATGGTTGAGGAGTATCCAAATTAAAAAATCCAAAAAATAAATATTGGATACGGCGGGGATATGGATGGTGTCATTTTATTGTTTATTTTTGGTCGGAGTCACTTAAAAATAGGTTGGGCTGACGGATTCAAAAGTCATAACTGAACCTGGTTTTCACTTATAACTCATGTGGCCTCAACCGTTTGACCCCCCCTCCAAGTCTCCGACGACAACGATGCTTGAGCTCTCCAATTGTGAAGTTAGGGTTCTTTGCCTACTCCAATGCTTTTGGTACACCCCTGATGCCAATTTATTTTCATATGTGAAGGACATCTAGACTAGGGGTATAAACTTTCTATTATTCTAATCATATATATATATATATATAATTGGTTTATCTTGCCATATCCGTGTCCATGCTTCATAGGATGGAAGGGATCCGAAGAAACTTCCCATCTTGGATGGATTGGTCATAGATATTAATCAATTGTGTGGTTGGTTGCATATTCAACTTGTTTATAAAATAAGCAAAACAAAAAAGGGTTGCATAAACAAACTCTAACCAACAATTGGGCTTGGTGTTTATGTTTATGTCCCACCCATTTAATTTGGTTATAAAATAGCCATCAAGCCCTGCGCTATTTACCTATGGTTGAGTGTAGAGAATGTACATATTTCTTCAAATTTGATGAATTGTCATATGAGAAATTAGATATAAGGTTTATGCCTAGATTCGAGAAGTGACAAGAACTGCAGTATGAATATTTCTTGCAGATCCAACTATACAGAAGTTATTTTTAGATTTCTAAGATGCAGTTTTAGAAGAGTTGCCGAATAAATTACCTCCTTTACGGGCTATTCGACATGTTTGACTTGGAGCCCTTAGTGAGTCAAAGTAGTTAATTCTGTAGAAGTTAAGAACCATGATGGAGAGCTCTTACAGACGCATTTCATAGACAACATCGTAGTCTATATGTCGTATTCAGTGTAGTCAAGGCGTCCAGGCAATGCCTAATAGATTTGGCTTGCCTAGGCGAGGCCTAGGCGATAACAATTAAATATATTAAATAAATATAAGTAATATATATATATATATATATATAAAATTAATTTGTGATTTTATGTATAGTAAAATTTTAATTCTAGAGATAGATAATGTCGAAATAATATTTGATAATGGGTATGATCCAAAGTGTATGATAAGATACAAATCATTATTATTGCTGTAAATAGGAAATCACACGTCAACCACAATGATTATATATTGCAACAAATATGAATCACATATCAGCAAGAGATACATAACCCTATCATAACAAAAAAAAATAAATTATTAAAGTAGGTGCCTAGGCAATCAAGTGGACGCCAGACTCCACCGCCCGCCTAGCCACTGCCTAGGCGGTCGGAGCTCCAAAATGCTTAGGTGATGGCCTAGGTGACGCATTTACTACAATGATCGTACTTGCATTGTTAACTTCAAAGAAAAATTAGAGCCAGAGAGTTGCGTGGATGGTCGTGGCATGAACAAGATTACCATCAAGTATAATTTTAACATATGCATACTCACGTTATGTTTGTAACCCACAAGAGTGGGCAGGCCTCAACCAAAGGCTTGCAACGACGGGGACAACAATTACATCATCATTATTTTTAACATATTGCCCTTTTGAATTACAATTTTACGCACAACCCTTCATTTCTCATCAATGAATTTATTTTTTAAGAAACTTTGTAGCAATTATTGATTTTATTTTGTTAGAAATGAATATATGTGGGTTCAGACCCGCCCTACCCCGCTAATAATAAGTGAGTTGGGCGTAGGGATAGTAATGGGTTGGGTATGGGATGGGTAGGCCTATCCCGAACCCGTCCGTTAAGAAATACCTTGTCCCAAACCCTTCCCAAACCCGGGTCGAGTTTGGAGTGAAAATCACAAACCCGTCCTGTCCCATCCCAATTATGTTTGAAGTGAAAATCCTTACCCCACACCGACCTGTCCCACCAAGCATAAGCGAGTTGGGTATAAGGATGGTAATGGCTTGGGTTTGGGATGGGTAGGCATATCCCAAAAGTGCCCTGTAAAGGAACTAGTGCATGCCCGTGCTTGTCGGCACTGTAGCGGTCCGCCTTCGGCGGCAAAACATCTGTCGGCACTGCAACGGGCCGCCTTCGGTGGCAACACACCTGAACGCCTTCGCTATGCTATCAAAGTCGGGACTAGTCGGCGACTAGTCCCCGACTAGTCCCTGGGAGGCATTTTGCCGACCGATTAATTTCGATTCCGTCATTGCTGGGCGGAATCCCGACTAGTCCCCGACTAGCCCGATTATTCCCCGACTAAGAAGCACGGATACGAGATACGGGTACGATACGATATGGGTACGGCGATACGGCAAATCTTAAAAAAATAGGATACGGGTACGGCTAAGGATACGCTAATAAATTATTATTTTTTAAATATTTATTTTAAATAAAATACTAAATTATTAATTTATAGAACTATTAATTGATAGAATGCATCATAAAGAACATATTCAATATAGAAGCGGACGGGTGCGGGGGGACGATGGGCGACTGTAGTTGGGCGGCTAACGGCTGTAGTTTGGCACGGACAGCGGACGGCTGCAATCAGGCAAGCGACGGCGAACAACAGACGACGGGCGCCGGCGGACGCCTGCCTCTCTGCTCTCCCTCTCTTCTTGCTCGATCCAGAAAACTGGGTGGGGTGGGGTTAAATTTTGGGTAAATTACACATAGACCCCCTACAGTTTGAAAAACATATCACTTGCATTGCACCCCCTCCAGGGGGGCATTTGTAGGGTTTTAAACATGAGGGGGTGTAAGTGATAATCGGTCAAACTATAGGGGTCTTTGTGCAATTTATCCTTAAATTTTTTAGTGTGGGACAGTGGGTTTGGGTTTGGATTTGGGTTTGGGTTTGAGTTTAACTTTTAACCAAACCCAAACTCGATAACCCAAGCCCAAACCGGTCAGCCGTATCCCTCCCGTATCCGGCCCGTATCCCTCCCGTATCCCGCCGTATCCCTCCCGTATCCGGGCCGTATCCCAGCCGTATCCAGGCCGTATCCAGGTATTTTTAAATCCAGGATACGCTTGAAACGTATCGGACACGTATCCGAGCCGTATCCGTGTCCGATACGTATCCAGTACGGGTACGTCATGTATTTTGAAGTATCCGTGCTTCATAGGTCCCCGACTAACGACTGCCGACTAGTCCCCAGGCAGCATTCTGCAAGTAAATTTTTTTTTTTAAAGGAGTCTTTGCAAGCAATTTTGTTTAGATTTTTTTACATTGGCTCAAAGTCTTGAGTCGCAAGACTCACAACTATGGCTCTTCCCTGTAATCATCTGTTGAGCACCTGAGAATCTCAGATAAAAACATAGACAAATAATTAGTTTATTTGTTGATATCCATATAACCCTATAATCAAAATTGGGGTTGTTCACTGATTAAACATCATCAAACAAATATTGTGATGAATTCTTAGTTCTGAGTCTTTTGACATGGGCATGAAGCTAATACAACTGTGTTCTGTTAGACTGTTACTTATGTATTTATACCCATGCTGTGAAGTGTGAAGGTATGTATTGTTATTAACCGACTAATATCATATACTTATTGACATTTACGCTAGTTCATATATCATATATGTTTAGGGAGGGGGGGAGGGGTTAGAATAAGTTTTGGCCGACTAGTCCCGAATTAGTCCCGACTAGTCCTAGTCGGTCCTTGGCCGACTAGGGCCGACTACCGACTTTGACTGCATAGCGCCTTCGGCAACAAAACACTTTCGACGACAACACCGGCATTCATAGGGACATCCATTTCCTCGCCCATGCCAATTGGCACGAGGACCAAATCTCCCTTCCCCTATAATTGATCAATGACAGCTGTCTCTATTCGAACGGATTTCTCGAGATCGACCCGATGGTTTGGGGCGGCCGAAATTTCAACAGGCGGGTTTATAGCCATTGATGCGAACAACGATCACGGGATGAACGGTCATGTTTAGTGCAGTTTAAATGGACCGCCGACCGGGATTTTAGGGGTTTAGTGCAGTTTAAATGGTTAGGGAGGGAGTTGGTGGACGAGGAAATAGAGATCGTGCGTTGACTTTTGAACGAATGGACGGGGAAATAGAGATTGCGCGTTGATTTTTGAACGAATAGTTAGATCTATTTGGTTCATTTTTGTCCAGTCAGCTTATCCTAGTCAGCTTTTGTTTTGTCTAGTCAGCACAAAACCGACGTGCCATGTTATATAGATACCTTGTCCCAAACCCGTCGCATCCCATCCCAATTAAAATCTGATTTTTGTGGAGATTTCTTTGTTTTCAATCGTTGTCTTGCAAGCCCAGCACCATGTATGATTCTTATATGGTGTGTCACAATCTCTGCATGTGTTTCATCCTTGTATTGTTTTTGCTTACTATGAAGCAATCATGTCTTATGTTCCCTGCAAGTGACCTTTAACACTTTACCATTTCTTAATATGGCTCAGTAATGTGAAGCTTTAGTATGAATTTAAGGTGAGTTAGTAGAGAATTTTATGAAGTTTTATCTGGTTAAACTGTAACTTCAGCTTTTAGAAGCTGAAGTATGATGTTTCTTGTATTGAAGTTGTATGGAGACAAAATTATAAAGGACGTTCTCCCTCCATGCAACTTTTTTCTTGTCATCTGAATGCCTATAAAATCTGCAATCACTAATTTTAGTGGTCTAGATGGATTGCTTAACTCTACATATCATGGCAGAAGTAGGTTAGCTTTGTATTTCTGGTGTATCCTTTTGTTACGTTGGTTTTAATATTATTCTCTTCCATTTTTGTACTTCTGTAACTAAATGTCACTGCAATATATTTTATTAAGTTGACTAGCTTTAAGTTCCAAATGTGTTTTTTATAATTGTTTTTTTGATCTGGAAACTAAAGTGAATTTTATTTGATTCTTTGTTGATCAGGTACTATTCCAGGGAGGATACAGAGGATTCAGTCAAATATATTAGTGGAACATTACTTGATGATCGCCCTATTCGTGTAGATTTTGATTGGGGATTTGAAGAAGGCAGGCAATGGGGTCGTGGTCGAAGTGGTGGACAAGTTATTTTCCATCTCTTTGTGAAAATTTTCTTTCTAAGAGCACTTGTTCCTTATCTTAAGGAAATTATGCTTGCTTCTGATATAATGTTTCTTCTTTATTAATAGGTGAGAGACGAATATCGCACCGATTATGACCCTGATATCCTTTTGAGGCATATTAGTGAAATTTCATTTTTTAGATTAATGATTAGGCAGTGCTTGCTTTTGTTTTATAGACATATGTTTAGAATTAGGAGGGATGATTAGCCCATCAATGAATTCCCAACAAGCTCCCTGTAGAAAAGTTGCACGCTGCATGATCCATGTGATCAATTATATATGGAATATGTGAAGAGAGGAAAAGGTTACTACACCATAATGGTTAAAAAAAATTCATGAGAACTGTACGACAAGCCTATGAGAATATGTAAAAGAATTTCCTATGTGAACTTTACAGAGTAGCTTCAAAATATCATGATATTTGTTGCAATGTTTGACTATCGATAATCTTTGCTGATCTTGCATATTGATTGCAAGAATACAACTCCTCTTTAAATCGCTAGTATGCTTGAGTTTAGTTACTTGCCTTTCTCGAATTCCCTCACCTTATTCTGAGCAAGGTCTGAATATCATGTGGAACCAATCTTTCGTTTAGCCACTGTACCGAACATACACATCGGATTTTTTTTTTTTTGCTGAAAACCCAAAAATCCATAATTTTATTCAATTTTTTGGCCTACATTGTTTCTAATGCATTGCTTTAGAACAAACCCATTAGTCTGCAAACTAGTTATATCCAGATATGAGCTATGATTCTATCTCATGTTTTATCATCATCAAAATGTGTCAATATTTGAAAATTGTACATGTATTTATATTAAATTTAAAAATCCCCAGTTCTACTTTTTCCCGAAGATTCTTGTAAAAGAAATCAGTATGTTTTGTTTTTCTTGATTTGTAATGATTTTTGGGATAATGTGAGTAAGGTCCCTGACAAAGAGATCAGTTTAGCCTAAGGACAGACAAGAGATCGGTGTAGCGTAATTTCCCTGGATTAACAGATTGGTTCAGCCTACAGTTCCGATTTTTTTCAAAATCCCAAAATCATCCTCGCCCTCTCTCCATTCTCCCTCTCTCGAGCAGAGCATCATTACCCCACGCGAGCAGCAGTGGCGGCAGCGGCAGCAGCAGCAGCGCGAGTAAAACATAAATTTGAAGTAAGATGTGGGGCATTTTCGTCTAAGGGGTTTGAGCTCAAACGAACAAGTTGCCTGCCCTTAGGCTAAACCGATCTCTTTGCCGGGGACCTCTCACTAAGTCCCCCATGTTTTTTCACTACACAATTTGAAAATAAAGATGTTTTTTTTTTTGGTTATTTGATACGGGTTTTTTCTGCCTAAAATTGATATGAATTCGGTCTGTTTTCACCAAGAAGTCAATGCAGAGGGCTTCTGATATCAAACATTACCAAAACAGTGTGAATCAAATGCTATGCAGTCAAAGTCGGTAGTCGGCCCTAGTCGGCCAAGGGCCGACTAGTCGGGACTCGGGACTAGTCGGCCAAAACTTATTCTAACCCCTCCCCCCCTCCCTAAACATATATGATATATGAACTAGCATAAATGTCAATAAGTATATGATATTAGTCGGTTAATAACAACACATACCTTCACACTTCACAGCATGGGTATAAATACATAAGTAACAGTCTAACAGAACACAGTTGTGTTAGCTTCATGTCCATGTCAAAAGACTCAGAACTAAGAATTCATCACAATATTTGTTTGATGATGTTTAATCAGTGAACAACCCCAATTTTGATTATAGGGTTATATGGATATCAACAAATAAACTAATTACTTGTCTATGTTTTTATCTGAGATTCTTAGGTGCTCAACAGATGATTACAGGGAAGAGACATAGTTGTGAGTCTTGCGACCCAAGACTTTGAGCCAATGTAAAAAAATCTAAACAAAATTGCTTGCAAAGACTCCTTTTAAAAAAAAAATTTGCTTGCAGAATGCTGCTTGGGGACTAGTCGGCAGTCGTTAGTCGGGGACTAGTCGGGCTAGTCGGGTCTAGTCGGGGACTAGTCGGGATTCCGCCCAGCAATGACGGAATCGAAATTAATCGGTCGGCAAAATGCCGCCCAGGGACTAGTCGGGGACTAGTCGCCGACTAGTCCCGACTTTGATAGCATAGATCAAATGATGGGATAAGGTTGTTTAAGCTTCTACGTTCACACTGATATTGTAGCTCAAATCCCCCATCGATTGGAACTGCTCAGGTATCAGTTTCATCCCATGGTCAACTAGTCCAAGGAAGATTGATTCCAGCGATAACTGTCTAGTTTGAGGTGATTAGAGTGGTTTTTGTGCCTTGTAAAAGGCCAACCACGTAGATACATGATATCCTACTTATAATCTAGTTAATGCAGTTTGAGTCAACTAAGAACCGTATTTTGTTACAGTTTTTTTTATTAGTGTCCATGATGCTATTAGTTGCACAAAGTTAATTTACCACCTGCTAGGCGACGCTGAATATGGATAAATGAGTGAAAGGGAAATAGCAAGCAATCCTACACATGCATCTTGTGTCCAATTAGTCCCATGGTATTGAAGCGCAGACATTGTTGATTGAAACACCAAGTCCATCCAGTCATCTAGTTCCCTTCTGGGAATGCCACTTCTTGCATGGCCACTTGCATATGTTTTTAGCATCAACACTTTACATGTTTGAAGATTACCTTACCAGTGGATATATTGCCTAAGCATTTGCTATCATAGAATTCATTAACCTCCATGTTGAATTACCATATCTATTAGTTTCCCTTAATCTTCTTGACTTCTTCACATGCATGTCTCTGGAAATTTGTGCATTAATTTCAGCCTCTTGATTCTAAGCATCAGTGGCTTCATTGCACAACAATTCTATGTGTCTTTAGTAATCTGAACAACTCAATATGTCACATATCTTAAAAAGGACATTTAGCTCACAACTTTTATTTTCAATCCTCTTGTTCCCTTGCATTTTTTTTGGGTAGTACCTTCCTTTACAAATTCGTGAAGTATTGGAAAGTCGCAGAAGTCAGAAGCCAAAAGATGACAACCTACATAATGGAATTTAAATACATGCACCCATGAATCACTATGTGGATGCTGAAACAGTAATACACATTTCTTTTAATAGTGACTCATAATTTCAATTTTCAGTACACTTGTTCCTTTCTTGACAAAGTTTTGTTTAAGTACCTTAAGTCTTTGAACCCAAAAGATGGCAACCTTCATAAAGATGGAATTTACATACCATGTACCAGGAAATAATTTTGTGGATGCTGAAGCAATTAATTAAGGGTCTCCTTAAAGTCACAATTCCGACTTTTAGTACTCTTCTTTTATTTATAAATTATCGTCAAATATTTTTAAGTCTTAGAAGCCAAAATACGATGCCTTAGTAAAGAAGGGATTCACGTACTATGAACCAATGAATAACTATGTGGATGCCGAAGAAACTAAGAGCAGAAGTCTTTTGATAGGGAAGTAGGTAAGAACAACATACAGATGAGTAAATTCCTAGATGGCAAAGCAATTCCAAAATGTTGAGTAGCAGAATTCTGAAAAAGTTTAGGGGAAACATGTGCGATGAAGGGCACTATGCAAAATAAAATATGGCCTTGAATTGGAGTCGGACATCGGCTTGTGAGCAATGCTCATCCTTAATAAACTTCTCTTGAGAACCTGATACATTTTTCTAGGAGACTCTGATATAGCATCAGAAGTGTTCAACACATTATCAAATCTTGAAATGTCATTTGCACATCATCTTGAAAGGTTGACTAATTAGAGTCAAATATTAGTCAATATATGTTTTTGAGTAGCTTATGTAAATACTTGATAAATTATGCTCTATAGGATCTTGAACATATCTCATTTCTTTTAATCAACCTTTATAGCTGAAATCACAACTTCAATACATTCTCCAATATTTTTCTTATGAATTCCTTTCTTTTGTGTAATATAAGTGAAGTTTTTGTTCTTTGTATCCTATCTGCACATGCTTTTGACATCTGTGGAAGCCTAAAAGCTAGATCAGTTCCTCTCATTTGCTAAAGGTGTTTAACTGTACTTTTTTTTAAAATCTCTGTCAGTTTTATTTCCTTGACAAATTACACGCAGAGGTGGCTATGGGAAGCTTGTCCAAAGAGAGCTGGAAGCACAAAGAAATTTAGTAGATTATGGCACAGAGTCATTGGGCTCTTTCCAACCACATATTGCACCTCCTTGTAAGTTTGAAAATAAATGGTATCCCTGAATTCTTTTTCTTAATGCCTACTTTGCTAATGATCATTCCCTTGTTGAATATAGGTAAAGTTTTTCTGTAGGCTGTCACATTAATGGTTATTGTTTTAGGCAAGGTTGTCATATTGTGTATCGTTTTCCCTTTATTGTGTATCGTGTATTAGAAAGGTGGTAAAAACTTGATGTATTGCATGATTTACTAAAAGAGGTGTAATAAGTTCCAAAATTGTCGCATTTCTACTGAGGAACTAAAGGGCCACGTCTTAGTGTTTCCTAGGTATCACACTAAGGATTCGAGGTATCTCACCATGGCAATTTGCAAATATGTGGCAATTAATGAGAAGAAAAACTAGAGATTTGATTGATTGAATTTGGTGACTGAAGGCCCCTATTTGTAGTACATCAATAACCACCAACCTTCACTACTAAACTATACTTTCACTTGGATTAATCCAAGTGAAAACAACTCCCACACAGGCCAGCCCTCTTATTTATCTAGGGAAGGAAGCCAGTTCCTCTTTCACTTCCCATGGGACTTTTGAGTCCAATTGAATTTGAACTTAGTCCAATTCAAATTATTGTCCCAATGTATCTACCTTCGATCAATTTTTTACATGGTTTTGGAATCTAGAAGAAAATGATTGTACACATTCACTAGGATTTGGAGGCGTCTTGAGATGGATGCAAATCTATAATAAAAGCAAAGGGAAGGTTCTCTTTTTAGGCTTCTTTGGATGCCTGGCTTCCCTCTCCTCGCTCTTTGATTTCTCCTTCCTCTTGGTTAGTAACCTCTTCCCCCCTTTTTTTTTTCTCTCTATTTCTCTTGTAAACCCACGTGTGATGTATCACCTTGCAAAAAACGTCGATCTTTTCATGGTGAAGTTAAAAAAAAAGAGAGTTTCTAGCAAAAATTCTTACAAATTAGCATTAGAGTAGGTTTTATCGAGTTCCAAGGAGTTGATGATGGTTAGGATCAAGCCTGCAAGATTTCTTGAAGCTTCCTTGAGGAAGCTACATACAGGTGCACATGACAAAACAGGATTTTGATGAGGATCAATGCAATGTCTGTGTCTTAGACTTGCCAGAGGATGTGGCCTTCATCCGTATCTTCAACGTTGAACATCTGACACGCTAAGAAAGTGCAATGCCATATTACATCTAACCATATTGGCTTTAGCACCCTTGCCACCATTGTCGCAACTCGAGTAGAGATTAAGGAATCCTGACGAACAAGTTCTTAGTGAAGTGGAAGGGCTTATCAACTATACACAAGCGGCTCTTGGTTGTCTCGAGTGATTTGACCATGTCTGCAGGAAGTACAAGATGTTTGTTTACCTTGAAGGAAAGCTAAACTCTTCCAAGGACCGTGGGGATTGAGCAAAATTTCAAGATGAACACAAAAAAGGGAGTTTCATGAGGTCATTGCTTCATGAGAAGAAGGTGCTCACATGTGTCATATTTGAAAACATCCTAGGAAACGCCGCTCAAGTCATGACAACTAGTACGACCCACTTTTGGCTAAAGATCAGTCAAGATGAGACATCTGGAAAGCGTTGTATGGAGGAATCAACAGTTAGTATAGATTGGGTTTTGTCCAGTTAGTTTTGATTGAGTTTTTGTACTACTATACTTTTTTAATACTTTCTCTATTCTATCTGTTTCACCTCCAGTGGGGCAGCAATCCAGTTCAGATTGACGGTTTCAAATAGCTGATTCTATTTCAAATTAGAAGCCATGGAAGCAAGTTCATTGACAAGAATCCCAACTTTAGAAAGGAAAATTGATAATAGTCTTTACTCCCTTTGTCATGCAAATCTCACACCATTGGTTAATCCTTCCAAAGCCAGTCGGCAAGATTCATGCACACACAAGATGAAACTTCATCACATCATTGACATAGAGGAGCAAGTTGAGAATGCTACAGGACTGTCAACTGTGAAGTGAGTGCCCAGTGCCCACAACCCATGGTGAATTGGACATAAATGACCACTCATCAAAAGAAATTGAACAAACCAATGGCAGTTTGAATGAGACTTTAAGACCATTAAATGACGTGACGAAGACAAGTTATTAATTGGCAGTTTGTAAGAGGCTTTAAGACCATTAGATGGTGCTACGAAGACAAGTTATTAAGGGCGGAGGAGGCTGCGTATACATCTCAAGGTAATAAATTCCAATGCATCCATCTGATAGGAAAACTAACCTAGAAATTCCAATGCATCAATAATTGGGTATGCAGTTGTCATCCTATGCCTTTTGCCTTAGATATTTTCCTTTGTGTAAGTCTGGTAGGTTAGCAGTTTAATCTGTACTTGCTGAATATTTATACACAATTTCATGTTGCATGAAGTGACCCCGAGTCAAAGCTGATATAACTCTAGGTGAAAATATGGGATATGTATTTTCTGATGCCTGGCTATTTCTATTCTACTATGAAATTTGCTGAGATTCTCAACCAAATTTCAATACAAAACCAACCAACTCCATGTGGAAGAGTGGAAGATTTTTTTTTCAAGAACTGTTTAAATGTCACTTCTAGTTTTAATTTTGAAAAAAAAAGATGGGAAGACTTTGTAGAAAATTTGATTCAGGTTGACATTTAAGATATATAGTAGGCCGAAGATGTTTATTGTTCACTCAATGCCCTCCATCCCACTCCGCAAGTGTTGACCTTGTATTTGTAAACTGCAGATAGCAGACGCGGTACGGACCGTGGGTACGCGGGCTCACACGGACATGGCAGAGGTGTGCTTATTTTGCTTTTTGTGGTGCTTTTCCATTTTGTGCTTATTGGGTTGGAGTTGTTTGCTCTTTCGGCTATTTGTCTTCCAATGTTTCCCTAACCAAAAATAATAATTTGACATGAATGTTACAGATCGCAAACGGTACCGGGATGATGAACGATCCGGACCTGAGATGTCAAAGAGATCCTCAGACTACGAATCCAGAAGAACTTCTGACCATGATTCCAGACTGGTATGGGGCGATCTTTACGGTTGCATCATGTCCCTGACTCCCTTCGTTTTCTGATAGGATCATCATATATCAATAGCATTCCTCTCCTTGCAGGAGAGGAACCCTCGGTTTCGAGAGCGCGGAGACTCTGATGATGATGAAGATGATGACAGAAAACGGCGCCGCTAGCATTTCTTTCATCCTACCAGCTAACTTATGTTTCATTAAGGCAGCAAACGTACCCTTCCGAGGTTGTTGAGGTACCGTTGAGGCTCAGGTACCAAGGGCACCGATGAAAGTCATGGATCTGATGAACCGATGTTCCGGATGTTTAATTTGGAACTTGCCCTATTTCTGTCTAGCCTAGATGTACACTCTTTTGTTAGAAGATTATATTTGTATTCTTTTGATGTTACTCGTATTCGTGAAATGCGTTGTATTTTGTATTTTGTGTGATTATTCGAAGTTTGTGCAACTCTTTGTTTACCGAGTAACCCACCCACCGATTCGGCCGGTGGTTGTGTTGGATCTTGTGGGTTTTTCTTTCCTCCATGTCTTTGTAGTAGGTTTATCTATGTTCATGTGTGGTATCCGCCATCATCACCACCATCCATGCCCCCCCCCCCCCTCTCCGGACTGCCACCACTAAGGGTGCAACTCGATATGGGTTGGGTCAGGTTTGAGCCATTGGCTATTTACTGAAAAACCAGGGGCCTACATTAGCAGGGACGGATCAACGAATTGAACCTTGGGGGGGTGAATGTTAGAAAAATCTTTGGGGAGGGGGCGGGGTTTTAAATTTTGTTAAAAATTCAAGGGGGACAAACTTATATAATTTTAAACTAATTCTAGCTAACACTGCTATAATAAGGGGTTCTCTTTCAAATCTAGGGCGGGCGATCGCCCCCCCTGGATCAATCCTTGTACATTAAGCTTTTGTCACATGTTGGTTCTCTTGGTAGTTGGTTTATCTATGTTCATGTGTGGTATCCGCCATCATCACCACCATCGATGTCCCCCCCCCCCCCCGGCCTGCCACCACTAAGGGTGCAACTCGATATGGGTTGGGTCAGGTTTGAGCCATTGGCTATTTACTGAAAAGCAAGTGGCCTACATTAGCAGGGACGGATCCACGAATTGAACCTTGGGGGGGCGAATGTTAGAAAAATCTTTGGAGGGGGCGGGGTTTTAAACTTTGTTAAAAATTAAGGGGGGACGAACTTATGTAATTTTAAACTAATCCTTGCTAACACTACTATAATAAGAGGTTCTCCTTTAAATCTATGACGGGCGATCACCCCCACATGCCCGCCCTGGATCCATCCCTGTACATTAAGCTTTAGTTACATGTTGGTTCTCTTGGTAGTTGGTTTAACATTAGCAAACAACAAACGATCACTCATGTGTTTGGGTAAAGTAGCCCCCAAGTCCAAATCCGTGATACATATGTGGACTAATCATGTATGAGTTCAGTCCTCGTGTTGGGTTGGCCTATCCGAGCCCCAACCGGGAACAGACCATTATTTTGTCGGATTCATAAAAACTTTGAGCCGAGCCATGACCGATCCATCTAGGTTGGGTTGGTTCTGTTCTCGCTTTTACCCGACTCAAGTTGCACCCCTAGCCACCATTGGTTGACGTTATGGGTGGTGAGGGCAGCGACCTACAAGCGATGATGATAGTCACCGGTGACGACTAGTTGGGAGAGAGAGAGAGAGAGAGAGAGAGAGAGAGAGAGAGAGATGCCAGTATTTAACGTAGGCCCTTCTCTCACTCGCCGTCGCCTTAGAGCAGCTCGAACGGCCTCGCTTGAGGTGTTCGCTCCATCAGGTGTGGCGATAAATCCGTTGTCCACCCCTCCAACGACCTCGCTAAGCCTCGTCAGATCTGAAAAATGGGTCCGACGCTCGCCCGATTTCTTGGCTCGCTCAGAAATCGCTAGCGGATACAAATGAGTTCTACCACAATAAAGACCATCCGATTAAGTGAAAATGAACCATTCGATTAAATCTCTTGGGCCGGTCAAAAGCAAAACAGTTCAGAATTATTATATTGTAGGGAGTGGGTAGAGAGGCCATTGGAGTAGAAGCAAAACCCACTCATCAAAAATGCTGACATGGCATGTTTTGCTCACCAAATCTAGATTTGAGCTAGGGAGGTCATTGGAGATGCTCTTATCTACTAATCAAGAAAATTTCTAAGATTAATAGTGTATACAAGAAATAATATGATACTTTAAGATAGAGGAACTATATTATAGTCAAATTTTTAGAAGTTCATACATGTCAATGCTAGGCGGAGTTATATCATTCTCCATGATGGATATTTATCATTACATTTTAATTGTGGTTAGAGCTGGCAACGGATCGGGTTCGGGTCGGATCCTACCCCAATCCATATATATACCCATTCGGGTATGGCATGGTCCATACCGGATCCATACCCATTCGGGTATAAAAGGGTCCATATCTGACCCATACTCATTCGGGTTTTGGCTTGGGTTTTAGGAATGAATTGGGCAGAAATTTTCTCTTTTTTCTCCACCATATGCGATTGCTTGAGGGAATTTTTTTTTCAATATATTGTGATGAAATGTTTAAGAAGCTCTTACGATTTTTTACTATATTGGTTCTTGTATGGTATGAGTTTGGATAGAATTTGGATGACAATATATGATTGGTTGGAATTTGGGTACATCACAATAAAGTTGGAGTACAATTATATATTTAGTATACTCAAATTAGAGGGGCAATTGGGTATCGGTATAGAGGTAACCATACCGAAAAGTTGATGGGGGTAGAATTCATACACCCCTACCCTACCCAAACCTCATTTCAGGTCGGATTCGGGTTAGTATTTTGGATTTTCGGACTCCATTGCCACCCCTAATTGTGGTTCTTTTGTGGGTCCCTTTTGGGTTTAGGATGAAAACAAGGCGAGGCGAGGGCCCACCACTATCGTGATGGGACCCACCTGATAAGTGTGATTCTTTTTGTGGCTCCATTGTATGGATATTTGGGTTCCAGCCGCTCGGCTCCTCTCGAGTCAGAATTATCTTCGAGTCTTTGGAATTAGGCCTCGGATGCTTTGAGCTGGTGCTTCGACAATGTAGATCGATAGACAGAGGTAATAAAACCCAATTAAAAATTAAGAAGGTCGATCCACACCATTGAGGCACAAGTGTCGTGCATCCGAGATCCGACTCCGAAGACTGGAATAAAGTACACACTCAAGAGAAGCCGATTCCAAGATCTTGGAATTTGGGTCGGGCTCGAGTCGAGGGTTCGGGCAACATGACCCAATCTGAACCCGAGTACTCATGTATATGTACGAGTCTGTGATATATGGTAACAATCACAACATTACCGAGTACTCATATGTTGAGGGGTCATAGTCATAGTCATCATTTTCACCATATCCTATATTATTTATTTGCTTCTTGCTTATCAAATAAAGACATTATCTAATGATCTGATAAATTGCATGGATAAAAATACTAAAAAAGTCGTATGGGAGTGTTAGCAAGTATAAATTCTTTTTAGATTTTGATCTTTAAAGGATAAAATTTTAAACAATTACACCCAAACCTACAAAACCTGACCCGTCCTACCAACTTGGGCAAACCCAAGCCCTACCCGATCATAAATTTTTTTGCTTGGGTTGGGCATCTCGGGTTGGAGGTTGGGTGGGGTTGGGTTAAGATTGGGGGTTTTAGTACTTGGGTTGGGCTTGGGTTGACCCCCAACCCGAGCCAACCCGCTTGAGTTGCAGCCCTAGGTATGCTGGGACTCTGCTTAGGGGATAGGATTCACGAGGCGCTGTCAAAGTTAAGAGCTCAAAGGAATCACTCACTCTGAAGAAGCATTCCTTCGAGTAGGTATGTGAACCTATTAGGTCTGTGCTAATAGTCGTTTGAATTTATGAGGTCTATAGCTAGTAAAAACCTATAGTTTAGCTGTGTATGGTTGATAAATTAGGATTGCATTTTGGTATGTACCTTAGTCTGTGTTCTAATTATAGAACAGAGATCCATTTCTACATAGTAATCTACTTGAGTGGAAGACTCAATAGACTGATCTCATGTAACCTAAATTCATTCGCAGTTCTGATTAGGGGCTAGTCACCCTATCAGAACAAGCTATTGGGATAACAGAATGTGTGTGTCTCCATTGCGGTCATTACCAGGTACAGTGTCTGTAGTCGAAGGGAACCAACACGGTGTACAGACCGGTGAATAAACACTGGTGCACTAAGTCGTGTTTCAGCTTAGGATAAAATTAACCATGAGGAACCGTGACTGGTGGGCTAACTAGTTGTGTGGTGCTTTGGCACACCAAAGAATGAGGGTCCAATTTTGTGACCCAAAACCATGTTGTGCTGGGTTACCTGGCTGGCGTCGCATCAATGCGCCACTCATGCAGGCCATCCATACCCCTAACGGGCGGTGCGTTCCTTGATTTGACTTACGTCGTATTAAACCCAGACCTGGTGGTCATCAGTTAGATTATTTACCGGATCCGGTTCCTTGGTAGGGTAATCAGAGGTATAACATATGTGGTCAACCTGGAAGGAACTGATTCATATGAGCACTCGAGTATGACGGTATTCTTCACCGTTCGAGTCGTGTTATAACACCAAGTGGAGAAACATCGAGTTTACCATAACTAAACGAAAAGCACGGGTATGCGGGAGAATATAGTAAGTCTAGGGGAATTGAAGTGTAGCCTGCGTCGCACTCTGGGTGGCTACGCAGGTTAACCCAGACTCAGAGGGTCGATGGTAAACTCGGGTAGTGTGTCGATCGAGTCCAAGTTGGAAGCTGTGAACCCTTATCCATGAAGGTTCCACCTTATCCACAATATATACAGTTCTTGAACCATCTCCTCAAAACATAGAACGCAATTAGAGGAAGAAAGAAGTCAAACCCTATGCTTCGTGAGTTCTTCACACTAGTGCATGATAGATGCGCAATCTCGTGTGTATGCTAAGGAAAAGCCCTAGAGTGGTACAGAGACACACATAGCTATCCCTTACCATAAGTGGACTCTACCACATGGGTGCGATGCTCCGTGATATGTTGTGAGTTGACTAGTTGACTTTACTAGGGGTACCCTATGTGTTTACTAAGGAAACTCTAGTGAATAATGAAATCACTAGTGCATTCCACTTATGTTTGTCATGCGAGTTCTCGTGCACGTGGGACGGTCAACTAGTGCTATGTGGGTATTTTGGTAATACCAAGCGTCACCATAGACTAGGGGGGCCGACCCTAAGTGTTGGGAGACTAGCAAGGCCGACCCCCTAGTATCTAGGAGGTTGTTACCTCAATTATAGGGGCCGACCTATAGGGAAAAGGATTAGGGTTTGACTTGGTTTTTTCCACTCCTACAAGTTAGGGAGAGATAAAGACTAAAGGGAAATGTTAGAGACTAAAGAAGAAAAAGGAGTGGTCGGACTTAGCTTCTAGGAGTGCCATCCCAAGGGGGTCCGGCCATATAAAAGAGCAAGGGGAGAGGGGGGGCTGGCCCTAAGGTGCATGGCTTGCCCTATCTGCCCCTGCTCGTCGCATGGAGACACTCAGAGATCCATTGATAAAGTGCTTTGCATCATGCGAGATCGGGTGAACCAAAAGGTGCTTCTCACAATCTAATGATGTCCAGATTTTGTACAGAAGATCAACGATGTTTATATTGCTGTGGGAGATATAGAACTCAAAATGACCTCAAATCAGATGCAAAAGTTGTGTCTCTAAGTTCTCTACCAACATTCCAAATTTTAGCCCAATCGAAGTTCGGGATCAAAAGCTATGGCCGTTGCACCAAAACCACTCCGAGCAGATCTGAGTTCATCTCCATTGCCAAAGAAGAAATTTATCACGGTGAAAGAATCCGTACAGAGGTATGATTTCTAACTTTTAGATCTAGTGTATATAGAACATACATGCATGCTAGATTGTTTATCATGCTAGATCGACCTTAGGGGGTTGTGTAGTTGCCATGTTAGATTCATACACGCATGTGTGGGGCGTTTCAATTAAGATTTTGATATGTAACACACACCACTCATGATCTTCGAAACTAATCTTTGCTTCCGCTGCGGGCTTCTACCATATGATTATTTCCAACAATAATGTCAGTCGCAGTCTTGGAGTTACCAATCGCTTAACCAAATATAGCCTTGAGATCCGACCGATCTGGGACCAACCAAGGTGGGACTCCAGCTCACCACCTTGAGTTGCATCAGGGATCAGGGAGCAGCCAATATCTGATAATTATGTCCTATGACATGCTCTTGAGGAAATTCTTCAGCTTTTGGATTGCAATGAGACTCCCTAGACCTCTGCAGTTCCGACTCAAAGTCTTCATTGATCCAGTGGCAACTACGCAGTCTACGCAATGAAAGTTGCCACCTAGTTCAGGGGTATTGAGGAGAGTAATCTTCGACAGCATCCAACAAGCAACCTCTCTTGAGATTAACCAAAGTCGGCTTAGAAGAATCCCAACCAATCTTAGCCACAGAAACTACAAATACAGTTAGGTATCACAAATCTAGGTATTTTCTTTAGTATATGTTCTTTTTAGCAACATTACGAGAGGCCAACCGATTGATTTGGAAGGGGGTGGGCTGTTGGTTCGGGGCTAATCGAATTTCCTGACCTATAGGCCAGTCCGAGTAGGGGTTGCAATAGGTCGGGTAGGGTCGAGTTCGGGTCGGGTTGAGACATAGGTACAAGGGAAAAACACCTGATCCGAGCCCGACTCGTTAATAAGCGGGTCAAAAACGTAAACCCAAACCCAACCCGCCTAATAAATGGGTTGACCCGACCCGTTTAATAAATGGGTAGGGTTGGGTTGGGTTAGGTTATTCGGGCTGGGTCAACAGAACCCATATAAACCGGTCGGGGTTTGATCGGGTTGGGCCATGTTGGGTTGACATAACCATTTGGTAAACGGGTCAATTCGGGTCAATCGGGTTTTAAGTACAAACCCAAACCCAACCCATTAAGTAAACGGGTAAACCTGTTTATGAACCGAACCCGTTTAGTCAAACCCAAACCCGCTGACTTCAGATCGGGTTCGGGTCGCGTTGGCGGGTCTTTTTACACCCCTAGCCACAGCCATACCGATCGACGGGAGAAGCAACAAAATGCCGTTCATTTCATGTTGACGGAAGTTAAGAAGGGCTTCGTCGATCTTAAGCAGCAGCAAAAGGGCCGACCGCTCCGAAGAAGGAAGAGAAGGAGACACCTTGAAATCCTAGATCCCAACACTTCACGCCACCGCCGCCGCCGCCGCCGCCGCCGCCGCCGCTGCTGCCTGTCATCTTCTTCCGGACCCGAGATCTTTTGCTCCAGCTCGTGCTCTTGGTTCGCGTAATGGTAATTGAGAAATATGAAGATATTTTTTTTTTAATTTGTTGATCTCTGATATGGAGTCTGATGATAGTCGTGGTGTGAATCCTTTCAGTCAGCGCTCTTTAATTTCCACTCGTTTCTGACGGTGGTGCTGCTGGTGATCTGCACGTGCACCTACATCAAGATGCAATTCCCTACCATCCTCGAGCATAGAACCGGGTAATTTTGGAGGATCCCTTTCTTCCTCTTCGGCGTCTTCGCTTTAACTTTAATACATTGATGGTAGGATTTCTCTGTGTGATGGAATCTTTAAATACGATTTAAATACAAGAAAAAAGATAACCGGATCATTTATTGCCTGAATAAAAAAACTTGGTAATTCTGGAATTTTTTTTTGGAGATTTAGTGGACGGTCCAAAGAAGAGATCCGTTTAAGCCAAAGGACAGAGGACGGAAATGCCCCTCAATGTGCTGTAAATTTTCATTTCCATGCCACTCCTTTCTATGCTAAACCGAATCCTAAAACCTAAACCCGAATCCTAAAACCTAAACTAAATCCTAAAACCTAAGATCTACAGGCCATGGGACGAACCCTAAACCTAGTCCTAAACCTAAACCTAAACATAATCCGAACCGAATCCGTTTGCCGCCTGCCCTCTCATCTCCGCCGCTCGCCACCGTCGCAGCTCGCGCCATTGAGGATGAAGGAGGAGGCATCGAGGGGTGGGAGGAGGCGGAGGTCGAGGTCGCCACCGCTGCTGCTGCTAGCCTGCTGCTCGAGGGAGAATAGGGGAAGGGGGAGAACGGGGGGGGGACATTTTTGGGTTTATAAAATGATTTTGGGACCTTCCCTTAAAGGGATCTTATGAGTGTCCTGTTTATCAAACCGATATGTTGTCAGGGACCTAAAACCCATTTTTTTTCCCACCTTTTGCTAGCACATATTGAAAACAATTATGAGGAGAAATTCTTCAACCAGTCCAAATTAAATTTAATTTTATAAACCCGACAATCGGATTGAAAAGTCAATGCACATCAACACAGGCTGCCACTCGATTCACTCTGGCCTCTTCCAAGAAGACACGGTCATATAAGATCCATGTCCTTGATAGGCACTGCAATGCCAAGGTTTCCAAAACATGCCTTCTATGTTTTCATCAAATCCGAGACGAAGCGACCAACATTGTGGTCTCACGAAAATCCACCATAGTACATGCTCTAAATTTGGAGTTTTGTGAAGTGCGAACATCTCGAAACCAGAGTTGATGAGGTGCCTAGCTGAAGGTCTGTTTACTTCAATTTAGGCAAGGCAGATATGGTTCTTTAGAGCATGTCTTCCTCTCGTGGTCTAGTGTTTCTCTTGGTAAAGGGGGAGCTTGTGGCTGCTGAATCTGGTCCAGGAGCTTAAGGTTAAAGTAAGGCCCTTGGACCCCTTCAATCTCTTGCTAGCTAGGTATGAAGGAATTATGTTTTGAGGATCGAGGCTCAAACTAAGGTATTCTATCCTAAGAGTAAGGAGGGGGAGTTTCATTTCTGGGGCATCTTCGGGTCTCTCAGGGCATGAGGGGCTAGCTCATCCATCATCTTCTAGCTAGGGCTTTGCAGTTACAACTGTGTACATGAATACTAATTGACCCAACCCTTATAGATTGAGCCTCTTATTTGACATATGGAAGCATGTGCTTATCTTCAGTGCATTGCTTCTGGCATTAGAGAGGGGAAGAAAACTGCGGTTACTCCCAAAATAGCTCAACAAGAAACAACTTACGAATGTAGGAACCTGCTCATATGATATGTGGTAGTATTAGTGCTAAGGTCTAAGTTGAATTATCGAATCTATACGTCAAATGCAATATGAAGTAGGATATGTAGTTATTCATTGAAAGCTATGCAGTCAAAGGCGTGCCTAGGTGTACTAGGATCCTCAAGCGTTAGTGCCTGACGCCTCGCTTAAGGAACGCCCAGGCCCTTGAGGTCCAGCCAGGTGCACCTATAGTGCTTGGTTTAAAAATTGCATTACTTTTTTCCTCTTAACTTATTCCTTAGACCCCTAAGAGACCCCCTGAACTTTCCAAATTGATTTCTCTAAAAGATCATTCAAAATCCTTGATTTGATGAAAATCTAAGTTCATCCCGTAACCAAAATTTATTCGATTCATCTCCAATATGGGTTCTCCCCATACACATTGAGCGCTTTTGACAATGTGATGTGAGTGCAAAGCTCAAAATTCATTTTACCCTTGACAACGCTAGATTTATTATTTTAAGTTCTTAACATACATTTATAGTTTTGCAGACTTGTTATTTCAAGTTCCTAACTTAGATATTTCAGTTCTAGACTCGATTAGTTTTTGATGGAAGATTTCAGTTCTAGACTCTATTTGAGGATATTTGTACTATTTATCAATTTTTTATATCGTAGTTTTGTTTTGCTTAAATACCTTGTGTAAAAATTAATCATAATGTGAGGAGGGGGTTGTAGGGGGCTCTAGACCCCCCCCCCCCTCTCACACACACACCATGCATTTAAAAAATAGAAAAATGTAGTCAAAAATCAAAAGTCCACGTTAGACGCGCCTTGGCATAAGGCACAACCCTTGCACTTAGGCTACACCTGAGCTTTTGGCTGCATAGGTTGCAAGGCAATATATTTTTTAAAAATTTTGTTTTACCTTAGTAGATGATTGTAGCGGGGTGTTGGGAAGAACCTAGTTCTCTTGAGGGTACTGTTTGCAGTCTTCCAAGCCTCGTAGAGTAAAGACAAGTTTTGTAATGTGCTGACTTTTAGATCCAAGCACACCAAGTAGCAAGAACAGGAGAAAAGGAGGAAAGAAAAGAATATCAAGATTCTTGAGTATCAATCTCAATCAAGAGTGCTTATGCTCGATCTCTTGGTTTCTTTTGATTATCCATAGAGCATAAAGAACAAGGAAAGAAGGGTGGTGGATAGAAAGCTCATGGAAATCATGGTGGCAGGAGAGAGTAAAATTGATGACTTAGTGAGGGTGGCACTTGGGGTCACACTTGAACAGTAAACTCATGGGTGGGATTGTGGGAGGGGTTACTCTTGTGTAATTTGCTAAGAAGCACGAACACGGATTCGGGATACGGATACGACACGATACGGGTATGACGATACAACAAATTCCAAAAAAGTAGGACACAAGTGTAGTTTGGATATGACACATATATATATATATATATATATATATATATATATATATATATATATATATATATATATATATATATATATATATATATATATATATATATATATATATATATATATATATATATATATATATATATATATATATATATATATATGTCCCATCATCTTAATCGTTGGATTCGGGTTTCAGAATGTGCTGATTTTTTTGTAGAGGTGCTATTTATGGTATGTTGATCATCCTCACAAAAAATCAGCACATTTTAAAACTTCTAGATGCATGAAATGCGCTTTTCAAATCAGCGGTTAAAATTGACGGTCGAAAAAACTTATAACATTTGATGGCTCTAGAGGTTTTAGAATCTACTGAAAGTTTGAGGATATGCTATTTTTGGTATGTTGATCATCCTTACAAAAAATCAGCATATTCTGAAACCCGAATCCAATGATTAGGATGAGGGGTCAAACTTAAATGAATAAAGTAATTAAACAAAACATATAGAAATAAACAAAATTATGATCAAGGTCGCTCGCGCTCGCAGTTGGCCACTTGACCGACAACGACATAGCAGTAGGGAGGCGACTAGGGAGACATGAGAGGGGAATAGAGAAAAAGAAGAGGGAGGAAAGTGTTTATCAATCATAAATTCATAATCTATCATTCTAGCATCATTTAACAATTAAAAATTAACATCATACTTGATATTGCAAACAAAGCATCACAATGTTTACAAAATTACAAAAAAATCCCCATTTTTTTTAAAAATATTTTACTTTGATCCCTCTTATGTCCAAAGTGTATCCACGCCGTATCCATGGTGTATTCGAAAAGTATCTAAGTAAAAAATATATTAAAATATTGGGATACGTATGGATGCGTATCCGATACGTATCCAAGGCATATCCTTGTATCCAAGTATCCAATATGTATCGGATACGGGTACGGGCCGTACGACACATATAGGGAAGTATCCATACTTCATAGGTGATTTGACAAATAAAAAGGATTTTGGCCAATTTACACTTATAACTGGCCAATGGGATGGCCAATTAGCCCTACTTTTAGTCATTGTTTTATGGCCATCACATGGGATTTTTCAGACATTGAATTTTGATTATCGATATTATATTAAAAGGATGCATGCATAATGTTGAATCAATTAGGGCATATAGACGTTCCCAAACCTTGGACAATTGGACTAATAATAGGCGAAAATATAAGTAAAGTGTTGTAAAAACATGTCCGCTCAAAGAAATTTGGTAGGTGCTTTAAAATAGCAAGTACATAATATAAACAATGTGCATCTAAATAACTCTAGGCTACATCATTGGGAAGCATATCAGGGATTTATATATATCTATAAATTTTGTTCTAAAGATGAAGATTTTGTTCCAATGATGTGGGAGTCAATGGAAGGTCAATGTCAAGAACCTAAAATAATAGGTTTGGTAAAGGAATGAAACTAGTAATTACAAGGGATGTGGGTTAGTTCCAAGCAAAATAGAAGGAAAGGAACAAAATGGTTGCACTAGGTTCTAGAATATACTCCAAAAGTGTTTAAGTGGAAGTCTATTCTTCATATTTAAGTTGTCAGTTGGAATATTAAAGGACTCAATGCCATAAAAAACAGAAAGAAGCTGCTTCATTGATCATAAAACTTATATGGACTTAGAACTTAGATTGACGTTAAGTAGACCATTCGAAATTTGCTAGAAGAGTGCGGCATCAACTAATAACTGCAGTCAATGTGACATGCATGGCAGGCACTCCAAGTATTTGTTTTGTGTTCGGTTATTTTGGAATATGGGTTCTGGTATAGTGACTATCAACTAGACAAACATGTTAATGATTTGCTGTTAGGGCTACAACTCGGGTGGGTTAGGTCGACTTAGGGATCAACCCTAACCCAACCCTAAGTAAAATAATATCAACTCTAACCTACCCAACCCAACCTCGAGTTAAGAAAAATTAACCCTTATCCTAAACCAACCCGACGAGCTCAACCCTAACCTAACCCAATCAACCCAAATAGGGTTGCGTTGGGTCAGGCTCATTCGGGTTGGTCAGGTTGGATCCAAAGAAAAAACACTATATGAGATATGATATAATTTGATTAATTTCATTATGTGAAGTTTCTATTACCACTATGATAGAGCTCTAAAGGCATTGACAAGTTCAAGAGAAATATGGGCTCTGCCACCACAAGATTTAGTTCAAAGAGCAAGCATAGGTGTTTAGTTTGTACTAATTTAATAAAAAAAAATGTACTACACTCATCGCCATACGATTCCCCACCATACATAGGGTCACTCCTTCCAAAAGTTGATAGAAAGAAGAAAACAATAGCTGATATGCATAAAAGAATAAAAACCAATGTTTGTGATTGAGAACAGGTGATGGAAAAAAAACTCAAGATTTCTTGATAGAAGGGTTGCTTCTCATGGATCCAAAGTCACATCAAGAATCAAAACAGATAACAAACAAAAAAATTTAGGGTTCGGAAGAAGTTGCCGACCTTTGAGAATACAATAAGAACTGCAATAGGGCAATAGGGTGTAGAAGCTGCTGTGATGAGAGGAGAGTAGGGATGCACGGGAAGAGCAAAATATTTTGCCTTTTAATTTAAGGACTTGATTGATTCCAACCGTTAGATGGAGTCCCATCCAACGACTGACAGATAAAGCGTTGAGCATGGTACACAGTATCTTCTCGTGCATCTCCTTCGATATGCAGTCGCACATGGGAGCCGGGAATCAAGATCGAGACATGTACGTGTGGAATGCAGCCAACCAAATACTTACATATAATGTAAAATCTTATAAGAAATAATATTACCTTGGGTTCGGGTTGAGCCCAAGGCCTCAACCCTAACCCAACCTAACCCGACCTTAGGTTGGTATTTTTCAGCACTTACCAATCCAAAAATAAAAAAACCAACCCCACCCTATCAAAATCTCGGGTTGGGTCACGTCGGGTTTGGGTTAGCCCAACCCAAGTTGTAGCTCTACTTGTGATTGTGTGCGCTTAGCATCAACTAAGAATTTAGAGTCAATATGGTTTATTTAAGGAATCAGGCTACAATAAGGCAGGTTCGTTGAATCATCTGCAACAAATTGCCAATTCTTTTAAGGTCCCTTGCGATACTTCATTTGTAGTATGTTTGGTAAACAAAAGATAGGAGGGAATCCATTCTCTCGACCGATCCTTAATTCATATTAAGATAATGTTAATTAGATGAGATTACAATTGTGATAGAGTAGACATGGGGTAATCATGTTGGGTTCATGGGTCTCTTCTAGGGTTGCAACTTGGGTCGGGTCGTTTCGGGTTTGAGCCAAACCGGAACTGACCCGAAAGTAATCGATTATACTATTTTCTAACCCAACCCAACCCGAATTCTATATAAACCCGACCCGAACCAAATCGGGTCGGTTCTTGGGTCTGATTTAAACTTAGGATGCAACTCGGGTTGGGTTGGCGAGAACCCTTGATCTGTCGACGCCTAGAGCGAGAGCTGTAATCTATTTTACTTGTGCCCTTTAGGCCTTTAGCTTTTATTTAGTTGGACCCCATTTTAATCAGACTAGACACAGTTTTACAAACTCGTCATATCATATTTTTACGTATAATGAATATAAGGATCCCGGTCGGGTTGGCTCGGGTTTACCCGAGCCCTAACCTAGAACCGACCCGATTTAGTCGGGTCAAGATATATTAGTACCGAATCAATCCGAAATTTAAAAATATCCGAACCAACCCAACCCATTTAGTTCGGGTTGGTTCGGTTCTCGGGTTTTCCCGACCCAAGTTGCACCCCTAGTCTGTTCCTCTCAGTCTCATTTGTGATATGATGTTCAAACTTCGTCGAAAGTCCTTATATATAAGAACCCTTGCCTTCATCGTAAGCGGCAATGAGGGAGCCGAAGGGAGATCTGATACCTAATAGATTTGTAGGTTTTCTAATTAGCTAGGCCGGGTTTGAGAAGAAGAGATTGGAGTGAGAAAAGAAAGGAGGAACCAAGAAAAAGAGAATTAATTGGTTCCCTCATCACTATGGTATTTATATTAACTAGAGAAAATATACCAAGGTTGGATCCAAGACCCATAGAAGAGAGAATAAGACGGGCTTAATCTAAGGAGGACACACAATTCAATTCACCATGCAATATATTAGCACATTTTAGTTCTTTTAGTGGAGCATTACACGATTATTCTGTGTGATCTACCAGACTTTGATGTTCTTTTCATATGATGATCCATTTTGTGGCAGGTTTCGGGGCTTCTTTTGGAAGGCAGCCAGGATAGGTATGATTTTGGATTCTTAATATTGTCAGATTACCTTGTAACAATTTATCATGTTATAGATTGCGTTCTAAATTGTATACATGATTGTTTACCTCAAATGATACTTAGGGAAATATTAACCTTTTTGTAAATAAATATAGGAGAGCTATTGCAATGTTTAATATTTAATAATACTAGTGATACACACAACCACGAATGATGCATCTCACCCATACCCTTTTTACATTCAATCCGACTGTGATTTTCCTTGTATAGGGACTTGATGTGAAATGGGGCTTGTCTGCATCCTTATTGCAAGTTGAAACATGTTACAGGGACTGATCACTAAGTCCCTCTTTTTATTATGCTTTCAATCCATATGCTTGATCAAAAACACAGTTTGAGTAATCAGCCGACTGTTCAGATTTGTGCATGGCCTTACTAAAACTACCTCCGAAAATCGAAATATCAAGCTTTTTCGGATATGATTCGACCGTCATATATCTGTGAAGGCAGATTCGGGTTTATCGGCTCCATCACAAGCCTATCTTTTCCGGATAAGACAGAGACGGTCCAGGTCTTGGCTCGATACTATTTGAGGCCAAGGCAAAAATGCTAAATAATACTTCTATAATATATTAATATCAATAATATTAATTTAGTTTTTATATAGTAGAAAGTTTTAATTTTATACGGGGCCTTAAATTTTTTTTTTAACATAGGGTCTTAGGCTATTAAAGTGGGTTGGAGCCTTCTTCCATATGGGGCCATAGATTGTTTGTGGTGTTCTCTTTGCACGAGGCCTTAGGCGGCCATTTTAAAGGCCTAATGCTTGAGCCGACCATGAGACGGTCGAATTGGACCTAAAAAAGAAGTATATTTTCTCTATATGTTCTATTTTGTAGATTTTTTTAATATTTCCAATCTTTCCTTGGTCTTTCATGTGATTGGTCATGTTTGCTTTATTTTCCTAAATACATAATAGACTGCTTCTCAGAATTGTCCATTAGCTACTCCAGTTGTTATGGGAGTTGGTCTTTTCATTATGATTGTCATGTGAAGCAAATTTTGCTTGTAGCTACTGCTATTATATCCATAAGGATGCAATTGATAAGTATAGTAATCACCAACACAGTCTGTTAGTATTTGTTAAAATAGATTATGTTAGTCCATTAATATTTCTTACAATAGATTAGTATTGTTTTTGCCAAATAGCAGGGTAGTTATAGGATTCAATTTTTTTAAAGCGGTGGAAATTAACATGAGAAATGATTAGTCATACAAAGTAAGGATGAAATGTGTATACTCTCTCCGACATAGCACAAAGTTCATTTGATATTTTAGCTTTATTTTTTAATCTGGTCTCTCTTTTTGGCATTGAATTGTTTTTCATCATATTTTAATATTTTGACTGAGAAGGCCAAAGCTAAACCCGAAACGGCCTAAACGTTTCGTTGTCCGCTGTCCCGTATCCGAACCTGGAATGTCAAACCTTGACTAAGATTGAGCTGGCTACATCTAAAAGGCATGTTATGTATCGCTCCCTGTGAAAAAGGCAACACAAACTCAACATTTTAACAAGGAATTATTAATATTGGAAAGGGGAGGTACTAGGGCAACTAGTCATGAAGTAGGAAAAAACATAGTTACCAAATCGGGCGTTTTTTTGAAAAAAACGCTTATAGAACGCGTATCGATCCGAAGACGTAGTAAACAGGAAAAAAACTCGTTTTTTTGAAAAAAACTTCCTTACGCGTTTTATACACATTTAAAACGGGAAAAACACGTATAAAACACGTATAAAACACATCGGGTTTGGTCCGGGTTTAAATTGGGTTTGGGTTTTATTTTATTCGTGCTTAATAAACGCGTATGCTATATGTTTTGAAATTTTGATTACTTAATGTTGGAAAATGACATATATACATACTTGGTATAATTTTTAAGATTTTTTTTGTTTTTTCCGATGTTTTCACGTTTTTTTTCCTTTTTTCCCATTTTCATCGTATCTTTCCGATTTTTTCCTTTGCCGTTTTTTTCCCGTTTTCCGACTTGGTAACTATGGGAAAAAAGAACCAAAAACCACTCAAATCTCTCCCTCTTCAATTTAGTGCCTCGACATCTTGTGACTTACAAGGGTCATGAAAAAATTATCAAAGATCACAAAGTAATTTTTCAGTAGCTGAGAGATTAAAATCAGACCAACTAAAAGATGTTCAGAAAGGGACCAGAGGATTCCAAATGACATTTCTAGTCATGGTTCCCAACTTTATGACGAAGCAAGCACTAGAGTATCTAGCCTAACAATCAAAAGGGAAAAACTAATATAATTGAAAAAACATAATACAAACCTTTTGTTTAGACCACAATACAATGCCAAAGGCCTAACATTTAATGAAAATATTGGAAGCACATTATGTGACAAAATGTTGGAGCCCTTCATGGTTTCATAATTTGAATACCTTTTTCTTATTGCAGCATCACCAATGGTATGATAATCTTTATGGTATATACCTTTCACAATGTTTGATTCATTCTTTGATTTTTAGAGTTGTTATCAAGTCTACAAGGTTAAGATGCGGAATATCCCATTCATTTTGCACATGGTTGTTTATGGGAAGGAATGCATGACAGTACTGTCAATTATATATTGTGGACTTCCACTTGGACTCTGAGAAGATCTCACATGAACTTTGAAACCCAGCAACAAGGTGTTGGACAGTCTCCTACTTGACGGTATAGTGGAACAGAACACAATTCTATAGTCCATGTGAGAGTGGGCTGGGTTCATATCCCTGCAGAGGTGCAGATGTGGGAGAAGAAAGAGAAAAATAGTCCTGTTACGAGTGGCAATCCTCTAAACATATTTGTGCTTGTTTATTTGGCAATCACTATCCTATTACTTTCTCAGGCTCCATCTCCATGTTCACGAGGGTATAAATAATACAAGAAATTGTTAACTTGCTCAAGTTCTATATCCTATTGACAGCCAATCAGCAAATCCTTTCTGTGTAGCCTTTTTAATTTGAGTTGTGCTCCATAGTCAGACCCGTATAAATTGAATAATACTTGGATGAGGATGATGATGATTTATGTCCTTCGTGTGCGTGTGTCTGATTTCCTATGATATGGGGGACACCTCTAATTGAGTCCTCAGAGCCGTGTCAACCCGTGTCGACACGGTATGATACTATCGCTCTATGTGACTAAACCGAATGTTGCGAGTTTCTTCCTTCTCCAATTGGGTGAACAGAGGAAAATGGTAGATTGTGTAGGAGTCGAATTCCGAAAGGGTAGTAATTTTTAATTTATATCAATTTAATAATTTTGTTGGTATATATATATATATATATATATATATATATATATATATATATATATATATATATATATATATATATATATATATATATATAGGGCTGGGTTCCTATGACATGTCATAGGGAGTACCCTATGACATATGGTGAATTAGTAATGCTAGAATGTTTAGAATGTGCTGAATTTTTTTGAGGATGATCATCTTACCTTAGATAGAATGTCCACAAAAAATCAAAGCATTCTAAAACTTGTTGGGGCATCAAATGCTAGAAGCTTTATCGGCCATCCATTTTAACCGTTAAATTGAAAATCATATTTGATGCCTCTAGAAGTTTTAGAATGAGGCGATTTTTTGCGGGGGTCCTATCTAAGATAGGGTGAACATCCTCATAAAAATTCATAACATTCTAAATATTCTAGGGTTACTAACTCACCATATGTCATAGGGTACTCCCTATGACATGTCATAGGAACTCATTTCCCATATATATATATATATATATATATATATATATATATATATATATATATATATATATATATATATATATATATATATATATATATATATATATATATATATATATATATATATATATATATATATATATATATATGGGTCAGGATCGGATGACCCAGCAATTTTTGACCCATTAATAACCCAGCACCCTTTGATGCACTTAGAGGTTATAGAATGGGCTTATTTTTTGTAGACATGTCGTCTATGGTATGTTGATCATCCTCACAAAAAATCAGCCAATTCCAAAACCTCTAGGTGCATCAAATGCGCTCTTCAAATCAACGGTTTTTTACTGTCAATTTTAACCGTTGATTTGAAGATCTCATTTGATCCACCTAGAGGTTTTAGAATGGGCTGATTTTTTGTGAGGATGATCAACATATCATAGACAACATGTCTACAAAAAATCAGCCCATTCTAAAACCTCTAGGTGCCTCAAAGGGTGCTGGGTTATTTGCTGGGTCAAATTTTGCTGGGTCATCCGATCCTGACCCTATATATATATATACCCACATGTCTCCATATCCATCTTTTATAATGTTGCCGTGTCCGACTCCCGTGTCCGTGTCTATAGATCATAGCTGATTTCTAGGCAACTCAAATATGTTCAGGATTAAGGTGGTAGGATCTATATTTGTAGGGATAATAGGCAGCTAATCTAGATCTAATTGGCTCCATTTCTCGTACAAGGTTTCATCAAGTATTTTTCCCAAAGAATGAAATCAAGCCCCTAAAAGAGTGAAAGCCCTTCTGGATTTTGGACTTTGGTCTTGTAGATTCAATCCCGCATCCTCTTCCCATCATACTTGTATTCTTCTTTCTCAAGCTACCACCTTGGAACACGTGCTCGCCTTAGCACGCCCCCCCTCGTCATTCGCCTCACACTGCCACTTGTAGGAAGATGGTGGTATAGTCCATTCACGTGAGCCAGGTTCAGGTCAAATGGATTTAATACTGGGTTAGAACAACCGGAAGACATGTTCAATAAGCCAATAGGAGAGTTCAATATTGAGCCACTTTGCAACCGAAAACCCATACTTAAAATCAAATAGCATTCCATGTCAAAGTGCTCATAACAAATCGTTTGGTCATTTGCAATCACAAATCGTCGATAACAACTGCAGTTATACTTCTAATGGTTCGCTTTTTTTCGCATCTTTTGTTGCAATTTGTGAAGGAATCTTGATTTCATTCTTGATTTAGGATAATACTAGTCTGGATCTTGGATTGTCATACTGATTTTTTTTTTCTTCTTTGCGATCATCATCTCAGTGCATTGTTGCTGAACATTTTAATGCGCGTGTATTAACATAACCATCTCCGGATTCTTGGTTTCAGGTGAACGCTTGAGCCCTTGGGTGGCGTTAGGATGCTTCGCGATGGGTGTGTCCATAATTATTTTCTGAGGCAATATTGCACCATGGCTCTTGTACTTAACCATATGTGTTATTCGTATGTGGAGTAGCATCAGGCTTTCGAAGGATTGTGACTGAATATCATTTGGGATGGGTTGTAGTGGGTTTTGTAACCATTGTAGTGTATGCATTGGCAATCTTTCCTTCTTTTTTTTCCTATTGTTTTGTTCATGAAGTCAGTCAGGTCAGGTAAGTTTTGATCGTTCAGTTCTGGTTCATTTTTCTTGGAGGTTTTTCCCTAAATGACCACCAAGTTTCGTATTGCGTAAAATAAGTAAAGCGCCCAAAAACATTACTTTTATGAAACCACTCATACATTCATAGCTCATAACATCAAATCACCTTCTGGAAAACATTGCAGATTACCAAACCTGTTTCAAACTCGAAACAATGGGAAAAGTAAACTCTGGACCACTTCCCAAGGACCTCCGGTAAGGGTTCCGTAGCAAAAAAAAAACCTCGCAATTAATGGGGTTTCATGCGACTTTTGACGACGGAATGGAGTTGCAAACTTCCGACGATATCTTGACAACCTTTGACGATGCAATGGAGAAACTAAACAACCGACGATCTCACAACCACCTCCGGCAAGGGTTACATGAAAAAAAAAAGGGACACAAGTAGTGGATTTTTGGTAACCTCCGATAAGGGTTACACGAAAAGAAGATACAAATAGTGGGGTTTCCGGTAATATCTGCTAGGGGTTAAAACAGAGCGGATGCCATGCTATCCGTTTTTCGTATCCATTTAGAAATGCACTATCCGAATCCTTATCCGTATCCGCCCGAATAGTAAGTACGACTATTTGAATCCGTATCCTCCCAGAATACCTGGATTCAGATAATACCCATATCCGTATTCATTATATATAATATATAAACATTGTGCTTATATTCATTATATAATATATGAACATATTTTGCTACAATTGACCAATATCTGGTCTTATAGCATCGGGGTTTTTTTTTCACCAACCTTAAATAGGTATCTCGGGGGTTTAGTATCTATTTCAAGTAATCCTAGGGATATTATATTCCAATTTAGCTAGGTAGGATACAAAGCTTGCCGTGGTGTGGCTTACATCATATGTCGGAGCGAGTCGTGTTCGATGTTTTGGGTCGCATCGAGTGGTGGGCTCTACTACCAAAGTTGCTATTAATGTCTTCGATTTGGTATTTACTATTTAATGCAACTGTGTAACATAACCAGACATTGATATTCGCTCTTGAATTATAAGACGTGCATACATATTATATCATATATTATGGATACGGATATATGGATATCCGTTTATGTGTATAGTTGGTCTCAGATACGGATTATTTGTGTCGAATACCTTAATATCCATATCTGTATCTGTTTTTGTTAGATATTAAAAAATACTATATGTATCAATTTTTGTCGGATATTACACAATGCTACCTGAATCCGCAAAATTCGGATTTGAATACAAATCCGATTCGAATTTTTGAATATCTGTTTACACCCCTGCCTCCAACGAAAGAATGGAGAAATCAAACTCCTGACAACCTCCTTGCGACCTCCGATGAGGGTTCCATGCAAGGCAACTCATCCAATAAAGGCATAAACCTAAATTCAACTTGACATAACATTAAACTTCACATTTTTCCTCCTGACATCACCGAATCGACTCCAAAACTTGTTGAAGGTATAAATCTAAGCACTACTTGACGCAACTTGGACGTAACCTGAACGTAACATGAATGTAAAACCTGGATGTAACATGAACTCAACTTGACGTAACCTAGATGCAACCTAATGTAACATGAACGTAAAACTTGAACTTAACTTAGACATAACTTGATGTATAACTTGAATGCAACTTGAATGTAAAATCTGGACGTAACCTGAATGCAACATGGATGCAACCTAACGTAGTCTGGACGTAACCTGGATGTTATAATGAATGCAACCTAACGTAGATCTGCATTGAAAAGGTATTGCATAAAGTATTTCATGTGCCGAGGCGGTAAAGCTTGCTTCGGACTTTGTCTGCGAGCGGCGAGACGGTGCGGAGCACCTCAGACTCTACTTTCGAATGCCAAGGTTGTCACCTTGGGCTGAGACAATATCGATGTCTTGGGATTCATCAGGTGCCAAGGCGACGAAGGCTACCTCAGACTTTGTCTTCGAATGCCAAGACGAAGGTCGCCTCGGGCCGAGACGGTCCGACGTCTCGGGCTTTGTCTTTGAATGCCAAGGGCAGGGCCTTGGGATTGTTAATCGATGGGGGTTAGAATTCGAAGTACTTAGCGTAGCGCCCTTGTATCGGTTGGACTTAGGTGAAGCGTCGTTTCAGTCGAACCTATATATCGGGACATGTAGCTTTGTACCATTGCAGGTTAGTCGGCCGTGTCGCAACGCGAACCGAACTAACTATGGCAAGGCGCTAGTGCATGTGTCCTTACGTGACAATGAGAGTATGTGCGATGCCAATGATTCGGAGTACTCAGCATATCACCCTTGTATCGGTTGGACTTAGGCGAAGCGCCGTTTCAGCCAAACCTACGTATCGAGACACATAGCTTTGTACCGTTGCAGGTTAGTCGGTCGTGTCGCAACGCGAACCGAACTAACTGTGGCGAGGCACTAGTGCATGTGTCCTTACGTGACAACGGGAGCATGTGCGATGCCAATGATTCAGAGTACTCAGCGTAGCGCTCTTGTATCGGTTGGACTTAGGCGAAGCATCGTTTCAGTCGAACCTACGTATCAGGACACATAGCTTTGTACCGTTGCAGATTAGTCGGCCGGGTCGCAACGTGAACCGAGCTAACTATGGCAAGGCACTAGTGCATGTGTCTTTATGTGACAACAGGAGCATGTGTGACGCCAATGATTCGGAGTACTCAGCGTAGCGACCTTGTATCGGTTGGACTTAGGTGAACCATCATTTCAATCGAACCTATGTATCGGGGCACGTAGCTTTGTACCGTTGCAGGTTAGTCGACCATGTCACAACGCGAACCAAACTAACTGTGGTGGGGCACTAGTGCATGCGTCCTTACGTGACAACGGGAGCATGTGCGACACCAATGATTCAGAGTACTCAGCGTAGCACCCTTATATCGGTTGGACTTAGGCGAAGCACCGTTACAGTCAAACCTACGTATCGGGACACGTAGCTTTGTACCGTTGCAGGTTAGTCGGCCGTGTCACAACACGAATCGAATGAACTGTGACATTGAGTAGAAGTTAAGATAGAATTTGATAGTCTTTGATATAACTTGAAACAACTGTCATTTCATTAATAACTTGGAAGATGTTACATCATGGATTTCAGATGAGTGACATTCTGAGTTATTGACAGTCAGCGGCCTTTTACTCTGATCGGTGAATGGGTTGCTTTCCTTTGGTATTCGTGGTCTTTTGAGACTCTATGGGTCTATCGCTTGCCTATCTCGGTCTCTTGGTGGCTCCATCTTTGTCAGCCTAAGCGTTGCGAGCTTGAGCTGTTGGTCTTATTGGTTCCTTATCAGAAAGGCGCTTCTCGAAGTCACGTTTCTTGCAAGCGACTTGATCGTCCTCCACCTCAATCTCCTTTTGAATTCGATCGAATAGCACTCCGAGAGAGGTAGGAGGATTACGGATGAGGTCATTATAGATATGGAGGTCAAAGCGTAGGGCATTCTGGAATGCGAGCATGAGGGCTTCATTATCGAGGTAGTGTCCAGAGAGCGTAGCATGCTCATTCCAGAACCTTCGAGAGAACTCTCATAGTGTTTCATCTGATCCCATCCTGAGTCGGTAAATGAAGTCAAGCTTTTTTTCCGGCTTGAGGTTCAGCCGATAGTGTTGAACAAAGAGGTCTGCCAGATCCTTGAACCAACTCACGAAACCAGTCGGGAGGTTGTGATACCAATCGAGCGACATGTCATCCAGGCTGCCAGCAAAGGTGCGGTATAGAATCTGGTTGTCGCTATTATGTGGCTTCAATGCTTGCCTGAAGGCGAGGACGTGCAACATCGGATCTCCAGTCAGGCAGTTGAACTTAAGGAGAGCGGGAGCTCTCCAGCTTCGATGAAACAGGGCTCAGAGAATGTGCTGATGAAGTGGCCATTCGGAGGTGGATTGTTCCGACGATCACCTCGTTGGTTGGAGGGGCGTCTCGGAGAAAGAGGAGGCAAAGAGGGCGTTGAAGTCCATCTCATCGTCCGATGCTCGGCTAGGGTTCGATCGTCGTTGAATGTTGCCAAACTTTGGAGTGGTGCCCATCATTCCGAACATCCCTCATGATACAGGGCTCGAAGGATGACTCGGAGTCAAGAGACTTGGGATGGCGAGCAGACTCATTGAGACGCCCCCAGACAGTCGGCCTAGGAGGAATAGGCGAGGGTCCTCTCGAGAGGGATTTGAGAGAACGTCGAGGGATATCGACGACGGATCATTTGGAAGGAGCGGGAGATCATGGGAGGTCAGTTCCTGCTTCAACAACAATCTGTCGGAGGGAGTCTCTTTCCACTATGAGAGCAACGTTTTGTTTCATGAGAGTGAGGGGTTGATAGTCCTCTGCTGTGATTTGGTATAGTGCTTGAGCACCGGTACCGGGAGAGACATGTGCTTTCCTCAAGCGCTGAGGAATTTGGTCGGTGAGTTAAGGCGACTGTCGAGGTTGAGCCTGGGCGGTGCGATCAACCGACGGGCAACTCCTTGAATTAACAGCAAGTTGCTATTCCGGGTGTTGGCTCGTTGTGAACCGACGACTCATTGAGCGAGTCGTCAGATGCTGAGCGTCTGGTTGCATGTTGTTTTCCTTCGGCTGGTCCATCGGTGTCTTTGCCATCTAGGTGTAGCGATGGAGACAGATGGATTACTCGGGTAACCGATAGCTGCTACCGAAGGAGTTGGAAAACTTAGACGTTACAAGTTAATAGGATTGGATCCCACAGACGGTGCCAAACTGTGGGGGAAGATTTCGTGCCGTTGTACGTGACCCTCCTCCAACAGTCGATTGAAGGTTTGACCCTTTGGGATGTGGTGCGCTTTGAAGCGCTAAACTGTAACTTGCTAGGCTATCACACAAGCATTGTAGAATAGAGAGAATTGACACTGAATGTGGTGACAAAGTTTGGCCGAAGCTGACGTCTCCATGCGGTAAGACACAATCTTAGAATCCACTATCTCTGAATGAAGTAGAGCTACTCTCGACAGGCTGAGGAATGCTTCTTACAAGATGACAGAGGGTGGAGAGGGAATCTGAAAACCTAAAAGCTCAGAGAGCTCTGGAAAACATAAAGTGGGATTATGGTTTTGATTTCAGGATCTGGATTATTTCACAGGGTTGGCTATTTATAAGGATTTGGTTTATCTGGAGAATATTCTAAGAATATCTGGAGTTTGGTAAATACTCGGGGGGATTTACCATACCCAGATAGTGCAGGTGGGCCCAGGCAGGGCTGCGGGTCCCACCGTCGTACTCGTGGGTCCCAGGTGGGGTTGCGGGTCCCACTATCATGTTTGTAGGCTCCAGGCAGGGTTGCAGGTCCCACCATCGTGCTTGTGGACCCCAGGCAGGGCTGTGGATCCCACTGCTGGGCGTTAGCCAGATTTTGCACCCACAGCAGCTGCAGTGCCGATGCCGTTGTAGGCGGTCGGGTGTGTGTTGCCGTCTAAGACGGCTACCGTGGTGCCGACAAGTACTGACATGCACTAGTATTTCATAACATAATCGGCAATGACTTGAAGTAATTGGTCAAATTTTATGTTAAACATTTCTTCTGAGATTAACCACCAATGAACCCTATTTTATTTGGTTGGGTCTCGATCGGCCCTATTATTGTCGAAATTGACTTCATAGTTGATCTCAATCTTTTGGGTCTCGATCAGCCCTAATAAATCCGATACAATATAGAACAATGAGAACCTTTGCTGGCTCCGGAGATCATTTCTCCGTTGATTTCACGGTCCTTTCGCGGTGGGCGCAGCTGGCAGATCAGTTCTATCTGTGGGCCGGACCGGACTGGACTAGGCCCACCACGGACTCCTGCCGCCACGTTTTACGACCAGAGATACGTTACGGGCTCGACTTTGCTCCAGTAACGAAAAGCCGCCAGTAATGGGTGGACCGTGCGATGCAAAGCCACCGGCCACGATGCCCGCTCTGTCCCCCTGTGACCAAACTACCCTTGTTCATCCCATACGCTGCTTTCGCATCGCACGGTCCTGGGCGCTAATGGCTTGTTACTGGCCGATTTCGTTAATGGAGCTAGCGGAGTCGAGTCCGACGAGCACGGGCCTCGCACGTGCGTATGGATCCCCGTTCTCTCTCTATATTACCACAGCCTCGGTTCTGCTGCTCATCCATCCATACATCCATCCGCATAGAAGAATGAGGAGCTTCACCCTCACCTGCTTCCTTCTCCTCCTCGTCCTGCAGCTGATATCCTCCTCCTCCGCCGCCGCCGCCGCCGCCGCCCAGTGCAACCCGAGTGACAAGAAAGCCCTCCTCAAGATCCAGGCCGCCTTTGGCTTCACCAAGCCTCCCCAGGCCAGCGACTGCTGCACCTGGCAAGACGTCGTCTGCGATACTGCCACCGGGCGCGTCAACTCCCTCACCTTGTTCGCCTTCAACGTCTCCACCCCCATCCCCGACGCCGTCGGCGACCTCCCCTTCCTCACCAACCTGGACCTCCACAAGCTCGGCCTCACCGGCCCCATCCCCCCGGCCATCGGGCGGCTCACCAAGCTCACCTTCCTCCGCCTCGACCAGAGCGCCCTCACCGGCCCCGTCCCCGCCTTCCTCGCCCGCCTCACCTCCCTCGACTACCTCAACCTCGCCTTCAACCAGCTCTCCGGCACCATCCCCGCCTCCCTCGCCGACATCCCGCTCAGCTACATCCGCCTCGACCGCAACCGCCTCACCGGTGGGATCCCGGCGGCCCTTGCACGCTCCACCACGATCCAGTATCTCATCATCTCCCACAACAACCTCACCGGCCCGATCCCCGGCTCCTTCGCCGCCACCGGGATCCAGAACGTCGACTTCAACCGCAACCGGCTCACCGGGGACGCCTCGCTCCTGTTCGGCTCGTCCAAGCCGCTGCAGGTCCTCGACCTGTCGAGGAATCTGTTCCAGTTCGACCTGACGGCCGTGAAGTTCCCCGTGAACATGACGTGGCTGGATCTGAACCACAACATGATCTACGGTGGGATCCCCCCGCAGATCACCCAGCTGAGTCTGCAGCAACTCAACGTGAGCTACAACCGGCTCTGCGGTCAGATCCCCGTCGGGGCCAACCTCGCACGGTTCGATCAGTACTCCTTCTTCCACAACAGGTGTCTATGCGGACCACCGCTCACCACTGCCTGCAAGTGAGGGAGGTAGTCGGTGGTCAAATGGGTCCACGGTCAACCAAAAGCTTTTGCCGTGCTCCATATATACTCCTATTATCCTATAGGGCCATTGATCTTTTATCATGTATGATGGAATCTCTTTTTTCTTAATTAATATTAATAAAAAAATAATTACTGGTATACTATTACCAAAATTACTGCTCCTCCTTGCCACGTCACTGTCTTCACCGGTGGACAAATAACAGATCTGGAGGTGAGATGCAAGTAGGGCTGGCAATTTCGGACCCGACAGGAAGTTAGCGGGTCTGGGTCAGGGCTAAACGGGTTCGGGTCGTAAACGGGTCGACACGATTGACCTGTTTAATAAATGGGTCGGGTCCGGGTTTAGTTTCTGGACACGGTAGACCCGGGAAGACCTGTTTAGTATTCAACGGGTCGGGTTGGGTCAGGTCGAGTCTACCTGCAATCTGATACTATAATATATAATACCAGCGGGTCTTTCGGGTCAGGTCGAGTCGGATTGGGTCGGATCGGGTCAACTGAATAGACCCGAGTGGTAACCGGGTCTTATCGGGTCTACATGTTTAACAGCGGGTCGGGTACGGGTTTAAGATCTAGACACGATTAGTTAAACGGTCGGGTCCGGGTCTGGGGGTTTTGAACACAACACTAGACATGACACGAACCCGACACGACCCGACCCGACCCATTGCCACCCCTAGATGCAAGGAAGGATTTTTAACAAGGGAAATATTTTATTCATACCCCAAAATTCTGTAATTAGCCCCTATTTACAACAAACTTGAATACAACATAGTTAAATAGCCCGTCCCATCTTGATTATACCCCAATCAAACACCCACTCTCTTGATTATATCCCAATTATACGCCCTCTTGAACACACCCCACTCTTAAATACATCCGTTGAGGGTGCCAACTCCTGTTCTTTCGCCATTGGTAGATGGGTTGGATCTCCTATGGAAGGATTTGATCAGGAGAATCGGCAGTTGGGTTCGTCGAGCCTCTTTGCCTTTGTTTTTACCAATGACGATGATGTCATATTCACCGACACCGTTTTCTTCTCAAATAGACATTAGATTTTAGTTGGTCTGTGGGGTCCAAGATAAGGGTATAATAGGTATTTAAAAAATTCTGAGAAAGTTATTAGAAATGAATGTGGGACAGGGGGCAATTACGGATTTTTGGGATATGAATAAAATTTCTCTTTTAGCAAAGGGTTATTTTGACCTATCCCTATTTTGGTAATTTGTTTTGTGTTATTCCCAAATTGTTCAATATTACGATTACACCCATGTTTGACGGAACCATCGGGGGTAACACAAAACGTATTACCAAACCGGGGGGGGGGGGGGGAGGGTTAAGTCAAAACAATCCTTTTTTTTTTTCTCTTCCGTATTTTCCTCTTCATCCCTCTCGATCTCTATCTCTATCCCCCTTCAAACACAGCAATTGTCGCCCCCTAACCCTATTTAAGAAAACGCTAACCCTCCGATCCCCCCTCTGATGCCTACATCATCTAGCCCCCTCCTCTCCCATAAGGAAGCCCTAACTGATCTCCATCTCCCACTAAGGAGGTGTATCAATTGCGGAAGAGGAGCCGGAGCAAGGCGAAACTAACCCCTCCTCTTCCTCCCTTCTCTCTATTTGGTGGTTTCAGTCGAGGCAAAGGAGCCACGACAGGAGCTTGCAGGGGAATAGCAACCTGAGAGGAGCAAGGAAGTGGGCCATGACCGGAGTCAGGCCATCCCTATCTTCTCCCTCCCTCTTTTATTTTTTCTTTTCTACCCCCTACGATCAGGTCAGCTCCTCCAAATCCAATTTCTTAAAGGGGATGGTGAAGATACGAAAAACCTTCAAACTCCCCTCTGCGGTTCACCATGATCCCGTCATTTCCCCTGGGTTCTCTTTTATCCACTAAGAATTGTTACCATCGATCATCATCAGATTGATCCCTGACGAGACTATGGCTCCTCCGAATTCAATTTCTTGAAGAGGATGGTGAAGATACAAAAAATTCCAATTATATTAATAAATTGTTTTTAACTTACCCTCCATTTTTATGTGTTTTGTGTTAACCCCCCCCCCCCCCCCCCCCCCCCCAAAAAAAAAAAAAAAAAAAAAAAAAAAAATTCAATATTAGGATTACTCATTCATTTTGATGCTCGACAGACGGTTCCGTAAAAAAATAGATAGGTAATCCTAATATTGAACAATTTGGGAGGATAACACAATACATATGATCAGGTTAAGTCAAAATAATCCTTTAACAAAAAAAATAAAAATAAAAATAAAGCAGGGATGCTATGAATACACGTCATCCTCAAATCGGGTGAATCGAGGGAAAGGACCAACCGTAGAGGAGTCGAACCCATGGGTTGGGAACAATCCATGCTCGCTCCCGCCATGTGATGTCATGGTAGTGTCATTCGTGCACCATGCCAATTTTATGTCGGCACACGGTGATGATGCGGCAATACGCAAAGCATCTTTTAGAGCATCTCACCCATTTTTACCATGGTCAGAGCATTTATTAAGCTGGGTCCATGGAATGTACAAATAGCAAGTGAAATTTCACTAAGAGCATCTCCAATCATGGCCCAATGTTTTCAAAATCGGACGGTTCAAACCGATGGTTCAACTGTTTGAACCGCATTAAAATAGGTTTTTTTTTCAGTCGATATTTACTAAATTCTTCCATGAAAAGTTTGATTCTTGGGTTAACAAATAAACCGGTTTATTCAAAGACCGAACCGAAACATCTTCCGATTCCGGTCCAAACTGGCCGAACCGTCCGATTCGATTAGATTTTCAAAACACTGCCATGGCCCCCATTTTGTCATTGTCAAATAAGAATATCCCAAGAATATTTCAAAATGGAGGTCCTCTATTTTGGTTAGCCTCCAACCATGGCCTTTATTTTTTAGCATCTTCGTGGAATATATCTTATTCCATGTAACTTTTAAAAATTAGCATAAAAATTCATTAATAACAAGAATAAACATTAAAATAAATAATTAAATAATAATATAATGATAAATATTAAAATAAAATATTAGATATTAGTCTCTTTTCGAAGATTTTGATGAGAGCTTTCCAACGGTACAAAATTTGTTAAAAGCAAATTAGTGAATTAATAAATACACTTAGTTAAAATATTCATGTACAAATTTTGTAAAGAATCTATTTGTCATTATAATAAATGTATATGTGTTTTGGAGGGTTATTTCGGAATTATGAAATGGCATAGTAAAATAGCAGCCATGCTATTTGCTTCCGAATTCTGGTATTTTTGCCGGGCAAAACCACCCCCCTGCATTTATGCAGGGGATATAGCATGTGGTTGGAGCTGGCAGTCCGCCATATATGGTGATATGGCGGACGGTTGGAGATGCTCTTACGTGGAAGGAGGGATTACAGTTTTGGGATATAGTCCTACTAGCTAGCTACTTCCTCGCTAAAGTTAGCAAGCCAAATCCTATTTGCTAATTTTAGCAAGTGGGCTGGAGATGATTTTAAGACATCTACTTGCTAAATTTAACGAAAGAAGCACAAATAGCAAGTGGAAAGTATCATCAACAAGATAGAAGAGAAACGATCCATCGATCTACACTAATGCATTAAATTTTAAGAAACAAAAGTATAAATCTATGTGAAATTTTAGCATGCTGCTCCCATGGAACTTGCTATCACAGGCCTTCCCTGAAAAAGATATAAAAATAAATTCATAAAATAAAACTATTGGTATATATATTTATCTAGGGTTTCAGTACGGTACCGAATAAAAAAAATTTGGTACCATACCGAACCCATCTCTACTATCCATCTCATTTTCCATTTATCCTAGCGGTCGTAGCATTATTCACCATAGGGCCACCATAGAGCCATCGGATGAACCCTATATGGACGCATGAGAGCCACCATAGGGCCATCAGATGATCCCTATGAATCTCGGTACAGTATCGAAGTGCGTACCATAGAATTTACTTTTATCTATCAAAACCCAGATCCAATGAACAATTCATGCTAGATGTTACATAAAATCGTACAATCCTCAAGTAAATCTTATTATACATCCATCAATATAACTCACTCGTAAAATATCTTAGAAAAACCGAATAGAAATTATAAATAATAATTTTATGATTCCTACCAAGCTATCTTTCAAAGATGAAGACCCACAAACCTCTATATACCTCGGGCTCAGGGTGGTGTCCATATTGTTTGTTGGGCATGTGTTTGAAAACCACACAAAACCAATGAAAGTTAGTCCCATATCGAAATGGGGAAAACCATCTTACCCATTTAAAAGAGATTCTCCCTTTCCCCCCACTAGTCATCACACAATAGGAGGGGCTCCATAAGTTCACACACGCGCGCGCATGCATGCCTTGCCGTGCCGGGCTTGGGCTTGGCGACATGTGTGTGTGCGCCCGCGGACCCGGACACGATAGCCGCTCCGAAATGGTTAGTCTGGACTTGCCTTATTTTTATTTTTCTTTTTAAACCCTCCACTATATTTATTATTTTCTATTTAGGCCACTAGCCGTTACGAGAGAGCGTTACTGCATGCTAGCCGTTACGAGCAAACTCTCTGCAAGCTGTAACTTAAGGAGTAAATAAGGTTGATCGCATCCCATAAACCACTCCCCTCTTTCAGTCTCCTATTAACTACCCAAGGCCTATATAAGGCCCGATGTAGCCATGGAGAAGACACTACTTCGAAAATCATAATTGCTTCCTGCCTCTCTCTCTCTCTCTCTCTCTCTCTCTCTCTGATCAAAGTTGTGCACGGTGATGCCCCTTTGCTTCGAGTGAGGATCTTTTACTTTTGAGTCACTGTGTTACTGCAAGTTGTTCAAGGTTTGCATATCCTTCCTGAAGTCGTGCTGACAGGAAGGAGGTCGCCTGATCGGGGTCATCCTATCTCCGAGATTCCACAAGTCCTATAAGAGAGGGGGTATTAAGACTATTGGGACTGCGCCTAGCGTGATTCGACTATCAGGCCAGAGTTTCTAACTCTATTTTCTTGATCCTTCTAGATCTATAGAAATCGACTTGCATTTAATACAAAACCTAAATAGCGTTAAATAATACTTAGTTATATATATATATATATATATATATATATATATATATATATATATATATATATATATATATATATATATATATATTATAAAAGTTCGGTAAGGTGAATAACGGTTCCATAGAACCCGTTCTACCTTGGCAAGCCATTTCTAAAAAAAATTCGTGTCTTGTCTTTGCTTATAAAATACTATTTACAAAACAAAAAATATTTTAATATTAAGAATTTGATTAAATCCTATTTTACTAGTATAGAATGGTTAGATTTTCAATAATTCAAGAATCTTATTGATATTATTTAATCGTTTATCATAGTTAAAAGAATTAATCATCATTTATATTGTGCTCTCTACTTATTAGCTTTATTAAGATTGTTAACTTGATCGATCACCTATTAGTTGTTATTAGTTACGTGGTAGCTAGTAGTTGCAAAAATATTTTCTTGCAAACTTAATTAAAAACACATACTTTTTAGAAAAAAATTAAAAGTCGTCCTCTGAATATTCCACTGCCTACGGTGCCTAAAAAGGCTTGACAAACCAGTATTAAATTACCCAGGTAGCTTGGTATTTGAGCGAGCCTAGTGCTCCACCTCCCACCTGGAGCCCATCTGGTCGTTAGAATTTGAAAATTTTATTTGGACTTCTAAAAGTCAAATATATTCGAGTGTACTTTAAAATTAATAAAAATTACTTTTCGATCCATAGATTTTTACTCCTCAATATTGTTCGAAATGACCTCACCAAATCGTGAAACCCTTAGTGCCAAATCCAAGAAGTTTGACGGGTCTGACTTCAAGAGGTGGCAAAATCAAATGTGATTATGGTTAACCACACTTGGGTTACTGTCAGCCATAGGTGAAACTTCACCAAGAGTTACCAGTGGGTCAAACCAAACTCATCGTACCTGAGCCTCCACTTCCCAACTTGACCCCAAACCTACTTTTGTCATTCACACTAGGACTCCAAAAGAAATTAACTACCATGGCCTTCATAAGATCCTAGGAGTTTTATCTGATAAAGTCTATGACATCTATTATACTATCCAAAACCCTAAGGACCTATGGGATATTCTAGAGCGTAAGTATGGCCTAAATGATACTGGAGTAAAGTGCTTCAAATCATCAGACTTCAACAAGTTCAAGATTGTTGACTCCAAATTCATGAACGATCAGATTCATGAGTTTGAGAACCTAGTCCAACACCTGAGGACTGATCGTTTCACCCATGATGAAACCTTCCAAATAACTTACCTTATAGACAAACTACCTACTTCTTGGTCAGAGTTTTTTAAGTACCTAAATCATACCCTAACTCAAGTTCTAAACTCAATTAGAATTAAGGAGCAACACAGGCTAAAGGAAAAGGGACCATCTGAAACCAAATACAAGGTGAACAACATAGAGAGTCAACCATCTAAGCTATTCAAAAAACCCAAGCATAAGATCCAGAAAAAAAAAACCTTTCACAATAATCCTAAGTCTTACATCAAGAAGCCTTACACTAGCAACCATAACCCAAACCATCTCAAAGATTAAAAAAAGGAAGGAATGTATTGCTGCTACGTCTGCCTACAAGAAGACATCACTATCTCTAAATTCAAGAAGGAATGGTCCAATGCCGCCCGACTCCCAAGTAAACATGGTGAATTCTGGAGCTGGCTCTTTTGGGATCGCTTTCAGGTCTGTTTTCTTCACCCATGAAGTTAACATGATCTTTCAAGCATTTTATTGGTAGATTAACACAGAAGCTAATATTCATGTTTCCTCTTATCAATCTTTGTTTTTCACTTATCAGATCTTAAGTAGAGGAGCTGTAAGCATGGGAAACAATGCTGAGGCTCATGTGTGTACTAGAGATAGGACGAATCAACCTGAAGCTGATATCAGAGAAGACATTAATCCTATACGGAGTCCACCATGTTCCGAAGATTAGAAAAAATCTAATTAGTGGGTCTTGATTAGTTCAACATGGCTATAAGCTTGTATTTGATTCCAATAAAGTTGTGATCATCAAGAGAATGAATTTTATTGAAAAAAGATTTCTTTTTGATGGTATATTTAAATTAAATATTTTTAATCATCCTTTTACAATTTTGAATGTTGAGTCTTCGGTCACTTGGCACCAAAGACTAAGTCATGTGAACTATAACTCTATTAAGACTATCGATCGAGATTTCAAGGTACTTGAACTATTCACAACGACGTCTGTGATTCTGAAAGAACCTCAAGAGGTATCAATAGATATTTTTGTAACGTTTATATATTACATTTCAAAATATTACCACCTATACCTCAAAGACTAAGGACAAAGTACTTAGGAAATTTAAAATCTATACTGAGGTTGAGAATCAATTAAATAAAAATATTAAGTTCTTTTGGTCAGACCGAGGAGGGGAATACACCTCAAACGAATTGAGAGATTATTCATAATTCCATGCTAATAAGCTCTAGAGCCCCAGGAACTTATAGGAGAAGCCCTAATGACGGTCTATTTTATCCTTAACCATATTCCTTTCAAATATGACGACTTGACCACATATGAGGTATGGAAACATAAAAAATCCAACTTAGATTACCTAAAAGTATGGGGGTGCCTAGCTAAGGTGAAGATCCCCGATAATATAAGGAAGAAGATAGAACTGAAGATAGTTGATGTCATCTTTATTGGCTATGCTTCAGACGGTAACGTTAATCGATATTTAGTGTTTAACTCTGAAATAAGCGAGATAGTCAATAACACCATAATCGAGGCTAGAGATGCCTCATACTTCGAAAATATCTTTCCTTATAAAACTAGGATCAATACCGATAACCAAGCCTTAAGTTCTAATTAGGTAAACCAGATCGAACTCGGAGTCCAATTAGAACCTAAAGACCAGACTAAACTTGTAACCCTAACAGAACCTAAGAAAAGTAAACGTGTCCATGTAGAAAAAGTCATTGATGACTTATATGCACTTCTGGTAGAGGGACTATCACTCTACCTATACAAATGCAATGAAGCCTATGGACTCACCCTTTTGGAAGGAAACCATAGATTACAAGATATAATCCATAGTTCAAAATCATATCTAGGAACTCACCGACTTACCTCCTGGTTGCAAAACCATAGGATATAAATGGTTGTTTAAAAAGAAACGTAGACTTGACGGCACCATAGACAAATTTAAGGTACGGCTTGTAGCCAAGGGCTTTACCCAAAATCCTAGGGTAGACTACTTTGATATTTACTCACATGTTACTAGGATAAACACAATTAGGATCCACATCGCCTTAGCTTCAATCTATAATCTAGTCATACCGACATCGGGTTGAGCGCAGGGGCGGATGCCAGGCGCAAGGAGCCAGGGCCGATCGGGGTCGGGTGGACGGGATCACACCCGCTCTGATACCATGTTATGCAAGAGAGGGACGACTAGGGTTTGGAGAATAACTGACAATCATATTAGGCACATAGCCAATGCATATATAGACATACATGCGTATACCTATGGAAAACCCCGTGTATAGCGGTGGGAGACTATAATATATACACATATTCTAACAATATTTGAGGGTTTTTATTTAAAAAATTAAGGACACATTAGGTATTAAACCTATTGTTCATGTGTTTTGACTACCAATAGCTAATTTTCTAGGGCTGCCACCTATACATGGTCCCCCATCCCCCATAATTGCACTCAGCCCTTTTTCTCTTCCCCTGATTTCTCTCTCCCCGTCTCTCTCTTCCCCCGATTTCTCCCTCTCTCCCCGTCTCTCCCTATCCCTTCCCCCGGTCTCTTTCTCTCTTCCTCAACTCTCTCTCTCCATCTCTCTCTTTCTCATCCCCCGATCTATCTCTGGCTCTCTCTCTCTCCGTCTCTCTCTTGATCACAGCCGTCCATTGAAGCATTCGCAGACCCGACCCGACCATCACAGTTGTTCTCTCTTCCCCAGATCTCTCTCTCTCTCACCATCTCTCTCTCTCCCTCTCTCTCTCTCTCTCTCTCTCTCTCTCTCTCTCTCTCTTGATCACAGTCGTTCGTTGAAGCCTTCGCAGACCCGACCATCGCAGTCATTCTCTCTTCCCCCGATCTCTCTCTCCCCTTCTCTCTCTCTTCCCCCGATCTCTCTCTCCGTCTCTCTTTCTTCCCCCCCCCCCCCCTCTCTCTCTCTCTCTCTCTCTCTCTCTCTCTCTCTCTCTCTCTCTCTCTCTTTCTCTCCCCCATGATCTCTCTCTATCCGGAGGGGGGGGGGGGTGTTCGCATCGAATTGGTGCCAACCAGCACGGACATGCACTAGTAAGGACATATGATATATTTAATAAAATGCTATATGTATATGCATATGTTTGTTAGGTTCGGTTTAGATCAGTTTTAAATTTACAAATCTATCAACCGATCCAAACATGCCGGTTTTTAAAAAGGCCAATCCAATCCGATCCATTGATTGTGTCGAAACCGATCAAAATCTGTTGGTTTAGTTTGGTTGGTTTAGTCAATTTTGTTTGGATCCTGCACACTTAATTACAAGGCCTCCAATCAACTGCTAAGGTAGCTGGGCTTCTCCGTCAGTTGATGCTCCCTCATGGAGCATCATGATCAAGAACGTAGACAAGAGACTGTTCTTCCTCTCCATCGACCCGACCCATCATCTCACCGGTACCAATGCTTCCGGCAATACGAATAGCGAACATATCTGGCTGAGAAAATGCTGCTGCCATCATCGTGACGTGGCACCCAATCACAGCTGCCTGATGCCCCCACCCCGACCGGTAAATAGCACTCACACCATCTCAGGATGTTGCCAACATCTGGATGTTGGAATAGCAATTTTGTATGGTGAAGTACAGCAACTCTTGCAGCAAAGGAACATCAACAGATTAAGGTTTATCAAAACTAAGATTCTCTTTACAACTCTTTTCACAAATATGTCAAAGGAGGGCTCACTTTCATTTCCCTCCATCAACTGATTGAACTACATTTGTTTCTGATAAAGCATGAGAGCTGCATCTTTCTTGCCACTCCAAGGAGAGGGATGTCAGTGAAGGGCCACCTTGGGATCACAGACAGCAGCTATATGGACAACCCAAAAATAACTGTGACGTTCCCGTCTGACCATCAAGGGTGGATAGAGAGAAATCGATGCCGTTGAGGTCCTCGAGGATTAGCTGGGTGATCATAGTTGCAGAACCATCAGCTCCTACCTCTACATACCTTTCATACAAGAATTATCAAACCATTTCACTTGATTCTTCTGGCGAACCGACGGTGAAATCTAGGACCGGATGATATGAGCTTTGTAAGGGATGTCGCTTTGTAAGCAGTGAGCCTCGGCGTGCCCATATTTTGTATTAGCTTGAAGGGATGTCATCTTGTGCTGCAAAACACACACGCGCGCATGAGAGAGAGAGTGAGAGAGGTGGGGGGGGGGGGGGGGGGGGGGGGGGGATCCTCTAGTGGACTTTTGCTACATTCAAAGGGGCACAAAGATAGTTTTGGAGTATAGGTTGAGGGGAATTTTTGTTTACTTTAAAGAGGAGAGAGAGAGAGAGAGAGAGAGAGAGAGAGGTGTACTGCTTAGTATAAATCCTTGGAGTAAGCTCTGGGCTCTCTCAGACTGTTCTGGGCTTCCTGATATCTGAACAACTTTCTCAGCCTGCTCAGGTTGATCTTCGATAAGGGTAACAGTTGCTCCTGACATCTGTTTCGATAGAAGATAATTCACGGAAAAATCTTAGGGGCCTCAACCTCATTCATAAATCAAGTGGGGAAAATAACTTCAGAAATTAGCTCACCTCACTGATCTGAGCAAGCTTACTTCCCGATCTCATAATTAGGCTCGGAACAGCATATTTTGGTATGACAACTTCGAGCGTACTTTTGGTGACAAATGGGGCACTAAATCTGATGTAAAAAAGGAATACATAAGAAAACATGCCAAAAAATAGAAGAGAACTCAACACATTAACCAAAAGGGTAGAGACCAGTGACCTTTTCGGAGCACTTTGCCTGCCTGCATCACTAGCATTGCTTTCTTCCTGCTCCAGCGATCCACTTGCAACCCCTCCAGAATCCTAGTATGCATAATGGTACATTATTGTTAAGAAAAGGGTTGTAATGAAATAACACTATAGTCCAAGATTAATAAATAGAGAAGAGAAAGATGAAAGAAGACCAAATTTGAAGTGCAAGCCCACAGTAATCGCTGTTCATCTTAAACCCCACTTAGCAGTTTCTAGAAAAGCTTGCTACTAGCTGTGAATTAATGCATTACTTTGTCACCAATCACGAGTTGGGACTCGATTTTAGTGCAAGTCATGAACTGGTAAGGAGATGATAATAGTAAATGCTATTAGTGTGCATGCACCACAAGCAGGATTTAAGGAAAGAATAAAAAATATAATTTAGGATATATTGACGGATTAATCGAACAATGTCTGATGGGAGAAATGGTCATCGTAGAATTGTCAGACGATATGAGAGAAGAAGGGTTTCGAGATGGAAAAGCGATGGGAAACTCAAAATCTAAGTTCACAAACGCCAATTCATCAAGCGATGGTATAACATGTTCAAGAAGAGATTTTAGTGACTACCAAGAGTGATCAAATGCATCACAAATATCATTTCCATACACAGACATAAGAATGGTAAAGTAATTATAGGAGATAGTTTGACCATCAAATACAGGCCCTTAATTATGGACGTGTACACTAGGAGCGAGGAGGAAAACATGAAACCATAAGGCACCAAGGAATAAGATGGTGATACTTATAATGTGACACATCGTATCCTCCAAGTTAAAACCTTAAAATAGGAAACTGGAGACTGAATATTATTTCATACATGCCATACAATCAATTTGTAAATCATATTTAGAGCTACAAAACCTTTGTTGAACAAAAAGGTGGGTGGACTGTACAAAGAAATTCGGTGCTAGAGAGTTGATACCCAAATGGCAAATCAAGGAAAGAGATCATAGTTCAAGCACTAAGTCATGGTTAATTACATATGCAATCATCGAATACCTCCAATTAAGCAGTTGAGGTTATTAACTTACAAAATCCGTTACAGATACCCTGTGGTGCAAGTGTGTGCAATGTCGTAAAGGTAGCCACTGTATGGTCCTTTACAGTAACAAAATTGGCATCTCCAACAGAAGAACTACAAGCAAAAAACATTCTGAGCGAGTTATATCATTATATCAATCTTTGTTAATGACAGTTTGAAAGAACATCTCTGATTAATTATCCATACCTCAAGGGTCAATTTATGTTAGAAAATAAGAAGTGAAACAATAATTCGTTCAAGGGATTTAGCCAGTAAACTCTAAGAAACTATCCTTCCACGAAGCCGAATGTAGGCAGAAATTATATTTGATTTGTCAAAATTCAATCTCCCCAAAAGAAAGTTTCCAAGACTGTCTGATTTGATTGCAAAAAAAAAACTGTTTGATTTCTTTTCTGATCTTCAATACACTTTATCCGGATCTACAGTTGAAGCCTCTTCTCATCTCTTACTAGGGTGTCAATCATCCCTTGTTATCTAAGACTTTGACAAAAAGAATCTACAAGTTAGTGGACATCCAACTAGTTTGATTTCTCTTTGGTGAATTTACAGAGAGGTCTATTAGATAAGAAAGGCTTTGGCATATACTTTCTATTGCAATTTACTAGAGTAAGTGGACATAGGAAAGAGAACATTATAACAAAAATACTCTCTAGAGTCAGAACTCAAACAAAAACACAAATGAACATCTAAATTGTTGGCCTATCTCGAGGAAATTGAAGGATGAACGGTAAGAAATCACCATGGATTTCTATAGATCTAAAACGAATAACGAGAAGTTCGGATTAATAATAAGCAAAAGCGGAAGAAGACCATACCTCCGGCCATGGATGCCGGGGTCGTAGATCTGAAGAGATTTCCATGATCGTGGATGAGAAGCCCCACACAACTCCTTGCAATGCACCGATCCAGAAGGAAGGAGAGGAAGCCGATCCATGAGAAAGAAGTGGTGTTTGTTGTTTAGAACGTGACGGAAACATGCTGGATGATAGTCATCTATTTATGACAAAACCAGGACACCACCCCATACCCCTAATGCCTGAAGTCTAATACATCTATCCATAGGATTTGACGAAGGGCTAGGATTCATCACTTAACCACATCACATATAGGTATTACCCATTCATTAAATACGGCCAACCCGTAGGGATATATTGTGCCATCCGCGGTCCGTGCACCGGTCAATGCATGGCAAAACCCAATATGGTCTTATACCATTTTGTTATCCCTCTCGATCAGGACATTCTCGGATTCTCCTTTGGTTGTTCCTTTATATTTTATATCTTTTACTAATAAATTGGTTGAGGTCATTGCAAACCCCCCCCCCCCCCCCCCCCCCAACCCCCAACACAAAAAAAAAAAAAAAAAAACTACTTATTTTCTCTCTCTCTCTCTCTCTCTCTCTCTCTCTCTCTCTCTCTCTCTCTATATATATATATATATATATATATATATATATATATATATATATATATATATATATATATATATATATATATATATATATATATATATATATATATATATATATATATTTGTGAGTATTCAGGTTCGGATCAGATTCGGCAGTTTTGGAAAAAAGTATCAGACATCTAAAAATGCCATATATTCACATCCGATTTGGGTCTTGTTCAATTGATTTGGGTTTGATTCATTCAATTGGGTTCTAATCGAGGTCTGATTCAGCATATTCATGCATGGTTCGGCCCTATCAGGTCTGATTCAGCATGATTATGATCCGAACTAGTCGATTTGGTAGAATGGATTCAAATCAGGTAATATTTTAGGTTTTGTTACAGTTCAGTCAACCAAATTCTAAACCGCTTCGGGTTTGGGGGGTGTTTGGGTTCAGATCGGCAAAAACCATGAAATGAGCTCTTCACCTCTTTTACACAATGTGGACCCCAATACTAGACCAAAATAGGATTATATCTCAACCGTAGATCTAGTTTACTCAATCCCAACCCATAAGGAACTAAAACTTGGGATAAGTGCTCTTAAATAAGAGCTACACTAAAATAATAAGGATGACAGGGAAGGGGTGTGAAGCTGATCTGCTACCTTGTCTCTTTGCTGTGTTTCCTCTTTGAGAGCATTATTCAATTCAGACCTCTTAAATAGGCCCCTGCTGTGACATCTTTCCTTTCCAAATATAGTCTCCCAGAATAGGAAGGACTTCATAATGGTATACATACACAGCACACAATAATGGTAGGATTCATATATCCAACTGGCTATTCAAAAACTGCTCCTATATGTATTGCTGTAATCAAGACCACATTTTAATATATAGAAGTTACAAGGATGCTTCAAAACCTACCATATAAGAAATCTTAAATGTAAAAGGAGACTGAATAGCCTAATTAAAATCCATAACAGCTGATCGGCTCATCACACTTTCCTTACTTGGACTCCATATGGAAGGATATATCATAACTTGATTTCATTCACACATGCAGCCTATACAGATGCTACTATCTTTAGTTTTTTTTTTCTTCTTTAAATTGTTCTTTTAATAAGCCATCAATTGAAAGATCCTGGATCACCATTAGGAATGAAAATTGATAAGGAAAGGAATAAAAAAATAGAGGTAGAAAATAAAATAAGCAAGAAAGAAGTTTTTCATTAACTTAAATCATTTGATTATTAAATTGTTTACACACAGTTCAACCTTCTCTAGTCTCTACATGCTTTATACCTTGGTTACATACCTATAATCCCAATGCCACCATATCTAGATCTTAAGAACTTTGTCCTAACAAGTGTCACTAACATCCAACCAACGAGCTATTGTCCGAGTGGTACTTCCCTCTCTCCTTTATTGGAGAGGTTCCTATTCGACTCCTGGTTATGGACAACCGTGTAGAGAACTTTCCCCTCAAGGTCATTGTCAGTGTTCTAAAAAGCGGCCCAGGCGGCCGCCTAGGCACTAGGCGGCCCCCCACCGCCTCGCCTAGGCCCTAGGCGCTCCAGAAAAGCGGCCAAGCTCCCAGGCGGAGCTAGGCGGGGCAAGGTGGCCGCCTAGGCGGTCTAAGCGGGGCAAAGCGGGCCGCCTAGGCGGTCTAGGCTGGCCAGGCGGGCTGAGGCTAGCCAGGCGGACCATGTTTTCTTTTGTTCTTGTTAATCATTCAATCTTGAATTATGGTTATATACTTGTTCTTTAAAATAATGGTTTAGGATAATCTTGAACTTATATTAATTTTTAAACATATATATATATATATATATATATTATATAATATCAAAATATTAATTAAAATAATTAAAAAAAGGCAAAACGCCTAGGCTCTGCCTAGGCCGCTTAGGCGCTTAGGCGGCCCCCCACCGCCCGACTAGCGCCTAGCGCTTTTTAGAACCTAGGTCATTGTTGTCTTGTTTGCACGTGCAAATCCTAGCCCGTTGACGTTATGTTCAAGGGATTATGGAATTTAATAAAAACTAGCAGTTATGCTGGCTTTTGCCCCATTTCGATCTTTGGACCTCTTTGAGCCCATGTTCTAGCGCCCTGTCCTCTGACTGCCTGACCGATCCATAAAAAAAAAAACTAATCACATCCATGTTTACGTCGCATCGCCGTCCATATCAAAGAGCATACGATACATTATTACGCCATTTATAGGATGATATTTCTTTTATCCACACTATGAGTGCATCTTCTTAGTATGGCATACCTAAGATCTAATAGGTGGATCTTATGTTAGACAAATGACCTACTTCGGGTGGTCATAGAAAAAGTGAGTTGCTGGTTTCTTGCTCCAAAAATGGTCACAACTAAAGCTGACTTGGGGTAATTCACATATACGGATATGCCATAAGTGCATAGTGAGCAAAAGATGGTAATGGTGATACCTAACCACCATCCTTCTGCGCCAACATGAGTGTGTTAGCACACATTGATAGGTTGTCTTGCCAACTGGTTGAAGCTACAGTGTCACTGTGATGCAGTTTTCAGTTTTCACAAAATACAGTGGCTTGTAACTAGATTGTGATCCCTAATTCCCTTTTATGATAATTTTTTTTTAGTGTATTATGATAGTATTTGTCCTGATCATATTGATAGTTGGGTTGCATGGTCAACGAGGGTAGATCATGTACACTACTCTGTGTTCGTTACTGAGGACAAATGAGATGCCCAACAAGGAATCGACGCCTAACATGGAAGAATAGGAGGACTAGGTAATGAAGCTAAATTGGTTGTAAGTGCCAGCTACGTGAGTTGGTAAAGTCTCGGGGGTTGGTACCCGAGACCTGGGATCGATTCCCACTTGCATCAAATTAATAACTGGTAGGGGGATGCCTTAACCCTCCCTTAGATGAGATGTTGAGGGGTTCTTAAAAAAACTAAATTGGACAATGATGCTTTATCAAAATATTTCAATAAATAAGTTTTCATAGAAAATTATAAATTATTTATATTTATTTTTATAAACAAAAGTTGCCATGGAGATAAATCATCTTCTATATCTTATCCAAGCACAAGGTATCTGGTGATTGTATTTAAATCTAGACAAATTAACTAGACAAAAATGGAACAACAAGCTGACTAGACAAAAATGAACAAGCTGACTAGACAAAAACGAACGGAGCAGAAGAGAGAGAGAGATCTTGGCTGACCATTAAAATATTTTAAAATATTTCTTACTAAAATTTGTGACCAGATTTTAGGAAAGAGAGGACGGATTGATGAAATATGGGATCCAAGAGGACATGGGATCTGAATGGTTGTAGAAAAAGGAAAAAAATAAATGAAAGAGTATAAAGAGAGAAAAGAGGAGTTTTGTCCAGCTGTAGAAAAAGGAAAGAGAAATAATAAGAAAGAGTATAAAGAGAGAAAAGAAGAGAAAAAGAGAGGGGAAGTTATGAACAGATTTTAGGAAAGAGAGGTGGAGTATGTTTCATCCCCCCATCGACGTGCCCATCGCCACCACCAACGCCTGGAAACCTGAACATCAAGTAACATTTTGATTTTATTATCAAGTTCATGAGTTCTTAAAGAAAGGAATTTTGTTATCTCCACTAATGTTCTTTGCCATCAAAGACGACAGTTGTAGTGCCGAAGGCGCAAAAGATGGTCGGGGGTGTGTTCCCGACAAAGGCGGCCGTCCGAGTGCTGACAGGCACGTGCATGCATTTTGCCGCCCTCACCGAAGGCGCCATGGGTGTGTTGCCGCCGAAGATGACAGTCCGAGTGCCGACAGGCACGGGTATGCACTAGTAGGTTAAAAGGTTATTAAGCATTTCATTTATAATGCCAAGGGCCAATATGTGACATTGTTACGAGAGTGACAATATGCAAACCTAACATTGATTTCGAATGGTCCATTCTCCAGGGGATCATTGCAGTACAATTTCCCAAGAAACTTGCAACTTAGCTTAGATTATTAGAAATGACTTAATCACAAAAAAAAAAAAATGACAACTAGTTACTAACTTATAGCCCCAGAATATATATATATATATATATATATATATATATATATATATATATATATATATATATATATATATATTGATGGGCATGCTACTATGGGCCAGCAACTAAAAGTATCAATGGGTGGGTTCCACAGATTAGTGGACAAGGATTTGTCGATTTCAATTGGTCTTAAAAAGGAAATATATTGAATTTCAGCCAAATGTCGGTGGAAATTTGTATTTTTAAAGAAATATTTTCGGTGTAAATATGCCAGATTTCGATCAAATTTTGATTTCAGTCCATTGTTGGTATGTGGAAAAAATTAGAATGGAGGAAAAAGATGTAAATTTTCATTGAAAAAAATGATATTTTTTCTTTAAAAAATAAAATATTTCAATAAAATTGTCTGAAAAAAGACATAATGTTGGATTTAAGTCAAATGCCGATCGTTTTGGCTGACATTTTGTTATATCGGATCGAAATTTGGTACTATCAAAATTTCAAATAAGTTCTATGTCAGATCCTAAAAAAAGATACAGTTTGGTGATTTTGAAAGGCATTTATCGACATATGAATGCATGTCAGTGGGCAGACCAATTACTAGTGGCTTGCAAATAACATTGAGACTTAGGCAGCCATCCTCAAGGGGTTAACCCTATGCGCTTACACCTAAGTTACTTAAGGGGAGGGGAAATATCTACCCAAAAAATACTTCCCTGCTATCCCGGGTGCAAGAAAGTCATGCACCTAGTGACGTGATGAGCATGGATTGGTCTGGAGGTGTGGGGCCCACAAATTAAAATGTATGGTGAATAGCAAAAAAATTATCCCTTTAAAGTGGTAATGTGGAGCCCAATAAATAAGCATTTACCATTTATGAAATGTAGGGCAACAGAATTGCCACATCACTAGGTGCAGACCTCCCTTGCAAATCTCTCTCTCTCTCTCTCTCTCTCTCTCTCTCTCTCTCTCTCTCTCTCTCTCTCTCTCTCTCTCTCTCTCTCTCTCTCTCTCTCTCTCTCTGAATAGCAAAAAAAATTATCCCTTTAAAGTGGTAATGTGGGGCCCAATAAATAGGCATTTATCATTTTATTGAAATGTGGGGGAGCAAATATGTTATTGCCACATCACTGGGTGCAGACCTCTCTCTCTCTCTCTCTCTCTCTCTCTCTCTCTCTCTCTCTCTCTCTCTCTCTCTCTCTCTCTCTCTCTCTCTCTCTCTCTCTCTCTCTCTCTCTCTCTCTCTCTCTCTCTCTCTCTCTCTCTCGGTTTTGCTCTGTATTTCAAAAGTATGATAGGGTGTCGGAGCATAAAGGTTACTCATGCTTCTGGAGTGTGGCGACATAGGTTCTTGATCTAGGATGGTTCTAAATCTACAACTTACATCCAATATGAGATCTTCAAAATCCTAATTTCATATGTTTTGGAAATTGTCTTTTATAAGCATGTAATTGATTATGGTAGCATGATCATCCAATTTTCTATCTTCCACTCGAGTTCATGCTATCAGATTAGTCACTAAAAAGACCATAAGATTCAAAACCACCACAGTTAACTCTCAAAAAGTACCCAAGCATACAGAGTGGACAAACATATATGGAACAGGAACAACGAGTATCTTCTCTTTTTGGAAAGACAGACCTATGATACTTACCCAATTAACAACCCTCATAAAACAACTTATAATATGTCTAATATTTGGCAAGGGTTAACCGACAAAAAAATGCCACTGATAAGGGGATACAAACATAAAAAGAGCAGGCCAGTTAACACAATCATCCAAATATAGTACTCCCCTTTCAAGTCCACCAATCACCTACTTTCTCTTGATCTCCTGAAATTAACAATGAGTATGAAATAAATGATGATTTTCTGAGTTCACTATCAAGCGCAAACTCATAAAAAACTTTAGATAATTATTGAAGGAGAGAAAATGTGGAGCGTGGATAGGTGATACCTATAGAAAAGATTTCTTTATTGAGGATGGATGGGCAATACCTATAGAAAAAGATTTCTTTGAAAGAACTGTCAGCGAGTCAAATGCATTTGAACGCTTGTAAACAAGAGAGATTTAAATTCCCATGCCATAATCGAAAGCATCTGACTTGGTTAACCAAGGAAAAAACTCATTCGACAAAAAAATTGACTATTAAGACTGAGGAGAAGTGGATTTTAAAATATTGGATAAAGATGCATGTGGTCCTCGTGTAGTAACTCTTGCAGATATAGAATTCTTCATTCAACAACATGTACGTTCCATTAGTTATTCCACTTGCAGGAGAAGTTTCACAAGCAATTGAAGACCTCTGCCTATTTGTGCTTGTTCTACATTCTTGATATGAAAAACTTGGCCGACTACGTCGATCTCAACGTCAAAGCATGAATAGATAAACCAAAATATAAGCATTTCCAGCTATTTCTATATCTTCTATTTGCAAATATGGACGAAGCACTTTGATAAGATGATTGTCGCCCATGAGGATTCATCTCATAAGTAGTAAGGTATATCCCTTGTGTTTTTCATGAAGAATAGTTAGATGACTACCGAGAAACCAAACAACGCAACAAGAGCACAATGAAATTTATCAGTTGGAAATACAAAGATTAAAGTTAGATCTTTTGGAAACTACACGCACATGGTAAAACAAGAATTATTCAGCCCTCTTTGGGCAAATCAGATCCGATTCGGCCAAACCGGAAAAGAATTGGGGTATATTTCAGGTCGGCGGTGTTTGGTTCAAACCGGTTTGGGTTCGGCTCAACCTCAAACTATGATCATCATTGTACAACCATAAATCACCATCCAACAATATTCGACCCACAGTAATCATAGATGATCAATATGAAGCAACCAAATCAACACATACACAGCCTAAATTTCAAATTTCGAGCTATTATTGCTTCCAAAAATTTTGTTCTTAAATTAATTTCTAGAGGACTAAATTGAACTTGTGTCCATTTCAAGACCGAAGCTAATTAATGTAGAGAGAATTAGCTTGAAAAGTATACAAACACGTCAATTAATTTACTATTCTAGGGTCTCCAATTTGCTTTTGAAAAATCAGATTTCAACTTCGAATATTAACAGTAGGATACAAGATCAACCAAAACCAAACTAAAGCATTTTACCTCAAAGTTGCAGTAACCACAATTCACTCCAGCAAATCTCCAATGGATTCACAACAACGGCTTACTTGGGATAGCCCAAGTCCCGATAGTCGCCCCTACCCCTACCTCCTCGCCCTCTCTGACATTGTCTCTTGCCTCCATCGAGCTCCTCCATAGTCGTTCTTCTCCCACTGGTTCACACATAAAAAAGGAAAACAACACCTATGCTTCTCCTACCCTTTTCCTCTCCTTTTGTAGCAGGTTTTGGCTCCATCCTTCTAATACTGAGAACAAAAAGGGCTGAAGAATAATAAGAAAAAGGGAAGAAGGAAAAAAGAAGCAAATGGAAAAGATTCACTTGCCAGAGCAAGGGAAAGGGTGGGACCGCTGCTAATACCGAGGACGAAAAGGGTAGAGGAGGAATAAGAAAAAGGGAAAAAAATAAAAAAGAAGCAAAGGAAGAAGATTCACCCCCCAGAATAGTTGACATTGCGTTGCCAACTATGGTCCCCTTTCCTTATTTGTTTCCTAGTCTCCCTCGCATATTCTCATTTGACTAGTAACGTCAAAAGAGAGATGGTGTGGGCAACTAGCTTGCAGCTGTTTCCAATTATGTCTTGTATTCGATTTTGACCAAAAAGTCTTGTCTGAAGGAAGGCAATAAACCCCACCCTCAGAACAGTCGTTGATACTCTCTCAATAAGGATCCTCGCTCACTCGTATATGATCTTCCAATAGGGAGCATGAGGAAGCATGTGTCCTTCCATCAAGAGATAAAGGACATAAGGCAATGACGATGACATCACAAACTGGGACGCTATTATAGGCCCAACTCGACCCAGCAATTATGATGTGTCACGTCCGCAATTAAGGTCTTGGTATCTAAAGCGCCAAGTGCCATCATTGGAAAGTGACTTTTCATTTCACGTCGTATTTACAGACTCTGGTGGGGGAATTGTGCAGTTCGCGAAGGAAATTGCGCGAATAAAGACGGCAAAGATGCAGTGTCCAATCTACAATTTCACGAAGGATTGCAAAGATCACGCAATACATATTCGTAACACCAGCTCCTACGGATTAACGTAACATCAACCAAAGGCATTCATCATCCTAAACAGAACTCAGCAATCCAATTTCGCAAAAGACATATCCAACTTGGAAAATGCTTCTTTTAACCAGATCACTTCTTGACAACTGGCACCCATGAAAGGTCCAATGGCTCAAGAGGGGGCTATTGTCGGCGGTAAAATCTGCAACTACCAAGTTAGACACGTGGACATACGATAGATCGATATGTGAACATGAGACAGATCGATACAGATGACATGTCTACACGGAGAATCAACTTAACGAACTCATATACTACCTTGGAAGGCAATAGACTCCGAGTTGGGCACCTTCAAGAAGGAACCAACTTCATAAAGATTAAAGATTGACCGGAGGATAACCGACTCCCAGGGAAAACAGAAATTGTGGTCCTTATTAGCCGGTGTTGCTGCCCAAGCGGGGTCTATTGTGGGTGGTAAAATATCCAACTACGCAAGTCAGACAAGTTGGCATGTGAACATGAGACTAATCGATACAAATGACATGCCTACACGGAGAATCAACTTAACGCACTCAGATACTAGCTTGAAAGGCAACCGACATCGAGTTGTGCACCTTCAAGACGGAAGCGACTTTGTGAAGATTAAAGATTGATCTGCGGATAACCCACTCCTAGGGAAACCAGAAGTTGAGGTCCTTGTAAGTCGGCGATGCTATATTGGCATGGCCGCGGATCAGACCCCTCTCTCTCTCTCTCTCTCTCTCTCTCTCTCTCTCTCTCTCTCTCTCTCTCTCTCTCTCTCTCTCTCTCTCGCACGTGCATGCTGGCGATTCGTCTAGGACACAACACCTTCCCAAGCGTGGAGAGAGATTAAGGCGTGATGCATAGCCCATGACGGTTACTCATGATCAACATATAGAGCATGAAAGACTAAAGACTATGAATGTAATGAGTGGTGCCTAATCGCATGGCTATGATGGAGGGTGTGCCACCCACAATCAGTAACGATTGACCCGATCCTACGGATAAGGGCAGCATGAGAATTGTTTACAGGTGATGGCCGACCATGATGACGGAATCATAACCAACATGATCAGAGGAAGAGACGAAGACAAGCCATTCCCAATAAGCACAGCCAATGGGCCATAGGGAAAGGAGGCCTTCGGATCAGATATGAGAATTCTAGCTTGCTTTCTCTCTCTTTCTGGACCTAAGTACTCCTCCCCGTCTTCCCAAAGAGATTGTAACAAAAGAACAAGTAAGACGGTGTCAGTGATAACTATGAAAAAGGTGTCGAGATTCATACATCTAGGATGAATATTGGCTCCTCTTCGGTTTCAAATAAAAGAAGACTAGTAAATACCTAAGTATGAAAAGTGTAGCATTACTTTGGAGTCTAGGCTACCGTGAGTTTTATCATCAATTTGACCTAAAATTCTAGATCTCAACTTTTATTCACGTATACATAAAGATGGAGGCAAAGGTTAGGCAGTAAGATTGACTCCATATTGAGGAATGTGGACTTAGAGGAAGTGGAAAGAATTGATGGCCGAACCTACCCGACATAAATTATTGGATGAAAATGGCGATATTAATGAGGATGATCAGATGTGATTATTTAGAGGAAACAGTTTTTCCCCTCTACTTATTTGAATTTGGTTTGCATGTACACTCTATATTTTGGTTAGATGAAAGACGACAAGTTTGTTAACAAACATCTTGTTTTATACTTATTCTTTAATCAACTATGTTTGTAAACTAGGCTTAGATTTTAAAATGTTTGAAAATAGTTTACACCTTTATACTTAATTTTCTACATTTTATTTGTTATTTACTATTTCTTACTATTATTATATTTTTATATTTTCAAATATAAATATTAAATAATATGAAATGCTAGGCCCCATGCCATCAGCTTATGCCACGCATCGCAAGGGGCAAAATGCACTGCCTTACGCCTTTGAAAACACTACTTTGCACAATAAATGATTCAATGCAACATGAGAGACTCAAATTCATCTGACTCATCAAGATCACACAATTTAGTCATGATGTCAAAATAGAATGGGTTTGGGTTTTGCTTTTAAGAGTTGCATTTTTTTACTTTGTTTAGTTTACTAGAGTGTTATCGGAGACAGTTTGGTCAAGCTCAAGAACGAGTTACAACACAATGGACGCGTATCACAAGTAAACAGAAGCATAATGGAGGCAAAAAAATATGAACAACAGGAAGCCCGGTTCACCACAGGAATGCAATGAATATAGTTAGATGAGTACGGAACCAAAAATCGATATGTTCTGCAAAATATATGTTTCTTTCCTCCAACCGAAACAAAAATATACCCACCCCCTCTTTCGCGTGCCTAAATACACAAAATGGTGTGATGTTTGATGTCGCATGAAATATCTCAGTTTCTGAGGATTCCAAAATGTAAGCCAATGACAATATTTTTATCCTTGGAGATAAGAACACGCAAATCAAACTGAGCATCGAAAGAACTCCCAACACACCTAGAAAAAACGCTTATACTAAAGTAGCAAAAAGACAAAACTATATCCAAAAGAATAAACACTAGCATGATTGTCCTAAAGCATGTAGAAGTTGCCTCAACAAATCAGGCCATATGGATCACAACATTTAGGGTTTAAATCTCATCTAATTTGGTTGTTTTAATAGGAGCTCATCTAAATTGTATTAAGAGTTGTGTTATAGCCATAGTCACAAAGTTCGGCGTTTTTTTTAAAAAAAAAATTGTTCAAAACACGACTCGATGGGCAACCAATTTGTTACCATTTTTTCCGATTTTTACAAGTTACCAAATTCGCCGTTTTTTTGACATTTTTATTGAAAAAACGTTTAAAAAATGCGTTTTTTTTGCCGAACTTTGTGACTGTATCAATGATGAGCCCAATAACATTGAAATTCAACTTTCTTCTGATGATGAGTCCGATAACATTGAATTCATGGAGGATGAAGAGAATGAGGAATAGAGGATGATGTAACTTTGGGCCTTTGGCATTGGATGCTCTCGACGACATGATGGATGCTTAGTTTATATTTTCTATTCTATTTTGATTATTGACAATTGGACAATGGACATCTTACGTTCTGTAATATTTTATTTTGGGATGTTGTTATCAACTTATCATGATGTTCGTAACTTATTATGTTACTTTGTCGGGTTGTTGCTTTATTGCTTACACACATCTGCATAGTTGCATGATTAACTTGGTTGATTTGTTGTTATTGACCAATCATCTTTATATATGTCACGTTAGAAATGTCTTGGTTTTTTAAATTTAGGTTAAAAACTTGACTTTTGAAGGGCCCGAACTTACCGATTTTTTTCAAATTTCACCCTCACCGGTTAAAACCCGAACCCGTTTTTTCCTCCGACTTTTAACCGTTTTTTCCCTGAACTTTCCGATTTTTGCCGAACTTTTCCGAGTGTTACCCTCACCGACTTATTACCGAACCCAAACTTGGTGACTATGGTTATAACCAAATAAGAGATTTTTTTTAGCTTCAACTTTTCTTTATTTTTATTGTCATAGATAGTTTGGGATGTAAGTACGTTTAGGTTTTCTTCTATTGTGTAAGTTCTATACAAAGAGGAGCCAATTTTTAGGATTGCATTGGCCTATGTTATAAATAACTTGTTTTGATTCAGAAAATAAACTAGATTCATTTTGATTGCAATAGATGTCCTTTTGGTAGTGATTATTCCTACCAAACCTTGTGGCTTTGTTTAAGGAACAAAGAAGAGAATTATAATTACTCTTTATCGTTCTTATCATCACATAACATCTAACCTTAATGCTTGTCGATAAAATGTTGCAAAGGAATTCTTATTTATCTTTATATTTATTACGTTGAGATAAGTGATTCATGCTTCTGTAAGAAAAGTATGCTAGAGCAATTGTGGAGTTGGACCTTCTCCTCGGGTTGATTTGCTTTAGTTGGTATTAGATTTTTTTCTCTTAGATCCAGCATGCATCAATTTGTCCATAATTGTTTACATCCTCGATGGACCTTCCTTCCTATCAAGTTCTACGCATTCTATGTCAACGATAGTTCAATAAAATCCTTTCTGAGAACTTCAATCAAGGTCGTCTTAGGTTTTTCTCCATCTATCTTGTACTTCAAATTTTATTTCAATAGGCCCTTATTCCAAGAGAGTAAAAAAAACCTCATTCTGTTTAAAGTGCAAGCAGATATTTGCATTAGGTAAGGTGAAGTGCTTGAGGGCTAAGTATTTTGATTCACGATCACCTTCCCAACTTCTCAAACAGTCCTTGCAATCATTAACAAGCAAATTTATGCACAAAAAACACTCACAGAAGGACGCTTGAGAACACATTTAAAAAAATATATGAACAAACAACTTTGTTTGCATTACTATTGTGAAGTTCTTGAGGGCTAAAGATTTTAATTAACGATCACGCTCCCAAATTCTTGAATAGTCCTTGCTATCCTTAACAACATAATTACTGTACAAAAAACTTTCTCATGGATGGACGCTTAAGAACACATTTTAAACATTAAAGAACAAACAGCTACAAATACAAAGAGTGCTTTCAAAAACCATTGCAGAGTTCTTCAATGGATAAAAAACAAAATCAAAGTTAATGAGTGGAGACTAGAAACAGAACATAAAACAGCATAAGGTTCAGAGCATATCAATGAACAATACCTTGGAATGCGTGGCTGCCACAGTGTGCATATTTTGATAGACAGTCATGGGACGATTACTTCCTTGAAAACCATCATGAGGGAAACTTTTAATAGGAGAATTCGATTCAAGCGCAGTGATGCTATCAACATGGCTTGCAGCTGAGATGGGTAGTGGTAGAAAATCCTTAGTTATCGAGATGTCACGATAAAGGTAACTGCGTAACTTTTCAGTTATCTGTAAAAGAGCATTGCGAGCTGCTCTTATCTCACCTACAATCTGAAATCACTACCACAGTTATGTATATCACTTGCTAGATGTTAAATCCTGGACCCAACATTTCAATAAACGCTCAGTTCCTACAAAATGTAGACAAACAGTAAGCACCCTTCATTAAGGCCATAGAGCACAAACCTGGATGAGCTCGTCAGCCTCCAATGCACAAGGAGGAAGGTCTTCTTTTGGTAAGATCTGTACATTGGTACTAGTCAGCCTCCCTAAATCAGATAATGAGCCATCTCTCCCCTCCAAACATCCAATATCACTGGATGGAACAAGAAGCCGTGTCGTTATGATGTTATCCTTGTCAGGACCAAGATCCACTATGCGAGTCTGGATATGCAGTAAAGCTTCCTGAGCTGGAAAAAGGTCATCATCCGGACCCTAATAACAAGAACAAACATATTAAGTATAAGCTTTTCCATAAGCAATGTAAAGTACTTATCAGTTTTATACATCTATGTAAAGAATACAAATATTTCAAGAAGATAAATATCCGATAATTTGACATATGTACAGAGATGATGGATTTAAAGGGATTTAGGATGGAAGGGAAAGGCAGGATTCAGAGAATCTTTCTGTGGATTTTGCTACCAGAGTAGTTTGTGATTCACTTCTTTCTTTGTTAAAATAAATGAAAAGTTATAAAACCGGATGTGTTTCAAAATCCCTGGTGAGTATAGAACTTAGAGATAGACAGACTGAGTAAAATTGCTTATACACTGTCAGGCATCTGGATTCTGGATCCAATGTAACTTATCGAACTCATTACACTGACTCACTAGATCAATATGAAATAACATAATCATGCAAAATTACCCTAGCTAGTTAAGAGTATAGACAAATCATAAATGAGTACTAAGGATCAAAAGTGTATACCTTAATATTAACTAGAGAAAAGAATCATACCAGGAACATGTTTGCTTGACAATCCTCTAATTTTATAGTGGATAGTCACAACATATACCACCTTTAGTCAAACACCACATTAACTGCACAAAGTGCTCCAACTATGGTCGGTACAATCATCTTGAGCATTTATAAATGTGGAGAAGTCTTTCCCGAAGGTCCTTATTTGATCTCCCCACAGGTTCATCCTCTAGAAAGTACTGGGCAAGTGCTGGGACTGACTAGTGGCACGAGGCTTGGCAGAACCCAAGTCCTTGAGGCGCTTTTTTGACACAGCAAGTACGAATTTTTGAATTGATTTTTACTTAATATTAAATGCAATTGCCATATGTTCTGATTCAAATCCTTGAGGCACAGTTTGATTACTAAATATGCACGTCTCCCTGAGAGCTCTACTAACTTCAGCTCTCAACTAGCAGTACAAAAAGGCTAATAATTGTGTGGTTTTATGGGCGCATAAGGGGAGTGTGTCCGAGCCAACACCCGCATGAGTCGAGTCAGCAAGAACCTGGAGTTCCAAGCGCCCATTTCACCTGAAAAAAACCTAATGCCATAAATAGGATTAAGTGACTAAAAGAAAACAATATCATCTATTGATCTATACAATGAATGATTTGAAATTTTGACCGGAACAAAACTTCTTGGTTTTCTTGGCTCCTAAGACAAAGTGCACCCATGAGACAAAGAAAAGGGCATGCTTTAAGGAGTAGAGGTAAAATGAAATGTCATTGGTTTTGAGCATTTATCCACTTCATTCGAACACGAAGCGAAATGAGAGGAAGGAAAAAGGTGGGCAAGTCCCATTTTGCATGGACTAGATAGGATCGGCCACAGATCTATGCAAGAAATACTACAGAAGAACCAATCTTTCTGGTGATTTCTTTCACAATTTTTTTTATTATTTGTTGATGCAAGCAAAAAATAGATAAACGGTGAAATGGTACTAGATCTTGTCTATAATAACAGAACTTTGCACAGTTGCAAGGATCCAAATCAATTCAAGCAAAATGAGAGGAAATTAGGTTTTTCCTAAAAAAAAATTCCGTCCAAGATACTGTATAAGTTTGAAGACCATATCTTTATACTTCATCCAAACTCCAAAGTATCAAAATTTTGTAATAGTGCAGGTAAAGGAGTGATTTACAAAAGCCAATGTGAGTGATCTACAAAAAGAACACAAGTATAAATTATTGTTTATGAATATCATTAGAAAAACAAAAATTATGTAAAAGAGCAACAACAAGAATCAAACATTCATCAAATTTGGTTGGGTACAGGCACAACTCCAAGGGCAGGATTTTTCCACAAGTTTCTAGACCAGCAACCTAACGTCAACACTTCCAAAATTTGTGCCAAGGATCCTAGTGTAAGCCAGTTGGCAGGTTGGGTGGAAGGAGATTGTATGTCGAGAAGAACGGAAAGGGAATATCTGGTGAGGGAGAAAGAAGCCGGGGAGTAAAATTGAGTTTGAAAAATAAAAATAAAATAAAATAATATAATATTTAGAAATATAACAATATATGCTTACATGTGGAAAATGGTAAAAATATTGGCTCCTTAAAACAAATTTCTAACTAGGATCAGGTCTCATGATCCTTCAGCTCTACTTGTTTCTATTTTTAAGACTAACTTTGTTTAGGGTCTGCAACTCGGACGGGTTGGGGGTCAACCCAAGCCCAACCCAAGTACTAGAACCCTCAAACCCATAGCCGAACCCTGCCCAACCTCAAACCTGTGTTGCCCAGCCCAATCCCAACCCAAGTAAATTTCCAAGCTTGGGTTAAGCTCGGGTTAGCCCAAGTTAGTAGGATGGGTCGGGTCGATTCGGGTTGTGCAGGTTAGGGTATGCTTATTTCCAACTCTTATTTAAAATTTTAACATTTGACGATCAAAACTGCAAAAGAACTTATCTATGCTAGCACTATTGTACAACTTTTGATGAATTTTTATCCATGCAATTGACTAGATCATTAGATAGTGCATGACGCGTTATACCACTTTTGATGAATTTCTATCCATGCAATTGAAACTTTTGATGAATTTCTATCTATGGATAACACTCTAAATATTAAATGATGAAATTCTGCAATGAAACTCTAGACAATCATAGATCAAAAACAAACACATTTTTGAAGAGTTAAATAGCATCTCCACACTATTAACTAGTTTGGAATGCTACATAGCACGTATTTATGTGCATATTGTGCAAATACATAAGAGTTTAAGATCTACAACATATCCAAACTCAAGTGATTTCATTGACATTGAGAATGATGATTTATTCAAAACCCTAAATTTTTGAAAGGTAAATCTTATCACTTATAAATTCAATGATTGATCTACAACTAAGTGATAGATTTGTTATTATAGCGCGATGATATTAATTAAACAACTACTAATGAATTGTCTATTAGAAATTTAATATTATTGTTTCAAATATATTATTGTTTCAAATGTTTGGAAAGAACAATTGTATCTAATTGAATGAATGCCCCGTTGGCATTTTCTGACCTGCCTAAATCGGTGTTAGATGGTAGGCCTATTACCCCAAAAATAAACCGTCGTAGAAATATGATGTCGGAGAAATAGGACAGGATGCTTACAGGTTTTAGGGTTAGGGTTTAAGATATAGGAACATTTTGAAATTTAGGCTGAAATTTTGCAATTTTCAAAAGTTTTTGGGAATTTACCCCAATTTTCATTTCAAATCTTTTGACCCCCACCCCCTTCTTTTCCTTTCAAGGCTCCAAAAATGGAAATATTTCCATTTTGAGAAATTTTGCAAAATTTGGAAGCAAGTGTATAACATTGTCCTTCATAGTTTTACCACACGTCCACCTTACCATCCTCATCTCTACTATATTGATTATGTAACCATGCACAAACCGTAAATAAAAGTTGATCTAACCAATCTTACAAAATTCTCCTTTGAGACGTTTTGTTATGCATCTATTGCACACCACCCATGTGGCAGTCTTCCACTTTGACCAACCCGATCTAATCTAACTCAAACTATTTAGGTCTATTTCTCAATCTTCTTTCATAATGAAACCAAAGTAATGGATAGTCATATTGGCGTGAACTTGTCCATCAACAACAACATATCCGCCTTGTTTCCTAGTTTTATTATTTGTGACGCTATCGCTGGCAAGTCTTCATCTGATCCCCATCAATAATTATGTGTAGGTCTTGGTTGCATGACATGGACACCACCATTTATGGCAGATCCAACACTAGCACATTCATATAGCAAGGTCAAAAGTTTCAATTGAAACCCCTGCCTCCCAACCAATTCCACCAAAGAAAGAGGAAAAGGTGGAGAATAAAGGGCTTCATATCATTAGCGCAACTGAGTTCGAGAAAGAAGCAAACAAGGAGTCCATTGTTTTTCGCTTTAGTCGCTAAGGAAGTAACTACGGAGTCCGAACTCTACTGAGGAGCACCTGGCGGAAGTTGTTTCTATATTACAAGAATTTAAGGATGTGATCCCGGAGGACCTTCCAAACCACCAATGTGAGAAATCCAGCACGCCATTGACCTGGTCCTGGGAGCATCAATTTTAAATTTATTGCACTATCAGTTAAACCCGACATAACATATTGAGTTGAAAAGGTAAAAAGATAAGCTTTTATGAAAAAAAAAAAAAAAAGGGTTTCGTTAGAGAGAGCTCGAGTCCGTATATCGTACCCGCGCTCCTCATGCACAAGAAGGATAGATCTTGGAGGATATGCATTGATAGCCATGTCATCAACAAGATAACGGTTAAGGACAGATTTCTCATCCCACAATTAGACGATATGTTATATTTGATGGCATGTGCCACTATCTTTTCCAAAATTGATTTAAAAAAGTGGCTACCAAGATATTCGTATTCGTCCTGGTGATGAGTAGAAACACACCTTTAAGATAAACGACAGTCTATTCGAATGGATGGCCATGCCCTTTGGACTTCACATTTCTGAGAGCTATGACATCGGTGTTGAGACTATACATGGGCAAATTTCTCGTTGTCTACTTTGATGACATCGTGATCTACAGCAAGTCAAAGGATCAACACCTCAGTCATTTGAAAAATAGTATGAAACACCTTAAGAAAAGAGATCTTAAACACCAACTTGACGAAGTGCTCCTTCTTCAAAGATAGAGTTATCTTCCTTGGATTCATAGTATTCTCCAAAGGTGTAGCAGTATACCCTCAAAAGGTCTATGCAATTGTTGATTGGGTCAAGCCAGGGAACATCCATTAAATGCATAGCTTTCATGGTTTGGCCACTTTTCTATCGCAGATTCATTAAAGTCTTTAGCACAATAACCGCTCCCATTACTGACTGTATGAAGAAGAAAAAGTTCAACTGGATGCCAGCAGCTTCAAAGGCTTTCAAGGAGTTGGTGACCAAAAGGACAGAAACCCCCCGCCATCCTGATTTTATGTAGATTTTTGAAGTGGATTATGATGCATCGGACATTGGAATTGGTGTCGTACTAAGCCAAGAGAGTCATTTTATTGCTTACTTCAGTGAAACTAGAACGATGCTACGCTGAAGTATTCCGTATACGACAAGGATTCTATGAAGTACTCCGGTCAATCAGATACTGGAGGCTTACCTACTACCACAAGAGTTTGTCCTAATACTCTGATCACAACACGTTGAGATATCTTAGTTCTCAAAAGTCAGTGAGTCAGCGTCATGACAGATGGGTCAAGTATATTCATCCATACACTTTTGTGCTTATGCACAAGGCTGGAATGGATAACAAGGTTGTCAATGCACTTAGTTGGCAAGTAATGCTATTGTTTCAGACAAGTACCATCAGCACTGGTTTCAATCGTATCAAGGAGGAATACAACTCGTGGCAAGATTTTAGTAAGCTATACGCTTCTCTAAGGGACGAGCTTGTCCGTGAGATCGATGACTTCTTCCTTCAAAACAAACTCCTCTTCAAAGCAAGAAAACTCTGTATATCCCGCACATCTGTGAGAGAATTCTTAGTCAAGGAAATTCAAGTGGGAGGTATTGTAGGTCACTTTGGCCGTAACAAAACTATCGAGGAGGTTGAGGCGCACTTCTATTGGCCCAACTTCAAGCGAGATGTTGCTAAATTTATTGCCCGGTGCAACACTTGCATCCTTGTGAATCAAGGAAAGTAGAACACAAGCCTATACCTTATTGCATGTACTGAATTGTTCCTGGAAGGACATTAGCATGGATTTAGTGTTGGGTCCCCCGATGACATTTAGGAATCAAGATTCAATATTTGTGGTGGTTGACCATTTCTCAAAAATTTCCCACTTTATGCCATGTTCTAAGATCTTCAACGCTTCTACAATTGCTCATATATTCTTTGATGAGGTTGTATGGTTGTACGGTCTTCTCAAAACTATTGTCTTACAGGGATTTCATCTTCACAAGTTACTTTTGGAGGGCTATGTGGCACAAATTTGGGACCAAACTCAAGTTTTCCACTGCCTACCACCCTTAGATGGTCAAACGCAGGTGGTTAATCAAGTCTAGGAATTCTTTTGAGGTGTTTGTTAGGGGAACACACAAAGAATTGGGATTTACTCCTCTCTACAACTGAGTTTGCATTTAACAATTCTGTCAATAGGCCTACTGATATGAGTCCATTTGAAATTACAAATGTGTTCCGTCAAAACAAGCAAATAAACTCAATTCCTATGGCATCGCAGTATCGAGTCTCTAGGTCCATAGTAATGCATGAATTGCATAAGGAAATAAGCAATAAAATTGATAATAAGAAATACAATGTTGTAGCTGGCACACATCGACGTTATAAGGAATTAAAAGAGGGTGAGTATATTATGATTAGACTTAGACCTAAGATGTTTCCATCTGGAACCTTGAATTTGCAAGCCCGTAGTGCTAGACCCTTTAGAATCCTGGGTCAGATGCATATGTTGTGGATCTACCTAAGGGGTATGGGATAAGTTCGACCTTTAACGTCGGAGATCTAGTGGACTATAGAGATCCAGTAGCGATCTCTGATGAGCCTTTTCTTGAGCTTCCCCATAACCCAGAGCCTCTAGTTGACCATGTACCTCTTGCATTGGCACCATCTAACTTTAAGGCCAACCCAGAAAAGATTGATCAAATTTAAATAAATATGTAGTTTCTATCCACAGTGGAGGCTATCAATTATTTAGGGAGATGGACAGGACGTCCTACTTCTGATGAGCATGGACTTCAATGGACGGGGTAGTAGCGTATCAACTCGGACTAGTTCCAGGAGCTTTACTCACCAAAATCGAGTTTTTCCACCCGAGAGAGTTGGTGGGAACAATGGCCCGGTTCAACTAGATTCTACACGTGTACACGCAGGGGAGGAGGACAACCTATACACTTGTTCTATGGTCTTGGAGACATCTACTAGCTGTTGGGCTAGTCTTAGTGGGCAATTTTATTTATTGATTTTATTTTTATTTTTATTTACTAATTTTCGGAGTTAATAATGGGCTAATTTCTAGTTTTATGTACACCCGTCATATAAGTGCCTTTTATGTGGTTTCTTAACCCATTAGTCATTAGGTTTCATGAGACAATAATTTATTTCTCTTGTACATGTCTTCTCTATTATTACGAATCAATGAAAATTGGAGAGATTGCTCTAGAGATTTGAGAGCCAAATCCATTGAGGGGAGAAGTCTCGGGCTTCGAGCCAGAATCTGTTACTTGTTCTTGTTCATAATTGCCATCAACATCGTCTTCCTTACATCTGACAACGACAACGAAACCGTCAACCTCTCTCTCTCTCTCTCTCTCTCTCTCTCTCTCTCTCTCTCTCTCTCTCTCTCTCTCTCTCTCTCTCTCAAGTTAGTCACTAGTGCCACTCGACCACACGACCAATCACACCAGCCAACTGACCGCCCGGACATCTGGCCGCACAGTTTGTTGTGCCGGTCAGCTGATCGCACGACCTGATCGCATCTATCTGCGCCCCTACATGCCCCCCTGCTATCTTTCGGCCCCTATGCAACCGTTCATCTGTGTGGATCTCCGGAAGACATCGTCGCATTCGTTCAGTGCATGGATCATCTCTCAAAGCTTTTGATAATCCTCAAAACACCCGGGTTTGATCTTTCCTCTCTTTAATTGCAACTATTAAGCATTTTCATTGATAAATACCTATAGCTTTAAATCTGAGTTCCCTTGTTAAAATATCATTGCTTGACTTGAATTTAATCTTAAACACTACGTATGCCTATGAATTTTTTCTATTTGAATTTGAGCCATTACATCGGTTGAAAGCCTTTAGACCTAACTTTGTCTGTCGAACTACCCAATGTTGTCAGAACCGGACCGGACCGGCCGGTCCGGACCGGGAACCGGCGAACCGGTAGGAAAACCGGTCCGGGCCAGGCGTGAACCGGTGTTGGAAAACGAACCAGTATTGAACCGTCGGGCCGGGCGGTTTTAGGTATAAACCGGACCGGACCAGGCGGTTTTAGGTATAAACCGGACCGAACCGGTTTTTTTTTTGGTGCACAAATGCTCTCTCTCTCTATCTTTCTCTAGGTTTGACTGTGTTTGTTGGGCCGGTGAACCGGACCGGACCGGCCGGCCGAACCGGACCGGTTCACAAACCAGTTCATCCTTCGGTCCGGTTCTGACAACATTGGAACTACCTAGTAGGCGCTGGATGTTTTCAACTCCCAAACGATCATTGTCCTTTCAGTCTTTTGAAGTGTTCACACTCACTGTTGCACTTGTATGCCTTCTCATAATTATCAAACCTCTAGTCTTTCTCATATCATCGATTCTAGTCACGTGATTCTAATTTTTATTATTAAAATTAATTGACTTGCTTAATTTCAGACATCATAAATGTGCAAGAGTGACCCGCATCAACACACCTCATATAGGCTTAAACAAGCACCAAGGACACGTCAACAATGTCCTCATACTATTATGAACATGTTTGAAAAGTCAATGAATCAAGTCAAAATTCGGCCAAGTCGACACGACACAGCTATGTTCGGGGTCAACTCGTCAGAAAAATTTGAATGTTCTTCACTCTGTCTGATTTGTTCGTATAACTCATGTGACTCGATCGGACCGACTTTTGAGTCGAGTCTAGAATCGGGTCTTCGAACCATGATTCTAAATGTATAACTATCTGCTCATTATTTATAACTACTTCCTTATCCGGCTTTGTTCTCTTCACAAAAGACCGTTGATCTAAATGGTTTATGTCGATTAAAACTTTGTATGCAGTGACCGAAGGAACATAGTAAAGTAGATTATGTATCATTGAGAAGAGATGATAGTACATAAAAGAATGATCCACTAATCTACAATTTTCTAGAAAAATACCAAGAACAAAGATTTTGTAATATATTGGACAAAGATAATTTACTAGATTTATTAATTGAGGGATGTATAACAGAAGTGTAACGATTTCCGCTCCAAAAGAAACATTGGTGTAATAATAACATATACAGTTCATAGAGTAATGTATTACCTAAGCAGAAATAGACCTCTAATCCAATTTACATGCAAAATTAGCTCAAATACAACTAGTCCTTTTTGCCAATTGCTAAAAAATCGTTATAGCCCTTCATGTCAATTACTCTTGCTAAATGCTGAAAAACAAAACTTTACTGTGGTTTTAAACAACACCAAACATGAGTCAAACAACTAGTAGGAAAGGGCATTTGAGAAGTTAAAACAAGTTTGACTGAAGAGAAACACAGACCACCAGCTAGTACCTCATCAGAAGTGACAATAATAATCCGTTCTTCCGAGCTTGGCACAGGATCGGTAACACTCACGTCCACACCAACAACTGTTCGAAGCATTTCAATAATTCCATCCGATAGTCCAAAAACACTCTCAACCTTATCATTTGGGCAAAGGATTCGAAATACAATATCTTCGTATGGAAATGACTGTGAAAGGTCAGTCATGGGATCGGCATTTGAATCAAATGAATATTCAGATGTCGTTGAACCATAAGCATTTTTTCTGACTCTTGTTGGCCCCACAAAGGGCCGTGATCCCAAATCAGGTCCTTCCAAGGCTGACCGCTGTTGTCCATTATTCATGAACTCGTCATCAGGAGGAAAATAACGCTCTGGTGATTGTATCCGTCCACGGAAAGGACCACGGTCACGATGCAAACTCTCCTTTAAACGCGATGATATAACTGCCACAGCTTTCTTCACAGCATTGCCCTCTCCAAAGACCTGTAAAAAAGCAGAGTCACCACACAGGGGATCAATTTCACAGTAATAAAAACCACTAAAGTTCAGCTCGGATACTCTAGATTACCAATTACAGAACTTCGGTAATTAAGTTAACGGTTGCAAAGACAATCAGATAATAGTCATGACTTATGAGCATCCTTCAGGAGATCAATTACCACAGCCACAATTCTCTACTAAACTTGTCCACCTCCACTACCCACCAACCCTCCGAGTTTGTGTCAGACCCCGAATTAGTGATTTCCAAAGTTCAATTTCAAATTGCCATGAGCTCTTATTCCAACCAAACACATATGAAGCCAACATATCTTTATTATAATCAGATGGAAGCATAGAGTAATGCATGGCATTGGTGATTCCCCTAAGTTGAACTGCATGGAAGGCCTTTCCAACGAATCGCCATGTCACCATAAAGCAATCTTCGTGAAACAAAAAAAAATTCTGTAAAAGCCTTTTGGTTACATCAAGTTTTTTTTTTTTTAAGGAAACCATCAAAATTCAATCAAACAGTCAAATTCGCAACTTCTCAGCAAGCAAGAAAGGCAGCGATGGCATTCGCGCCGAAACAACAAGCACAGAGGCTCACCAATCCAAATGTGGGTGAAGGGTGCTACCTGAACAATCTCTTCGGATGCCGAGACGCAACGCGGCGTGTACTGATCACGCGGCAAGATCCTGATGTGGGTCTTGGTCTCCATCCTCATGTGCTCGATGATCTTCCCACCCTTCCCCATCAGGCACCCGACGTGGCTCCTCGGCACCACCAGCCTCGTCGTCATCCGGCCCCTGTCCCTGTTCCTGTCCCCTCCGGCGCCCCACCCGCCGCCGTACTCGTCCTCCTCCTCGTCCTCGCCGAACTCGAGCTCGGCGTCGACGATCCGCTCGTGGATCAGGAGCAGCGCCTCCTGGGCGGGGGAGTACTGCGGGGGGCGCCCGTCGGCCTCGCGCCGCCGGGTGTCGGAGGTCTCGATGATCCGCTCCTCGTCCCCGGGGACCAGCTGGTGGACGTCGATCCACGCGCCGGTTTCCTGCCGGAACGTCTTGATGATGCTCCCGGACTTGCCGATCACGCCCCCGGCCTTCGCGTCGGGGCAGAGGATGCGGAAGAAGGTGCTCACCGCCGCGCCGGGCGGCGGGGATCCGTCCTGGGCCTTGGAGGACGATGCGGGCGGTGGCGGCGGAGGCGGCGGAGGTGGCCTCCGGTCGCCTCCGCGGCGGTAGTGGCTGCTGCGCCGGTGGTGGCCACCGCCGTCGTAGCGGGGCTTGGTACGCGGCGGAGGGGTTTGGGAATCGGAGTCCTGGTCGTAGTGGTGGTAGCTCCTCTTCGACCGAGATCTCTCCATTTATCGGTTAATTCTTTCTTCTATTCCTCGTTTAGGGTTTTGTGGGCGCCAGTTTCAGAGGATTAACATCTAGGGTTTCGTCCCTTGGTTTCTGAGCTTCGAGGGTTCTGTGAGCTGCTCCCATTGCTCCGCCGCCGCGATGGAGGGGAGGCAGTGCAGAGTTACGAAGAATCTCGGATTCACCGCGTAAATGTGCTATCCCTCTTTTTCCGATACGTTACGTTACTTTCAGATGTAGGGCGCGTGAGAGCCATTTTCTGACGACGAGCACACACGTGGCAGCAGAGCGTCAGAGAAACCTGAGAGGTTGAGAATGCTATTCACACCCCAAAAATTAGATTACTAGCACTTGGTTTACCTATGGCAACCCCCCCTTTCTCTCTCTCTCTCATCACCGTCTTCGATCATATGCAGGAGTCTCATACTAGTGCAGGTCGCCACTCACGTCCACCACCATCTTTGACCTCTGTAGGCCACCATCAGCCTCCGTCGTTGATGGTCCCATCTCACCCACCTTCGGTGCCTCTTTCCTCCTCATCCTCCTCCTTCCTCCCTCCCTCCCTCTTCATCCTCATCCCTTCTTCTTCCTCATCCTCCATTCTCCTTCTCCTCTCCCTCCCCATGAAAAATAGGGCAACTCGACTATTATAGGATGAATACATTTAGCCATGGGAGCCTGAATGCCTCCATAGAACATTAGGCCATTGGGGTGCATACTACTTCCAATAGCTAAACATCATGTGTATATATGAATTCGGCTTTCAATGGCCGAATGTGTCGAAGGAGTATTTGGCCTGTAATGATCGAGTTGCCCTATTTTCCAAGGGGAGAAGGGATGAGGAAGAGGCGATAGATTGCGTGGGGTTGGCGGCGGCTGAGGCGAGTGGCACCCTGCACTAAAATGGCAGAAACAGTGGCACTAGGTATGGTTTGCGTCAGGGGCAAGTCAATTTTTTAAATGTTAGGATTGTTGGGATTAATGTGTCCTACATGCTAATTTCAGCAATGACGATACTTGAATATGATCACATCACTGATACTCATACATCATAGTGCCTGAAATGTATAAATTCACTAGTCCACATTAATGTAGTCGAGGTAACTTAGGTATGTGGATGAGATTTATGTACAGGGGATGTGAGTCACCATATACACTCATGTAGGTTCACAATCAGTTGCTAGACTATATACCTAGCTTGCAAGACTGTAACATACTGACCTTCTCCATAGGAGAGATTGTCTATCTCGACCATCGTTATGAGATAACATGTCATATAGTGTTGATGTAACCAGAATGCATCAAACGAAATCAAGAGAGGATGTGTTGTAAACCATAATCTTATGATGTGTTGTGAACCCTTAGTTTATTGTTCACCACTTTTACCTGCAAAATAATATGGTCTATTGAAAACATAAATCTGGGTAGATTTGGTGGTTTACATTAGGCTTTAGAAAATGCAAGCAGTTCGTAAGAATTCTATATTCCCTAGGAGAACTAAGTGTCTTATTGAGTGACTTTTCATGAAGGGTTGATCACTAAGGCTGGTTAGTCGTACTCATACTAAGATGATGATCACAAAAATTTGAGAAGTCAGGACTTAAATGGGTGAACTAATCTGAGAGGGACAGTCGGTACCGATCTCACTTAGTTTCACAAACATCGAATTGGAAGGGTTCAAGTGTAGCATAGCAGAATAAAGTTACTCACATAAATACTAATAGCCTTGGAGTACTGTATATTGGAAGTTAATCCGGGTCAGAGGCTCGCAGCGGAAACGATTTGGCGGTCGAAAGACCGTTCATGGTGCACGTTACACGATTTAAACTTTCATTGAAACTAATCTACATATGTGTGCATGTGTATGCACGAGAATCGAAAACCCCTAACGGCAATCTAGCGTAATGATTAACTAGCATGGATGCAAATCATAATGCTCGCTAGATCTACATGTTAGATTACACATACCTTTCGTACGGATCTTTTAACCGCGGAGAATTGTCTTCTTTGTCGATGGTGACGGAAGATCGTTTGCGAAGATGCCGACGGTACGATTGGAGATGTTACCTTCTTGTTCACCTGATCTCACACGATGCACGGAACGTCGCTCTCGGATCTCTGAGTGCCTCCGAAGAACGACCCTTCTCCTTCTTCAGAACTCCACGCGAGGAAGACGAAGTAGCAAGCGGGAAACGGAGAGAGATTAGGGAGAGAACTAGAGAGATTAGAGAGAGGAGGGGGTTCGGATTTTGCATCACATGGGGCCGGCGCCCATAGCTCCCTTTATAGGGCCGGCCATCCCCCCTTGGATAAGGATCCAAGGGGATAATAACTCCCTCTCATTATTTCTCCATTATCTCCTTTTTATCTCTCCGCGTATTTATCCGTTTTCCCACTTTTTAGGGCTCGATCTTAACCGATTTATCGCCACATCCCTATCTATATGGCCGGCCCTATAGATGAGGGATTCTCATCCCTACATCATAGGGTCGGCCCTGGTGAGGTGTCCCACCACTAGGATCGGCCAACAGTGAGGTCCGGCAGAGTGAGGTTTTTACCAAAACGCCCCGACGCCTCATTTTGACCATTTCTAGCGTGCGATACCTAGCGGCCATTACTTAAGTGATATCTACTAGTTACTTACTATTAACTGAGGCCACCAGAGGGTGCCTCTAGCAAAGTCAACTAGTCAACTCGCAACATAACCCGGTGCATCGCACCTATGCAGCGAAGTTCACTTATGGCTAGGGATTACTACATACGACTCTGCACTAGTCTCGGGCTCAACCCTTAGTACTCGTATGTAGTTACGCATCTACCGTGCTCTAGTGCCAAGCACACACGGAGCGTATACTTCTTTCTTCCTCATCCTTATGGTGTTCCGAGGAGACGGTTCAAGAACCGTACATAATGTTGATAAGGTGGAACCATCAGGGACCGGGGTTCATGGCTTCCAACTCAAGCTCGATCGACACACTACCCGAGTGTACCATCGATCCTCTGAGCTCGAGTTAACCTGCGTAGCCACCCAGAGTGCGACGCAGGCTGCACTCCAATTCACCCAGACTTACTATGTTCTCCATCATACCCCTGCTCTCCGCTTAGTAGTAGTAAACTCGCTGTCCCTCCACTTGATGCCATGATTCACTTCGAGCGGTGAAGACTACCGTCAGACTCGAACGATCATATGACTTGGTTCCTTCCAGGTTGACCTATACATCGTACCTCTGATTACCCCGTCGAGTAATCGAACCCGGTCAACAGTCAAACTGATGACCACCAGGCCTGGGTTTGGTACAGTGTAAGTCACACCAAGGAACGCATCTCCCATCAGGGGTGTGGATGGCCTGCAGGAGTGACACGCTAATGCAACGCCAGCCGGGTAACCCAGTACACCGTGGTTTTGGATCACTGCATATGGACCCTCACACATTGGTGCGCCAAAGCACCACGCAACTGGTTAGTCCATCAGTCGTGGTTCCTCAGGGTTTAGGACCGTTTTACCCTAAGCAGAAACACGGCTTAGTGTACCAGTGTCTGCTCACTGATCTGTACACCGTGTTAGTTCCGTTCAGCCACAGACACTGTGCCTGGTGATGACCATGGTGAAGACATCCCATGAACTGTCATCGCCAACAGCTTACCATGATGAGGCGACCAACCTGATCATAGCTGCGAACATATTTAGGTTATACGGGACCAATCCACTTAGTCTTCAACTCAGTGGACTACCATATAACCATGGCTCTCTGTTCTTTAAAGAACACGTAACTATGTTACGCACCTATATGCATCTCATGTAATAATAACTATCAATCTTTATTAGACCAAAACATAAAGTTTTACAAGCTTAGAACACATCAATCCTAACAATCTCCCACTTGGTCTAGCGAAGCAAAATGGTTTTGACTCCCATCGCGTCCACATGTCGCTCGAATGCCTTGGTAGGTATTGCCTTTGTGAAAGGATCAGCAACATTATCTGTAGATGCAATCTGCGTCACCGCTACTCGCCCTTGCTTTTGAAACTGCCGAATCAAGTGGAACTTGCGCTCGATGTGCTTCCCCTTTTGGTGATGTCTTGGCTCCTTAGCTTGTGCTACCGCCCCACTATTGTCGCAGTAAAGCACAATAGGTAACTGGGCCTCTGGTACACATCCCAAATCCGTAAGGAATTTCTTGAGCCATACCGCCTCTTTGGCTGCCTCGCACGCTGCAACGTACTCAGCCTCTGTGGTAGAGTCTGCGATGCATTTCTGCTTCACACTCTGCCAACTAACCGCTCCTCCTCCTAGCACAAACACAAAACCTGATGTCGACTTTCTGGATTCTAAATCTGACATAAAGTCAGAATCTGTATATCCAATCGGCGTCAGTTCTTGTCCAGTGTAAACCAACTCATAGTCCCTTGTTCTACGAAGGTACTTGAGTATACACTTTACAGCTGTCCAGTGATCTGGATCCGGATTCGACTGAAACCGACCCATCATTCCTACTGCGAAACAGATATCAGGCCTTGTACAATGCATAGCATACATTAGACTACCTAATGCCGAAGCATAAGGTATCTTCTGCATTTCTGCTCTCTCCTCAGGTGTCTTAGGACATTGATCCTTAGACAGTTTTATGCCATGTCTAAATGGCACAAAACCCTTCTTGGAGTTTTGCATGTCAAATCTAGCCATAACCTTATCTATATACGCAGCCTGTGACAGCGAGAGAATCCTGTTCTGGCGATCACGTGTTACCTTGATCCCCAAAACATAACTCGCTTCACCTAGGTCTTTCATATCGAACTGTGTTGACAACCAGACCTTTACCGTTGACAATGTTCCTACATTATTTCCAATGAGCAGAATATCGTCTACGTAAAGTATTAAATATACTACTGTGGTCTTATCAGTCCTCTTGTATACACATGGTTCATCCTCGTTTTGAGTAAATCCATATGACTAGATTGCCTGATCAAAACGGATGTTCCAACTTCTAGATGCTTGCTTTAGTCCATAAATGGACTTCTGCAACTTGCAAACTAGATGTTCCTGACCCTCTGACTCAAAGCCTGGTGGCTGAATCATATAAATGTCTTCTTCCAAATTTCCATTAAGGAATGCTGTCTTGACATCCATTTGCCAGATCTCCCAGTCATAATGGGCTGCAATGGATAGGAGGATCCGAATAGACTTTATCATAGCTACCGGCGAGAAGGTTTCGTCAAAGTCGATCCCTTCTCTCTGGGTGTAACCCTTGGCAACTAATCTAGCTTTATAAGTCTCTATTGTACCATCGGATCCTCTCTTCTTCTTATACACCCACTTACACCCAATAGGTTTAATATTGGATGATGGTGTAACAAGAGTCCAGACTGCGTTATGGGACATTGATTCAATTTCTACCTCCATAGCCTTTTGCCAGTCAGAGCTGTCAGAAGCTCCCACTGCCTCATCGTAGCTCAGTGGGTCATCCTCCTGACCCTCTGGATCAACCAATAAGGTTTCTCCATAGTATCTGTCAGGAGCTCTGATGTTTCTCCCACTGCGACGAGGTGGTGGTGGTGTTACAGGATTAACAGGTTCTACAGTATCTGGTATATTATTATTTGTAATGTCAGCTCCCACTATGCTTTTGGATGCGCTATCTGAACTAGTACCCAGCAGTTCATCCAGAACTACCTTACTAGTAGGTTTGTGGTCCACAATATAATCATGTTCTAGGAAATAGGCGTTCGTAGAAACGATCACTTTCTTTTCCTCGGGATCATAAAATAGACCACCTTTGGTCTCCTTGGAATACCCTACAAATAAGCATACTCTGGTTTTAGATTCTATCTTTTCCCTCTTATCCCTTCGCACATATGCAGGGCATCCCCATATTCTAAAATGCTGTATCAATGGCTTTCGCTTTGACCACAGTTCTCTAGGGGTCAGAGGCACTGACTTAGACGGAACGTGATTCAGAATATAAACTGCTGTTTATAGGGCATATCCCCAAAAGATCATTGGTAAATTGGAGTAACTCATCATGCTACGAACCATGTCCAACAAGGTTCGATTCCTTCTCTCGGAAACTCCATTCTGTTGTGGGGTACCTGGAGCAGTTAACTGGGATTTTATCCCATGCTCCACCAAATACCCTAGGAACTCGTCAGATAGGTATTCACCTCCTCGATCTGATCGAAGGGTTTTTATATATTTACCTGTCTGCTTTTCTACTTCAGCCCTGAACTCTTTGAACATGTCAAAGGATTCCGACTTCCGATGCATCAGGTAAATGTAACCATATCTTGAGTAATCATCAATGAATGTGATGAAATACTCATGGCCTCCTATCGCCTTGACGTTCATGGGTCCACACACATCCGAATGGATTAACTCTAACACCTCAGTAGCTCTTACTCCTTTGCCTTTAAAGGACCTCTTGGTCATCTTGCCTTCCAGGCAGGATTCACAGGTGGGAAGGATCTCCATAGGATCTGTTTCCAGAAGCCCGGCCTTCACCATTCTATGGATCCTATCTAAGGCAATATGCCCAAGTCGTAAGTGCCACAGGTGGGTTAAATTTTCCGAAGGATTCTTACGCTTAGATGAATTAACATTAAATGCTAAAGTTATTATGTTATCTTTTTCAAATTTAGGACTTACAACATAGAGATGATTCTGAACCATTCCTCTTATTATAAAAGTTCCTTTCAGTTTAAACGACACACCAGAAGCATCAAAATAAACTGAATAACCTTCATTAACTAAAGAAGAAACAGAAATTAAGTTACGTCGCAAGGACGGTACATAAAAGACATCTCTAAGAGTCAAAGTCTTATTATTCGAAAAACTAAGATTAACATCTCCAATAGCTTCAGCAGCAGCCACGGCCTCAGTTCCCATGCTCAGGGTCACTTCTCCATCAAGCAATCTTCTGCTTTCCCGAAACCCCTGAAGAGAGTTACAGGCATGGTTAGTGGATCCAGAATCCACAATCCAACTAGCAAAAGTACTATTACTTGAAAGAAATGATTCAACAACTAAGAGTTGTAGATTACCTTCACCAGCATTCTGAGGCTTCTTGCAGTCCTTCTTCCAATGACCCTTCTGGCCACACCGGAAGCACTTCGTGCTCGGTTTCTTTGATTCTCCAGACCCAGAGGCTCCAGCAGAGTCCTGCACAGGCAGTGACTTAGGTTTCCTTTTATGTTTCTTGCCCTGAAGTTTACCAGGCTTCTTGAAGGATCTGCGTTGCACGTGAAGTGCTTCGCCCTTCTGCTTGAAGCCATCCTCAGCTGCCTGGAGAGCTCCCAGAAGCTCTGCATTTGTCATAGCCAACTTGTTCAAATTAAAGTTGGTGACAAAGCCTTCAAAGGCTCCAGACAGTGACGAGAGGAAGATGTCTGTCATCACCTCGCCTTCTAGCACAATGTCCATGGTAGCTAGTTCGTTCTGGAACCCAAACATTTTCATCATGTGTTCCCGAACCAGCGTCCCATTGGACATCTTAGTGCCGACGAGTTTCTTGATGGTAAGGTATCGCGTAACGCGATTGTGACCTTCAAACATCTCCTTCAAGTACAACATCATGTCAGAAGCGTCGGGCATCTCCTCGACTTGCTTCTGCAGAGTTGTTTGCAAGGATGCTATTATATAGCATTTACATATCTCATTGGATTCCTTCCAGTCAGTGAATGCCTTTAACTGTGCCTCTGTGGCATTGGGTCCTGGCAAATCTGGCTCAGGGTCATTAAGGGCTGACATATGTTTACCAATCCTTAGGACCAGGTACAGGTTGTGCTTCCAGTCCTCATAGTTAGGACCGGTAAGTTTGTGGTCATTTAGGATGGCGGACAGGGGGTCTAACTTAGTCATCTGAAAATAAAGATTGAATAATGAGTACGCATAAAAACTTATTTTATGGATTTTTAAAACAAGCTAATTATATCCATATGTCGACGCTACCCTCAAGCGAAGCCATCTCTATGGATTAATTAACCATGTATGTAAGATCTCGGAATCGGCTGTACCTGCCCTAGGGGGCATCATACAGCGTCAATCCGCTTACACGGGCCTTTTCCTTGACCCTATCCAAATCTGCCAACTAAGGGCTGTGATGGACCATGGTTATCTTTCGGCCAGTACCACGTGATCACCGTTGTCTTCGCAACGAATACCTCACGTGTACTTAGGATGCTTACCCACGAGCCTAAGCAATTACGACACGGGAGTTCATGCGGCCCCCACTAGGGTGGGATGAAAAGCCCTTCTCTCCTGGCCCCGTAATCGCCATATCCGCAGGGAGGTCATTAAGTAATTTGGCATGGAAACACACAGCTCCCACCCTAGGGGGTGTGAAGTTATGTATCCCCACCCAAACACAAAACGACTGGCCGTGGAGGCCAGAGGATCTTATAAAAGTCCTCTCTTGCATCCCTTATAATTCTGAGGGTTATTTTGCGAGTATGAATTTATGCAAATGCAAAGGTAGCGACCTCCTAAATACTAGACCCTGGTCACACCATGCTCCCACTAGCGTTCAAACCTTTCGCCTAGCATTAATCACTCTCGGAATATCATAGTCCCTGCCTCAAGTGGATTTCTCCATTCAAGGGTCACATTACATATTCCAAGAGTATCGATGCTTTGCAAAATTGGTTATCACGCTAATGCTCTGGAGCTAATCCTAGAGTCAGACTCACTGAAAAGGACTCCCACTAGTCATGGCGCCTCGCTTATAGATTTGACAATTGATGTTCAATGGATCTCCATCTCATCTTTGATTTCGATGCTGGCCAAATAGGCACACCCGACTAGTCGGGTGCTCTCCTAATGGTGGCATAACCATATGTGATGGGATCCCACTAACATCAAAAGTCAACTAAATAATAGGCGTCATCTAGCGGGATCCTATCCTCAAACAGTCGCTTGGACCGGAGGGGAAAGGCATCCCTCTGAAGACAAATAATCACATTATCTCATCGGGGTTCGATATGAAGCATAAAGAACTAATTAAAGAAAGCAACCATTAAATAAACTGAATTAAGTTCAGGGTCCGACCCCTGAACCTAATTAGCACAGCGCAGGCATCTAGCTTTCTTTACAAGGTTCCTCGGTCCGGCTTCTTCGTCGCGCTTGCGAACACTTTGCCGGATCGTCTTCATCCTTCAGGGTTCCGCTTCCGCTCCCGATGGTGGATTTCTTTGGTACATCTTTCTTCTCGATCTGTAACCGAAAAAGTCTAGTACGCTACGAGCAAGTGCTCGGTCGTACACAATTTCCTAGAAAGAAAAGAAAACACACCTAGGAAAAAAGCCATGGGAAACCGAGGATGGACAAACCCCATCGCTCGCCCAATCTATGGCTCAATTACATATCCACACACAGAAAGCAAATCCAGACAATTACTAACTCGGGGTCCGACCCCCGGTAGCAAGCACAAAACATAGATCTAGATTTTTTATAGCGGCGCCCTGCAAGAATGATTAATAGAACAAGCACAATCTATACATATGCATGATCTAAGCGTATGAACCCCGATGATCTCACGCATTCATCATGCGCACACATGTTCGTTTCATGAAAAACGTGAAACGTACACCACTAATGCGGCTCTGATACCAATTGTTGGAAGTTAATCCGGGTCAGAGGCTCGCAGCGGAAACGATTTGGCGGTCGAAAGACCGTTCATGGTGCACGTTACACGATTTAAACTTTCATTGAAACTAATCTACATATGTGTGCATGTGTATGCACGAGAATCGAAAACCCCTAACGGCAATCTAGCGTAATGATTAACTAGCATGGATGCAAATCATAATGCTCGCTAGATCTACATGTTAGATTACACATACCTTTCGTACGGATCTTTTAACCGCGGAGAATTGTCTTCTTTGTCGATGGTGACGGAAGATCGTTTGCGAAGATGCCGACGGTACGATTGGAGATGTTACCTTCTTGTTCACCCGATCTCACACGATGCACGGAACGTCGCTCTCGGATCTCTGAGTGCCTCCGAAGAACGACCATTCTCCTTCTTCAGAACTCCACGCGAGGAAGACGAAGTAGCAAGCGGGAAACGGAGAGAGATTAGGGAGAGAACTAGAGAGATTAGAAAGAGGAGGGGGTTCGGATTTTGCATCACATGGGGCCGGCGCCCATAGCTCCCTTTATAGGGCCGGCCATCCCCCCTTGGATAAGGATCCAAGGGGATAATAACTCCCTCTCATTATCTCTCCATTATCTCCTTTTTATCTCTCCGCGTATTTATCCGTTTTCCCACTTTTTAGGGCTCGATCTTAACCGATTTATCACCCCATCCCTATCTATATGGCCGGCCCTATAGATGAGGGATTCTCATCCCTACATCATAGGGTCGGCCCTGGTGAGGTGTCCCACCACTAGGATCGGCCAACAGTGAGGTCCGGCAGAGTGAGGTTTTTACCAAAACGCCCCGACGCCTCATTTTGACCATTTCTAGCGTGCGATACCTAGCGGCTATTACTTAAGTGATATCTACTAGTTACTTACTATTAACTGAGGCCACCGGAGGGTGCCTCTAGCAAAGTCAACTAGTCAACTCGCAACATAACCCGGTGCATCGCACCTATGCAGCGAAGTTCACTTATGGCTAGGGATTACTACATACGACTCTGCACTAGTCTCGGGCTCAACCCTTAGTACTCGTATGTAGTTACGCATCTACCGTGCTCTAGTGCCAAGCACACACGGAGCGTATACTTCTTTCTTCCTCATGCTTATGGTGTTCCGAGGAGACGGTTCAAGAACCGTACATAATGTTGATAAGGTGGAACCATCAGGGACCGGGGTTCATGGCTTCCAACTCAAGCTCGATCGACACACTACCCGAGTGTACCATCGATCCTCTGAGCTCGAGTTAACCTGCGTAGCCACCCAGAGTGCGACGCAGGCTGCACTCCAATTCACCCAGACTTACTATGTTCTCCATCATACCCCTGCTCTCCGCTTAGTAGTAGTAAACTCGCTGTCCCTCCACTTGATGCCATGATTCACTTCGAGCGGTGAAGACTACCGTCAGACTCGAACGATCATATGACTTGGTTCCTTCCAGGTTGACCTATACATCGTACCTCTGATTACCCCGTCGAGTAATCGAACCCGGTCAACAGTCAAACTGATGACCACCAGGCCTGGGTTTGGTACAGTGTAAGTCACACCAAGGAACGCATCTCCCATCAGGGGTGTGGATGGCCTGCAGGAGTGACACGCTAATGCAACGCCAGTCGGGTAACCCAGTACACCGTGGTTTTGGATCACTGCATATGGACCCTCACACATTGGTGCGCCAAAGCACCACGCAACTGGTTAGTCCATCAGTCGTGGTTCCTCAGGGTTTAGGACCGTTTTACCCTAAGCAGAAACACGGCTTAGTGTACCAGTGTCTGCTCACTGATCTGTACACCGTGTTAGTTCCGTTCAGCCACAGACACTGTGCCTGGTGATGACCATGGTGAAGACATCCCATAAACTGTCATCGCCAACAGCTTACCATGATGAGGCGACCAACCTGATCATAGCTGCGAACATATTTAGGTTATACGGGACCAATCCACTTAGTCTTCAACTCAGTGGACTACCATATAACCATGGCTCTCTGTTCTTTAAAGAACACGTAACTATGTTACGCACCTATATGCATCTCATGTAATAATAACTATCAATCTTTATTAGACCAAAACATAAAGTTTTACAAGCTTAGAACACATCAATCCTAACACTGTAGTCATGCCTTGGTAGTGGTTGTAGGCACTTTCACTAGTATGGCCTAGGCCTTGGCACCAGTGGGAGTCAAGGTTATCAGGGGCTCGAAAATTCCAACTCCTAGCCACCACTAACAGCCAGCAAACCTGATTTAGTGTCGTTAGGGTTTATTGATAGTAGATAACACCATGGAGACCGATAAACCCAGGGGTAAGTGGATTAGGAGTTATAGCTTAGGTTTACCTAAGTGGTTCCTTTTTAGGGCCCTCGCGTAGAGGAAACCTAGTTTGATTAGGGTTCCTTAGTGGGACCACCTGGTGGGCCCCAGACTCATGGAATAAAGATATGAACATTGTAGGGTGGAAGTTAGTCATGTATGATCTTTAGGATTTTTACTAGGATCACTAGGTCTTGACTAAGTTGACCTTCTTCGAAAAAGTCATAAGTATCAACTAAGGGCTAAGTTGGACCTCGGACATTATAGGAGAAGTTGTTAGAGCCTAACTTTTCTAAAATATAGGAGGTGTCATAAGTGACCCGGGATAGATGCGACTCTATCTCCTTCTCTGGTCGATATCCTGGTGGACTAAGGAGATAACCTCTGCGTGTATGGGATATTATCGTAATTGTATAAGATGGATGTTGACAGATAATTAATTATTTATTTTCTCTTATTGGTTTCCTATTTGGATTAGGAAAAGTCATGGTGTAAGTTAGGGTTTGACCGCAGTCAAACCGAGCTAGCAAGTGTGTAAGCCTTTCTCGACTTAAGTGGGTGTCAGAACCTATGGGTGCAACTTGGGTGTAGTTGGTCGGCCCTTATGGGTGCTACCCATGAGAATTTTGACTAAAGGATAAACCCTATACCAATTCCTTATATAGTAACATCCATAGAAGGTTACGAAGAGAAAGATTTGAGGGATCTCTATCCCTTCATAATAAGAACCATATCTATAGGGATTTCGGCCTATAACTAACTATAGCCGCCCCCTTTGGCTATCCAAGAAAGTCAAAACCGAAATCCCTGTCTCCCCCTTTATGGAGTTCGGTCAAGAGAGAAAGGAGAAGAAAGAGAAAGAGAGAGAAAAAAGAAAGATCTTTCTCCCCTTCAAGCTTCCACACGACGGATCTGCTCGTCTTCATCGAGCATTCTTTGTAAGAATCTAAGAGAATGAGAAGACTCCTACAAATCTACTATCGTGACTCATGTGCGTGGGATAGGCGTTGAATCGAGATGGTAGCGAGATCACAACTTCATCTTCAACCTTTGTCTTCATCAGATCTATAACCTTAAGCATCTATAAGTCTTAAGACGTAAACTTCTAATAATCCATTATATGATGGTAGACATTATAATTTATTTTTCTAAGACCATAATAATTCATAATTAACTATATCTAGCTATGGTGTGAATTTGTTTTTGATCCGACGCGAAAATTTTCGCGTCCTGCATTTTCACCGAATAGTCAGAACCCTAATTCCTACACCACCTTTTGGATAGCAAAACACACTTCCGCCGTGTGCTCGGACCAACAGGGGGATGCCCCTAGTAATATGTATAATACAAATAGACGAACCCGAAATGATGATCAGACCATGTTTCCCTATTTCCCCACCTCCTATTTTTGCTTCGATAACTATACCCTCCCCATCACCCCATTACATACCTCATCCCCCACCCCATCCCTCACCCAGTATACCCAACGACTGCCTCTGACATCGGTGCCCCTGACACTTGATACCTTCACCACCCAATTTCGACATCGGTTCCTCCGGCACCGACCTTAACAATGGTGCTTTCCTCTCTCCATCCCCACTACCGGAGCCACAATTTCCTCCCATTTTTATCATTATTTTCCATCGCTAGAATCGTCGTCGCCTCCCCTTTCCCTTCTCCTTCAACAGTTAACTGCCAAATATAGTGTTCTTCTAAAGAATACTATGTTTGGTAGTTAACTGCCAAATATTATTTAGTATATTCGGTAGTCCAATACTTAACATGTTGAGAATTATTCAATCGTTAACTGCTGAATATTGCTCAGAACGTACGGTATTAGACTATTGAACATGTTGGGCGAGGGAAGGGGAAGGCAACGACAATGAAAAAAGAGGAGGACAAAAGCAGAAGGGGAGGGATAACAACTCCAACAAGGAGGAGGAGGAGGAGAGGCAATCGTAAAGGAGAAGGGGAAGGGAAGGAAGGATGAGGAGGAGAGGCGGTGGTGACTCCGACGATGGGGAAGGAGGGAAAGGGGGGAGGCAGGTGGAATATGAAGAAATGAATGAGCTTATACTTATCAAAAATAAAGAAAGGGGAAACCGAAGGGAAGCATGGATGCCCATCATTTTGGGTGTGAATAAAATATCCCGATGAATTTGTGCCGCTTGTGTGAGTATGGGCCCAATCCACACACTTTAGAGCCGGACTAACTCTAGATTGAACTGGAGTTTGATCAGGCCCAAACCTATCAATCATTTACCTTATCATCCCCCTTGTCCTTTAAGGTATAGATTTTTAGTTTGGGATAATAATAATAGCATAATTATGAAGTTTAATATTTTAGAGGCTAGAATTATCAAATTCTTTATCATTTTATACTTGGTGATGTTAAGTATGAAACATTTTATGAAATTCCTAGCAAGAAAACTATTGAATATGGCTCAATTCCTAAACATTGTTCCTCAGGAGAAACCCTACAAGAAAAATCATCGAAGAGGAGCAGCATAGCACCCTTACTGGGCGGCTACCCAGTATGTGGTGCACACCACCTGCCCCCCAAGTAACATGTGCACCGCAAAATGATCACTGGCCTTGTTTTGCTCTCTTCTTGAGTGGTACACATGGGTGGTGCACACCACCTCACGCCATGGCATCTGGATGACTTATTTCGGGGCTATTTTTACTAGATAGGGGTTTTGAAAGGGGTTAAGTATGAGACTTATCCTACTATATTTGAGAGATTCATTGTGAATCATTGAGAAAGAAGACTTCATGAGTTTCTTAAGAGGAGAATGTGCCCTAGATGAAGATGGTCTTCTCATTAAAGTTTAGCGTTTTTTGTAACCTTTTGGTTTCTCAATTATAGTGAATCGTCTAATCATCTTTGCCTGTGATTTTCTCCCGAAAGGGTTTTCACGTAAAATAGACAACTCTTCTTTATATGGCTTTTGTTTTTGTTTTGTGTTTGCATTTTTTCTATTTATGTTTGTTACTTCAACTGCTTGATTTTGTGGTTGTGTTTCAGGATTGATCCGTCGAATGATCAATTTATCATTCGATCTCTGTGAATCATCAAGGTTGCAACAAACCAATATCAAAGCATAACAAATTGGTATTAGATCAGGACAGCTCATAACAAACTAATATCAGAACTAGAGTTTTCACTCCTAATTAGATTGCAATGGCAACCAATATCTCGAATATGTCGAACCTCAAGCTTGACATAAAAAAGTTCAATAAAAATTTTATTTTTTACTTATGGCAAGTAAGCACAAGGGATTTGTTAATTCAACAAGGTCTACACAAAGCTTTGCAAGGTTTAAAGGGTAAACCTATAGACATGTCGGATGTGGATTGAGAAGAGTATAACCTCTAGACATGTAGTAGAATCCAGTCTTGTTTGGAAGGAGATCAAGTACACCATTATGTATGAAAAATCGGCAATAATGATTTGGTCAAAACTTGTAAACTGGTACATGATAAAGTCTGACAAATCGGTGATTTTTTAAATAATAGCTTTACATATTTCACATGAAGGATGGAATGACCAGTATCTTAATAAACTTAATCAGATTAATTTTGAGTTGTTGAATATCGAAGTACAAAATTAAAGATGAAGATAAAACACTTATTTTTCTAGCATCTTTACCAGATCGTTTGGAGCATTTGGTTACTACCTTGATCTGTAAGAAGGATATCATTGAATTATAAGAAACTATTATATCACTTTTATCCAGTGAGTTTAGAAAAAATATTTCGGGTTTAGATTCTCAAGCAGAAATTTCTCGATTGTTTGTGGAAAAATAGAGAACTCAGGCAGAAAGTTCTGAATTATTTGTGAAAAATGGAGGACAGATCGAAAATAAGAAATATTCGAAGGAAAGACCTAGATCCAAATCTAGGATCAGGAAAGTGGTGGTGTGCTATTATTTGTCACAAGAATTATTGTATCAAGAGTGATTATCCTAAGCTAAAATTAAAAATTAATAAGTCTAGAAATAATGCTCTGTTTGAAACATTGTTTGACGCAGCTTAAGTTGTTGATGATCTTTCAGATGATACAGTCTTATCAGTTATGGTTCGTGAGGATCTAAATTAGAAATGGATCTTAAATTATGGTTGCTCATATCATATATGACCTAATTGGGATTGGTTAACTTTATATCAAGAGATGACTAGTGGTTAGTCTTGATGGACAACGATGTCGCAGACAAGATGGTTGGAAAAGAAAAATCAAGATTCATATATATGATGCCATTGTGATGACTTTAACTGATTTGAAGCACATTCCAAAGTTGCAGAAGAAGTTGATCTTTTTTGTTGTATTTAGTAAATGGGTTGCAAATTCCTTACTCAAAGTAGAGTCCTAAGATTGTGTTTGGTAAATAGAAAATTTCACTAAATAGGATGAAAGTAATTGGTTTCCCTCACGTGAGCCCTAGTAAGTGTGTTTGGTATCCGGAAAAGCTTAACTAAGGAAGAGGAAAGTAAATCCAATCGTGCACAAAAACAAACAAAACGGTAGGAATATGACAGACATCACATTCTTCTCTTCACCAAGAGAAATCACATTCGCCGGCTCATCATTCTCTTTCCCTTTCCTTAATTAAAACTTTCTTGCTACCAAATGCGGCCTAAGGTATCTCGAGAGAGCATGATCATTATGAAATGTGATAAAGTCGGAAGTCTTTATTTATGTATGAGAGTACAATTACAAGCAGTGTATTAATACAGTGTATTTGGAAAGCAATATCAATCGGGTCAAGTTTATTTCTGTAGTTCTTCGCACGAAGGAAACATTGAACTACATTCATACAGATGTTTGGGGTCCTTCTAGAGTTAATTCAAATAGAGGATGATGGTTTTTTGTATCCTTTATGTAGAATTATTCCAAAAAGGTCTGGGTCATATTGAAGACCAAAGATCAGGGTGTTTAAAATATTCAAGTACATGATGGAAGACTTTTATGAAGACACAAGCTGATAGGAAGTATAAATATATCTGCAACGATAATATAGAAGATTTTATATCAAAAAATTCCAAAAGTACTGTGAGGATTAAGGTATTTCCCGATACCATAGTTAGAAAAACCACCACAATAATGACATCATTGAAAAGATGAACCATACTTTACTCGAGTGAGCACATTGCATGCCTTCTCAATCAGAATTGGATAAGAAATTTTAGACAGAGGCTGTTAACACAATACATTATTTGGTGAACAAATTACCTACTACTATGATTAGTTTGAGGACTCTTTGGGAGATTTGGTTAGGCAAATCAGTAGATTACTCAATTTACGAGTGTTTGAATATCTTACTATCATATCAAATATAGCAAGCTAGACCTATGAGCGAAGAAAGCATACTCTTGGGGAAGCCCTTGGGGTATGCTTCAGGAGTTAAGTGCTATATGTTGTGGTGTCCAGAATTACATTTCATTTATCACTAATAGAGATATGACTTTAGATGAGACTATGTTGCTTACTTTCAACATGCATAGAGTAGAGATTGATCATGAGGGTGAAGTTCACGGTGATCCTGTGCATGTAGAGCTAGATGCTTCTAGAGCATCTATAGAGGTAAAGCAAACTACTATGTTAGAGTAGAATACTTTGGAGGTGGCGCTTCAGGCTCTAGAACAACAGTCTGTTATATCCGGCAGGGCGAGAAAGACTATCACAACCGTAATAAGATTTGATTGCAAGGAATTGGTAACTTATGCACCAACTTTGAGCGATGGTGATGAATCAACAACTTACAAAGAGAAAGTTCAGGATAGTAACTGTGTTCAGTAGGGTGTGACCATAAGTGAAGAGATTGAATATCTTCATATAAATCAGACTTGAGAGCTTGTTGCGAGATCCAGATGGCAGGACGTAACTAGCTACAATTGGATGTATAAGAAGAAAGATGAAGCTTTAGGCAGGCCTATTTTGCTCTATGTTTGAGTGGTAAGCATGGGTAATGTGCACCATCCCACGTCATGGCCTCGAGATGACTTATTTCGGGGCTATTTTTGGTCCACCGTATGTGGATATTGATGGAGGTTAAGTAAGAGGGTTATCCTACTATATAAATGGGTATTTAAGATTTCTTTTATGAAAGATAAGAGAGACTCTAAAGAGATTCATTGTGAATCATTGAGAGAAGAGACTTGGTGAGTTTCTTGAGAGTTGAATGTGTCCTACGTGAAGAGGGTCTTCTCGTTGAAGTTAACAATTGTTTGTAACTTCTTGGTTTATCCATTATAGTGGATCGTCTTATCGTCTTCGCCCGTGGTTTTCTTCTAAAAGGGGCTTTCCATGCAAAATCTATGTCTCTTCTATATGTAGTTTTGTTTCTGTTTTGTGTTTAGATTTTTCATGTTTTTGTTTGTTACTTCTACTGTTTGAGATTGTGATTGTGTTCCACGATTAATTTGTCGGATGATCGATTTGTATTTTATCTCTGTAACCCATTGAGATTGCAACAAACTAGTATTAGAGCATAACAAACTAGTATTAGATTATGGCAAGTCCTAACAAAAATATATACTCATTATGGCAATGAATTAAGGGCACGTTGGTAACCAGAACATGGGCTTGAGATCGGATAACAAAATCCTTATCCAATGTTTGGTCTCATTATTTAGGTCTGGGCTATAAATTTGATCAGATATTACCCACATATGTGTGATCGATACGATAATCATAAGTGGCAGGTGGTATATCATATCCCACAAGGTAAGGTTACCATTATAGAAAAAACATTATCCCCGTTTTCTTCTTTCTCTCTCGTCTATGATCACCATTGCCACCACCACCAACCTAATCGTTACCACCGTTGCTGCCATCACCACTATCACCGTTGCCACCATCGTTGCACTAGTACTACTTGTCGTCGCCACCATAACCATTGTTGTCGTCGGTGTCATTGTCATTGCTGCTATTGCTATTGATCCACCACAATCGTTGCTGCCTCGCCACCACCACTAAAACTACTGTAAATGTCATCACCGATGCTATTACCACCACCTCTATTGGCACCGCTAACACCCCCACCTCCGCTCATGCTTTTTTTTGTTGGAAAAATACATTAGATGGATCAGAAATACAACATCAGGGGATACACCTCCATAACATCACACATGGCCCATGATCTCGTAAAAACTAATTCCTGCAACGAACGAGGGTAATCATCAATCTAGGTTCCATTATGTCCGGTGCGCTGAGCCTCCCCAGCAAGCCAATCCACCACTCCATTCCCTTCACGATAGATATGAGAAACCCGATGGCGGGAGATTTGATGAAGCAACTGCCGACACTCTTCAAGAATAAAATCTATATCAGCTGAGTTGGAAAGTCGTTGGAGAACAACAAGGAAGTCGCCCTCCACATGAATCGAGTGATGAGGCTAACAGTGAGTGGCCTGATGACGACCAAGCCACAACCCTCGAACCTCAGCTTCCACGACCGACAAATATAGGAAGGTCGAGCAACCAACCATGCTTAGGTGGCCATAGTGATCCTGTATAGCAAAACTAATGCCTCCATGGTCAGGGCGAGCAAAGGAGCCATCAAAATTGAGCTTCAACCATCACATGTCCAGAGGCTTCCATTAGACATACCGCAGGGATGCCAAACCGGGGGCATACTGGATTCAGAGCGACAAGCCACCCGACAGAACACTTCGGCCTCTTTGAGAGCATGCCTCCAAGTGACATTTGGGTGTTCAGCATGTAAGTCAAAAACGGAATGGTTGCAAGACTTCCAAATATGCCAGGCCACCATGACACATAGTGATCTTGGGGATGGATTGTTATGTCCATATTGATAATCTGAAATTTGACATAGAAGCTGGCCAAATTCACGATAAAACGTTTGAAGGTTCTGCTGTGACTTTAGTTGCATAGGGAAACCTGATGTCTAATGATGGTTGCGAGGAACACATTCCTACTGGGAAACAAAGAAATGGAACGTTCCAGTCTGCCAAATGTGCTGTGATTCGTCCGGACTGCAGGGTAGCGGGGCGTCACATGGGGGCTGATACATGTTCAACCATCTTTCCGGGGCTGAGTGTCAGTTACGTCGGGTTGACTGCCATCGGACGACTCTTATGAATTAGCCTGACACCTTACTTGCAGGATGTGTTATTGGATCATTTCTCATGCCAAATAGCCCCTTAAAAGGGTAAACTTGTTTGCTGCCTGGTGTTTTTGCTCCATGCTAAGTGAGCCATCTGAATTGTTGATGTAAGAATGGTGAGCCTTCCGATTATACTTTACACAACCACGACCCATGCACTGCAGTACTTATACGTTTTTACATACAATCAGACTGCTCTCCTTTCTCCTGTATACAAGGGAACAGTCTAGATTCCCCACGTAGCATCCGGAGCAAAAACCATCTGTAGCAAAAAAATTCTCTTAAAAGGTTTAAGAGGTGTTGGAATTGGGTTCCGCTAATCAGAGTCACAACGGAAGCAAAAGGAAAGATCCGAAGTTCATACGGTGTATGTTTCATTACAATTCGTGATACAAAACAATCTACATGAAAATCTATGATCTTAGCATATGTGCGGACACCCTAGAGGCATACTACGATCTACGGAAGACATGCATGCATCTACTTAGGTGTTTAGATTCATCATACCTTATGGATCTATGATCCGAAGATTACGAAACAATGAAGAACCGCACTTGAATCGCAAGGGAAACTGTCGGATAGCACCTTGTCCTTTGCGAATTGAAGAATCCTCGAAATCCCGTCTCTGAGTGCAAGGATTTCGAGCCGACGGAAGAATCCGTTACGAAGACGATGGCGAGCCTCGAGATTTTCTCCTCCTCTTTCTCCTTTCTTCCTCTTCCTTCTCCCTTCTTCTTCCTCTCTTTTCCTTGGCCGAAACCACAAAGCAGGGGGACTAGGGGTCGGATTTTTGGAGGGGAGGGAGTAGAACCATAGGGCCGGCCCCTCCCCTCTCTATTCCCTTTATAGGGCCGGTCTCCCATGGCTCCAAGGAGCCTAGGGCCGGCCCTTAGGAGGATAGGGATGAGGGGGGATCGGATTTAGATCTTCCGGGTGTCTATCGTGAAGTCCGGACGAAAACGCCCTTCACGAAAAGTGGAAAACTGAAAGTGAGACTGAGTGAGGTGCGCTACTCGGAATCGAGTTCCGTCAGCAACTGTGAGCTCCTGGAATTATTCTGCTCAATCTAAGATCCATATTCAATATGTTCTGAGCCATATTTCAGTATTTACCAAAATATCCCTACGGCCCGTAACACATGTGAATTAGGTTCTTTGGCTCCGGGCTTGCGCTCCATCGCGCTACTTCGCATCCAACGTATCCAACTAGGTCGGGGAACAATTCCTATACGCAACGACAGGGTGGAACCTTCAGGGTTCGGGATCTCTAGCTCCAACCGGATCCTTGATTAACTATTCCGGTGACACACCGAAAGTTCCGTTAATCAGTCCTAATCCGATTAACCCGCGTAGCCACCCAGAGTGCGACGCGAGTTGAACTCTAGTGATCCTAAGCTTATGTTACTCCCTCGTAACCCTGTTCTCTACTATACTCCGATAATCCTCAGTCCCTCCTATTACTGGTGCCATGATACGACTCGGGCGGTGGGGAGCACCGTCAGATCCTGATCGATCGTCTGACTAGGGTTTGATGACTTGTTATCTATAACACCACACACCTTCCGGTGCTATGCCTAGCATCCGGAACATCGTCAGTCATACTGACAACCTCCAGGCCTGGATTAACTGTGTGGACAGATTGACTCATCAAACCGCACCCATCCAACACTGGATGTCGGATAACCTGTAGGGATTACATGTCACTCAAGCGCCAGCCGGGTAACCCAACGTACCATGGTATTGGACTATGGAAGGTCCGCACACGTTGGCACATCAAAGCACCACACAACTAGTTGGCCCAGTGAGCATGGTCCCTCATGGTTAAGGATAGATTATCTATAATAGTAAGACGGTTTATGCACCAGTGTCTGAATCACTGAACTGTGCACCGTCTTGGTTCCTGTTCAATATGATCATCGTGCTTGGTCAGGTGAATGGGAGTCCCACATTCCCGTGGTGGAGACTTTACCACATCCTCTACCTGCCAATAGCTTATTCTCGGTGAAGCGACCAGCATCACCAAAGCTGTGAACTAGTTCTAGGTCTACACAGAACTGGTCCACTGGGTCTCCCAAGCATGGATCCTCCATGCGCCTCAGTGGCCTACTGTGTTCCCTCGGGTCCTTTTATTATATGAGTATTATCATATACCAGAGTAGTATTCTAATTAAAGCAATAACCAAAGTCATCTTTATTAATATTCATACAGAAAATCCACGCTAAGGACACACGAGCTACAACAATCTCCCACTTGGCCTAGCGGGGAACAACAGTCTTAACTCCCATGGCATCCACGTGCTTCTCAAAAGCCTTGGTCGGTCACGCCTTTGTGAAAGGGTCCGCCATGTTATCTGCAGATGCCACCTGAGTCACTGCTACCTCCCCTTGGTTCAGCAAGTCCCGGATTATGTAGTATTTCCGCTCGATATGTGTAACACCCCGATATTTTACGTATTAATTCAACCCGTATAATACTGGGGTGTTAGGAATAAAACTTGATATAGATAAATTCCATCAAATATGGAAATTACTGAGCCACTTGATTTAAAACCACAATTGTTTGATACAATTTCGAAAGCCTAAGGCTAAGTCTTTCAACATTGACACTTCACATTCCAGCTCCGTCATCATCGTAGAAAGGGGTGTAGAGTGGGTCTTCAACTCCTTCTGGGTCGTTCCCCGATCGCTCCTCATCCTCTTCAAGTCCTGTAGGATTGGTCTCTGAAGGGTGCACAATATCTGTAGGGGGGTGAGTCTAAACCACTGACTCACCTAATGACTTAGTTTATTTCATGCTAAAACATATGTATTGAAAAGCAGTGAACATGACTATGAAATATAAATAATAAAATATTAATCACCCGATTCCCTTTTTGGTCCTCCGCCAGGGTAGGAATCTCAAGCATTACCCGGGAAACTTTTTGTCCGCAACAAGGCTAGCCCCACACCTAGGAAACTTTTGGCCTCAGCCTGGGCTAGCCCCACACCCAGGAAACTTTTTGGCCTCCGCCAGGGCTAGCCCCACACCCAGGAAACTTTTTGGCCTCAGTCAGGGCTAGCCCCACACCCAGGAAAATTTTTGGCCTCAGCCAGGGCTAGCCCCATACCCGAATAAGTGATTACGTATTTCAAAATTTACAACATCATAGCAATCTACTGACATTTTATATCATATACTTAGCATGAACATACTTAGTTTTAAATCCCCTACCTGAACCGTTGAAGACCCTTACTCCTGATGAGGAAGCCTTAGGAAGCTCAAAATCTGAAAGTATGTTACTATAATCCGTTAGTTTTTAACCTAACTTTTAGCAGGATTTTCCGAAACGTTTTTCGATATGAATTAATAGGTTTTTCTTCTTAAGGATATTTTGGTAATTTCTAAGATATTTTAAATTTATATTCATTGTGTAGAGCTTTTCATTATGAACCCATGGCCGTATACAGAACTCAATTCGGAGTTCGTTTGCTCCCGGTATGGCCAAAATAGCATTTGAACTGACATATAATTTCAAACAACACCTGACATATAATTTCAAACAATGTTATAAGACTCCGCACAATTTCGGTTTCGGTTCCCGGGTATGGAACACCGAACCAAAACTTCTACAGGCCATCCACATCCCTAATGGATGAGTGTATTATGATGAGTAGACTAGTCACATAGTAAACCTAGGGTTGCTGGCCAGCATTTGAACTGCTGATAGTTCGAATGCTAGGCATAGCACCAAAGTTATGCGATAGTAAGTCAACAAGTCAGGGAGCCTCATCAAGTAAACACTTGGGGTCTGACGGTTCTCTCTGTCACTCGAGTAGATTTATGGCTTTAGCATACCTCATATCACACCGAACCGACAAAAACCGACCATTTCGGTTTCGGTTTCGGTTTTGATTTTTCGTAAACCGAAAAAAATATAACCGACAAAACCGACACCGAAATCGACCGACAAAACCGACGCTCACCCTAGTCTAAAAACTACATTTTGCCCCCTATTCCCCCATTCAATTCAGTTTTGATAGGATATAAAAAATCAATGTTTTAATTAAAACACGAAAACTCGACTCGACTCGAAACCTTAATGAGTCGAGTAGACACGACAACTCGGCTAAAACCCGACAAAACTCGAGTCGAATCGAAACTCAGCCGAGTCGGATCGAAACTCGAGTTTTGGACCGAGTCGAATCGAAACTCAGCCGAGTCGAGTCGACTCGGCCGAGTTTCGAGTGGACTCGGAGGGTGGATCAGCGAACGAAGAACACCGAATATCACATTCGAAAAACATACCATCACCCAATACATTAAATTCAACTCCAAACATATTCTATTCATGGTAGCAATAACATAATTATACAAACTGACACAACAACTCGTCTAAAACCCGACAAAACTCGAGTCGAATCGAAACTCAATCAGCCGAGTCGGATCGAAACTCGAGTTTTGGACCGAGTCGAATCGAAACTCAGCCGAGTCGAGTCGACTCGGCCGAGTTTCGAGTGGACTCGGAGGGTGGATCAGCGAACGAAGAACACCGAATATCACATTCGAAGAACATACCATCACCCAATACATTAAATTCAACTCCAAACATAATCTATTCATGGTAGCAATAACATAATTATACAAACTGCAACGACCCCAATAGAATCCGGCTCACCAACATTAAAATAAAAAAAAAATTATAGAAAACCCTAAAGGGCAAAAACCATTGTCAAACAAGCAAACCCTACAATACATTTTACGAGAGCATTTACCAATAAATATCGATCGGGTGAAAAGAAAATCCATCCACATATGCAAAGTAGCAAACCCTACATTATATGTCTGATCATCATCTAAGCAAGCACTGCATATCCCATTACCAACCATTATAGAGAGAGAGAGAGCGAGAGAGAGAGAAATGGGTCGTCTCCCATACCTCGTCAGCGGCCAAGACCAGAAAGGAAGAGGCACCCAGAAGCTTTTCGATTTCTCCCTCGACCCAGCAGGACCCCCTCCTCTTTCCCTCGATTCGAGTAATACCGGGGTGGGGGACGGAATTAGAGAGAGAGCGAGAGAGAGGGGCGGGGCAGGATCGAGTAATACCGGGGTGGGGGACGGATTTAGAGAGAGCGAGAGAGAGGGGCGGGGCGCGCAGGAAAGATCGAAACAGATCGAACAGAGAAGGGGATCGCGCTGAGTTTAAATAGGTTAGGGTTTTTACCGACGGAACGTTTAAGTCCGTCGGTATAAATAATATTTATACCGACGGACACATAATAACCGTCGGTACAAATAATCGTTATACCGACGAAAACATCATATCCGTCGGTAAACCTATACGACGAAACTCAGGGTTCCATTTTTTCCAGAGGCTCGGTTTTTACCCTGAGTTTCGTCGGGACAATTTTCCCGACGGAAATTTTATTACCGTCGGTATGGTACCGACGGTCATATAATGTCCGTCGGTATAATTATTTATACCGACGGATATATAACGTCCGTCGGTAAAAACCGCCGACGAAACTCAGGGTTCCATTTTTTCCAGAGGCTCGGTTTTTACCCTGAGTTTCGTCGGGACAATTTTCCCGACGGACATTTTTTTACCGTCGGTATCGTACCGACGGCCATATAATTTCCGTCGGTATAATTATTTATACCGACGGACATATAACCTCCGTCGGTAAAAACCGCCGACGAAACTCAGGGTTCCATTTTTTTCCAGAGGCTTGGATTTTATCCTGAGTTTCGTCGTGACATTGTACCGACGGACTTTATGTAGCCGTCGGTATAAAGTATTTTACCGACGGTACATATATGTACTGTCGGGATAAATACTTTTACCGACGAATAATATTTGACCGTCGGTAATAAATGTGCAAAAAAAATTTAAAAAATTGAAGTTATAATACCGACGAATATTATAGTCACCGTCGGTAAAAAGTGTATTATTACCGACGGTGATAATAATGTCCGTCGGTAAAGACCCTCTTTCTTGTAGTGAGTAAAAAGGTCAGGTTGCTCTCAGCAATAGCGGTGCAGTTTAACGAAGGTAGAGTCGTTTTATCACAGTTTGTTATTTGGGCTCATTGGGCTTCGGCCCACGGTGTTTAATGACTTTAATGGGCTTCGGCCCAGACTATGTTTAATGGGCTTAATGGCCTAATGGGCTTCGGCCCAGAGGTTTAATGGGTTAATGGGCTTAGGCCCAGAGGCTAAATGGCTAATGGGTTTCGGCCCAGAGGCTTAAGGGTTTTATTGTTTTGGTGGTTCCGCATCATAACCATAATCATGTGGTCGCAGACGGAATTCGATTCCGAGTTCAAATAAAAAGGTTATGAACATTTTACCTTAGGGGTAAAATGGTAATTTTACTTTTTAATTATCGGTTATGGTATTTTATGATCCTATTAGGTGTATTTTATCATTACGAGTCCAACGCCACTGACGGAACTCAATTCAGAGTCCGTATGGGTAAGATAAGGTTAATACAGTTTACCTTGATAATCTATATATTTAATTATAGGTGATTCTTTAACATAAATTGTAAAGAGGTCTCTTGGTTAGCATAAAGGGTTTTAGATTGGTTTTAGAAAAGGTTGTGGGTTCTAAAATGAAGTATAGCCTTTTTTGCACCAACGGGTTAAAACCCGAATTAAATGAGTTTAAAGTCCATACCCGACCCGACAACCCGAGGTGGTGGGAGCGGTGGTCGCCCGGCGGCGGCAGCGGCGGCCGGCGGCGCCGGAGGTGGTGGTGGTGGCGCCGGTGGTGGTGGCGGCGCCGGTGGCCGGAGGTGGTGGCTGGTGGGTGGCCGGTGGTGGTGGCGGTGCCGGTGGCCGGTGGTGGTGGCGCCCGGTGCCGGAGGGGCTTGGGTGAAGAATTCTGTTGAAGGGGGGGTTTTGTAACATCCGCCCCAAACACACAAGATATTGTCCGCTTTGCCCGTGCTCTCACGAGAACTTCCCAGGGGGGTCACCCATCCTGGTACTACTCTCGCCCGAGCACGCTTAATTACGGAGTTCTTACGAATTCCGTAGCGGCGCACGGTTTTAAAACGCGTCTTCTATGTTTGGGAGGGGAAATTATATAAGTAGCTCAGGATCTCCTTCTCTCCAGGCGATGTGGGGCTAACTCGTGGCCTTGTACACCTCACCTCACCTCACCTCACCTCACCTCATCCATCTTGGCATTCCCGCCTCAGGAGTCTTGGCTCTTGGCTATTGGCCTATTGGATCTTGGTCGTCACAATCCACCCCCCTCAGGGCTACACGTCCTCGTGTAGGGTTAGACCCCTCCCATCCCGAGGAGAACCGGCTCTGATACCATTTTGTAACATCCGCCCCAAACACACAAGATTTTGTCCGCTTTGCCCGTGCCCGCACGAGAGCTTCCCAGGATGGTCTACACGAGGACGTGTAGCCCTGAGGGGGGTGGATTGTGACGACCAAGATCCAATAGGCCAATAGCCAAGAGCCAAGACTCCTGAGGCGGGAATGCCAAGATGGATGAGGTGAGGTGAGGTGAGGTGTACAAGGCCATGAGTTAGCCCCACATCGCCTGGAGAGAAGGAGATCATGAGCTACTTATATAATTTTCCCTCCCAAACATAGAAGACGCGTTCTAGGTGGTTCGATGGTAACCATGCTAGTACAAAACCTTGAGGTTGAGGGTTCGAGTACCCAAGAGACCAATAGAGGACAATATCTTGTGTTTGGGGGCTCACCACCTTTCCTGCCAAGATGCGTTTTAAAACCGTGCGCCGCTACGGAATTCGTAAGAACTCCGTAGTTAAGCGTGCTCGGGCGAGAGTAGTACCAGGATGGGTGACCAACCTGGAAAGTTCTCGTGCGGGCACGGGCAAAGCGGATAAAATCTTGTGTGTTTGGGGTGGATGTTACAGGTTTATATAGGTCTTCTGGGAATACCAAGAGTCCCGGGTTCTTTAATGCAAAACGGCCGTTATATTATTTCGGCTGCGCGACGGCATTTGATCTTCCCATTTAATATACCAATTATTTCTATTGTATTTGAATAGAAAAGATCTAATGGATTTTTGGTTAGAGGAAACTGGTTTAAAATTCTCTTAAATGGATCTCGGGTTCGAATCCTTCTATTGGCTAATTATCTTTATACATATATACAATTTTTTTCTTTTAATTTTTAAATCCTTTAAATGAGTTCAAAACGTAAAAGTTTATATATGTTTTTTGATCGTTTCGACGAGACGAAAGCAATGGTGCCATCCGATTTTTATTTTGAATTTTTTATAAAAAATTTTCTTATAATGACCTTTAAATTATTAATTTATTTTGGGATGTTACAATATGCTTGCTCTTCTGGTGATATCTTGGCTCCTTGGATTGTGCTACCACTCCACTATTATCACAGTAAAGGACAATAGAATCTTGAGCTCCCGGTACGTATCCAAAGTCCGTGAGGAACTTCTTGAGCCACACCACCTCCTTAGCTGCTTCACACGCCGCAACGTACTCAGCCTCTGTCGTCGAATCCGTGATGCATCCCTGCTTCACGCTCCTCCAACTGACAGCTCCTTCTCCTAATGAAAACACAAACCCTGATATCGATCTCCTGGATTCCGGATCTGACGCAAAGTCAGAATCCGTATATCCAATCGGCATCAGTTCCTGTGAAGAGTAAACTAACTCATAATCTCTCATCCTACGGAGATACTTGAGTATACTTTTCACAGCAGTCCAGTGCCCTGGACCCGGATTTGACTGATACCTGCCCATTATGCCTACTGCATAGCATATATCTGGTCTCGTGCACTGCATGGCATACATCAGACTCCCTACTGCCGAAGCATAAGGTATCTTCTGTATCTCTGCCCTCTCCTCAGGAGTTTTAGGACTCTGATCCTTGGACAACTTCATTCCATGTCTGAATGGAACCAGTCCCTTCTTGGAGTTGTGCATACTGAATCTGACCAAGATAGTATCTATGTAGGCTGACTGTGACAGCGAGAGAATCTTGTTCTGGCGATCTCGAGTTACCTTGATCCCCAGAACATAACTCGCTTCATCCAGGTCTTTCATGTCAAATTGAGAGGATAACCACACCTTCACTGTAGACAACGTTCCAACATCGTTTCCGATGAGTAGGATATCGTCTACGTAAAGCACTAGAAAAACTACTGCAGTCTTATCGCTCCTTTTATAAACGCATGGTTCATCCACGTTTTGTTCAAATCCATAAGACTGGATAGCCTGATCAAAACGTATGTTCTAACTTCTGGATGCTTGCTTCAGTCCATAAATGGACCTTGCAACTTGCACACCAGACCTTCCTGACCTTTTGCGACAAAGCCTGGAGGCTGAGACATGTAGATGTCTTCTTCCAAATCCTCGTTGAGGAATGCGGTCTTGACGTCCATTTCTCAGATCTTCCAATCATAATGGGCTGCAATGGACAAGAGGATCCGGATAGACTTAAGCATAGCCACTGGCGAAAAGGTTTCGTCATAGTCGATCCCTTCTCGCTGGATATAACCCTTAGCGACTAGTATAGCTTTGTAAGTCTCAATGGTACCATCCGGACCTCTTTTCCTTTTGTACACCCACTTACACCCAACAGGTTTAATGTTGTGAGGTGGTGTTACAAGTGTCCAGACCGAGTTTTGGGACATCGATGTCAGTTCTGCCTCCATGGCTTTCTGCCATTCTGCATGGTCAGTGGATACCATCGCTTCGTCATAGTTCAGAGGATCATTCTCCTGAAACTCTGGATCAACCATAAAAGCTTCTCCAATGTATCTATCAGGAGCACTTGTGGTCCTCCCACTGCGACGAACCTGCGGTGGTTCCCTAGGAGTCGATTCTACAGTATCGTTTATCTTAGTGGTATCGGCTCCCACTATGTTTTCTGTCTGCGTACTCCCATCAGTACCAAGCAATTCTTCAAGAACTACTTTACTGGTGGGCTTATGGTTTATTAAATAATCCTGCTCCAGGAATACGGCGTTCGTCGAGACGATAACCTTTCTATCCTCAGGATCATAAAATAGACCACCCTTTGTCCCTTTTGGATACCCAAAGAACAGACATACCTTAGTTTTTGACTCCATCTTATCTCGCTTGTCCTTCCGCATATGTGCTGGACAACCCCAAATCCTAAAGTGTTGTAGGCTTGGCTTTCGCTTTAACCACAGCTCCCAAGGAGTTAGGGGTACTGACTTTGATGGAACAAAGTTCAAAGTATATGTTGCCGTCTCTAGGGCATATCCCCAAAAACTAGGTGGCAATGTTGCATAACTTATCATAGTCCGAACCATGTCTAACAAAGTTCGGTTTCTCCTCTCAGATACACCGTTTTGTTGTGGTGTCCCTGGTGCAGTCAACTGGGATACGATCCCATGCTCATGCAGGTACCCTTTAAATTCATCCGATAGGTATTCGCCTCCTCGATCCGATCGAATAGACTTGATACTTTTACCCGTCTGCTTTTCTACTTCAGCTCTGAACTCCTTGAACTTATCAAAGGATTCAGACTTCCGCCGCATTAGGTATATGTATCCAAACCTCGAGTGATCATCCGTGAAGGTGATGAAATACTCGAAGCCTCCTATAGCACGGACACTTATGGGCCCACATACATCAGTGTGTACCAACTTTAATACCTCCTTAGATATGCTACTTTTGGCTCGGAAAGACCTTTTAGTCATCTTGCCTTCCAGGCAAGACTCACACGTCGGTAGGCTTTCTGAAACATTTGGATTTAAGAGTCCTACCTTAACCAACCTGTGAATCCTGTCTGAGGCTATGTGTCCAAGCCTTAGATGCCAAAGGAGTGTTGGATTATCTGAGGGATTTTTCCTTTTAGATGAATTAATCGCACAAGCTTCAGTTATGTTATCCTGCTTATGATTGGAGTTAATTACATAGAGATCATTATGTATCTTTCCCTTACAAACAAAGGAACCATTCAATTTAATTGACACACCAGAAGCATCAAATAAAACTGAAAAACCTTCATTATTCAATAAAGAAATAGAAATTAAATTACGTCTCAAGGACGGTACATAAAGTATGTCTCTAAGTAATAAACTTCTTCCATCAAGGAACTGCAAGATGACATCTCCAACTGCTTCAGCCTCTGCCACGGCCTCAGTTCCCATGCTTAGGATTATCTCTCCTTCACCCAGTTTTCTTGTCTACTTGAACCCCTGCAAATTATTGCAAGCATGGTTAGTGGAACCAGAATCCACAATCCATGAAACTGGAGAACAACTGGATGCTACAAGGGATTCCACTATGTGGATTTGAGATATACCTGTCTCAGCCTTCTTGGGAGCCGCACGGCAGTCGCCCTTCCAGTGCCCCTTCTTGCCGCATCGGAAACATTTTCCTTTGGGCTTTGCCGGACCATTCTGCTTGGGAACCTGCAACTGCACCTGGCCTATCTTCACGGGCTTCTTAGACTTTCTTTTCTGAAACTTGTCCTTGACTTTCAGAGAAGAATTCCGCTCCATGTTTAGGGATTGGGCTCCTGCCTTCATCCCGTCCTCTGCCGCCTGGAGCACCGCTAGGAGCTCTGCATTAGACATCTCCAACCGGTTAAGGTTGAAGTTGGTAACGAAGCCCTCAAACGCTCCTGACAGAGATGCGAGGAAAATATCGGTCTGGATCTCTGCATCCAAGATGACATCGAAGGAACCAAGCTCGTTCACATAGCCAAACAATTTCAGCATATGATCCCGAACTAAAGTCCCCTCTGCCATCTTCGTGGACACCAATTTCTTGATGGTCAGGTAACGAGTTACCCGACTATGACCCTCGAACATTTCCTTCAAGTAGAGCATCATGTCTGAAGCAAAGGCCATGTCTTCGACTTGCTTCTGAAGGACAGTCTGCATGGATGCCACAATGTAGCACTTGCACATCTCATCAGCATCTAGCCAGTCTTTTCATTCCTTTAACTGGGCCTCAGTTGCATCTGGTCCCGGCATGGCCGGTTGGGGGGTACTTAGGGCAATTGTGTGTTTGCCAACCCTTGGGACGAGCATTAGGTTACGCTTCCAGTCCTCGTAGTTTGGTCCCGTAAGTTTGTTATCATTAAGTATAGAGGCAAGGGGATCGAGCTTGGTCATGATTTCTATAAACAATGGTTTAAAGCAATAGTTAGGGTCTACTACAACCTATTTCATGGAATTTAGAAATAGATAATGTCTACTCCAGCCGCTATGTCTTCACCACCTCAAGTGGAGACATCCAGGAATCTAAATTCCCTGGGCTGGAGCACTGAGACTATCGGCCTTGAATTGGAGACAGCATCTCGGTGAGAGCATGCAACCGCTTCTGCCAACGGGGTGTTTACGACCCAGTCTTCATCAGTATTACCCATGACAAACTGAAAGACCTCCCAGTCTCCTTTTGGCCAGCTTTATGTGACCCGCGTGCGCAGCAACAGCGGCTTCACACAAGCTTTCGGATGCTTCTCACAAATCTAGGTGGTGTCGGCAGCGGGGTTCATAGGCTCCCGCGGTGCATGATAAAACCGTCACCCACTGCCACCGGCATCCTCCATGTCCCGAAGGAAACCACTAGGCGAACCAGCATGGAAGGAAACACAGCTCTCACCCGGTGGGAATATCGAACTGCGTACCTCCCACCCAGACCCTTAGCCGGTTGATTGTGGAGGCCAGGGGCTCCCCTTTGGAGGGAACCTCTTACACATCCCTTCTTTATGAGGTTTTATGCATATCTAGAATGGTCACGACCTCCTAGACATAGACCCTGGTCTACCGTGCTCCCACTAAGATTACAAACCCTCCCGCAAAGCATTAGTATCCTCGGAAAATATCATAGTCCCTACGTTGAATACTTAGCTTTCGCCTTTCTTGCAAGGATCACATTACATAGATTCCAATGATCCCGATACTTCACTAGTTTGTCCATAATCCTAAGATCTGGAGCCTAGCCTAAGGTCAACGTGGAAAGGACTCCCACTACGATGACGCCTCGTTCATAATTTGATGCCTGATGTCATACTAGACCTCATCTCATTACAGGTTTCGATGCTGGCCAAATAGGGACATCTGACAACCTCCGCCGGACCTCAACCTAATGGTGGCATAACCAAATCGTGATGAGTTCATACTACCATCAAACGTCATCTAGAAACGGGTATCACACAGTGAAATCCTAACCTAACTTGGTCGCTAGGACCACGTGGGGAAAGGGCATCCCACTAGGGTTATCATACTTCTTATGGAGATATTAGTTAATTAACTCTAAATAAATCTAACACTGCGTCTATCTCGGTGCACAGTACTTGGCTACCTGAACTACCACGAGGGCGGTTACTGCCTTTCCTTTTAGCTAGCCACCGGATTCGTACGTGTTAGAAGCATATAGAGACACCGATGAATCTATAATTTTCTCCTCCTCTTTCTCCTTTCTTCCTTCTCCTTCCTTCCTCTTCCTTCTCCCTTCTTCTTCCTCTCTTTTTCTTGGCCGAAACCACAAAGGAGGGGGACTAGGGGTCGAATTTTTAGAGGGGAGGGAGTAGAACCATTGGGTCGACCCCTCCCCTCCCTATTTCCTTTATAGGGCCGGTCTCCCATGGCTCCAAGGAACCTAGGGCCGGCCCTTAGGTGGATAGGGATGAGGGGGGATCGGATTTATGTCTTCCGGGTGTCTATCGTGAAGTCCGGACGAAAACGCCCTTCACGAAAAGCGGAAAACTGAAAGTGAGACTGAGTGAGGTGCGCTACTCGGAATCGAGTTCCGTCAGCGCCTGTGAGCTCCTGGAATTATTCCGCTCAATCTAAGATCCATATTCAATATGTTCTGAACCATATTTTTAGTATTTACCAAAATACCCCTACGGCCCGTAACACATGTGAATTAGGTTCTTTGGCTCCGGGCTTGCGCTCCATCGCGCTACTTCGCATCCAACGTATCCAACTAGGTCGGGGAATAATTCCTATACGCAACGACAGGGTGGAACCTTCAGGGTTCGGGATCTCTAGCTCCAACCGGATCCTTGATTAACTGTTCCGGTGACACACCGAAAGTTTCGTTAATCAGTCCTAATCCGATTAACCCGCGTAGCCACCCAGAGTGCGACACGAGTTGAACTCTAGTGATCCTAAAACTATGTTACTCCCTCGTAACCCTGTTCTCTACTATACTCCGATAATCCTCAGTCCCTCATATTACTGGTGCCATGATACGACTCGGGCGGTGGGGAGCACCGTCAGATCCCGATCGATCATCTAACTAGGGTTTGATGACTTGTCATCTATAACACCACACACCTTCCGGTGCTATGCCTAGCATTCGGAACATCGTCAGTCATACTGACAACCACCAGGCCTGGGTTAACTATGTGGACAGATTGACTCATCAAACCGCACCCATCCAATACTGGATGTCGGATAATCTGTAGGGATTACATGTCACTCAAGCGCCAGCCGGGTAACCCAACGTACCGTGGTATTGGACTATGGAACATCAAAGCACCACACAACTAGTTGGCCCAGTGAGCATGGTCCCTCAGGGTTAAGGACAGATTATCTATAGTAGTAAGACGGTTTCTGCACCAGTGTCTGAATCACTGAACTGTGCACCGTCTTGGTTCCTGATCAACACGATCATCGTGCTTGGTCAGGTGAATAGGAATCCCACATTCCCGTGGTGGAGACTTTACCACATCCTCTACCTGCCAACAACTTATTCTCAGTGAAGCGACCAGCATCACCAAAGCTGTGAACTAGTTCTAGGTCTACACAGAACTAGTCCACTGGGTCTCCCAAGCATGGATCCTCCATGCGCCTCAGTGGCCTACTGTGTTCCCTCGGGTCCTTTTATTATATGAGTATTATCATATACCAGAGTAGTATTCTAATTAAAGCAATAACCAAAGTCATCTTTATTAATGTTAATACAGAAAATCCACGCTAAGGACACACGAGCTACAACAAGAGGAACAATAAATCGTTGCGTTATGTTTGGTTCCTCCTCTTTGGACCTGCTTTAACAGTAGTTTATTTGTCCAGTTGAAAACATGGTCATTTCATGTTCATACCTCCCCCGCTATTAGGGTTGCAAAGTAGCTGAGCTGAGCTTTGGTCTGTTTGAGCTTGACTTGCATATTGAACGATCATAAACTTCAGGCTTGGACTTGGCTTGTTTAATAACCGAGTCGAGTCAAGTCGAGTTGAGTCGAGCCGAGTTTTCTTCTGTTTGAGCCTAGCTCGTTTATTAAACGAGACTAAACTTCAGGCTAAGGTTGGCTCAATTCGAACAAACTCAAATGATCTCTTATCGAGCTTGTCCACAAACCGCAGTCTCGTTAAAAAAACTTAGACTATATAAGTCAAGTATATTCAAGCCTATTCACGGGCTACTCATGGGCTTGCTCGTGAGCCCTAAACAAGCATGTTTGTGAGCCTAACTGAGGCGAGCTTTGCTCTGCTTGAGCTTGGCTTGTTTATTAAACGAGCCTAAACTCTAGATCTGGACTTGGTTTGATCATTAGTAATTAGACAAACTCGAACGAACTTTTACCAAGCTTGTTTGTGAACTACTCAAGAACAACTTGATTCGTTTGCAGTTTTACCTCAAATGCAACATCGATCAGAAACATCCTGGTGTGGCACCGAATCACAGCCGCCTAATGCAGGACTGTCAGGGTGAGTGCGATTCAGTTGTCGGGGTGAGTGGCTATGACCGGTACTGCCACGTGTGGATGTTCATGGATGATGTTGCCATTGGTTATTGGAGTAGCATTTTTCTGGAAAAAAAATGTCAAAGGGGAAGCTCTACTCTCACTCATGGAATTAGTGAAGGCACCCAAGGAAACTTTTCTTTTCTTTTTTTTTTTCCAATTTTACCCTCATACCCAACCTTCATATGGTCACGATTGAGCCGCGAGCCCATCGCGCTCCGCCTCGGCCACCGCCCCTAGCCACCGTCCTCCTCCTCCCTCCTTCCTTTTTCCTCCTCCTTCCTCCACCTCTACCTCCTCCTTCCGAAACCCCAGCCACCCTCCTCCTCCCTCCTTCCTTCTCCTCCTCCTCGTCTTCCCTCCTTCCTCCTTCCTCATCATCTTCTTCCCTACCAAACCCTAACCCAACCTCCAAACGTGTCATTCGGTAAATGCAAACCAACCTTGCATGGCAATGTCAGCACATATATACCGACCTTGCCATGCAAGGTCGGTTTGCATCTACCGAACTACACCTTCGGAGGCTGGGTTAGGGTTTAGCAGGGAAGAAGATGACGAGGAAGGAGGAAGGAGGGAAGATGAGGAGGAGGGAGGGAGGAGAAGGGTGGCTGAGGTTTGGGAATTAAGGAAGCGGCTGTGGAGGAAGGAGGAAGGAGAAGGGAGGAGGAGGAGGAGGAGGGTGGCCGGGAGCGTCTTCGAAAAGAGGAGACGGTGGTGGAGGACGTTGGGGCTGCAACCGCAGCGGAACACGATAGGGGCGATCGGGCAAGATCGGCAAGAGGACATTTTGGGGATATCGTGAATGCCAAGACTAAAAGACCGAAGTAGATCGGGTGCGAGACTGATTCCAGTGCCATTACTAATTCCATGGGTGCGAGTACAACTTCCCATGTCCAGGATCTGATGCTGTCAAACTCAGCCCCGATTCTCTTCAAACCCATTGTCTTAGCATAAGACTTCTGTACGTAGATGTAGTTGACCCACATGAAAAGGCCATGAATACCTCTTAAGATATGACCCCACCCACCAACCCAAGCACCCACAGACACACACACACACACAGAGAGAGAGAGAGAGAGAGAGAGAGAGAGAGAGAGAGAGAGAGAGAGAGAGAGAGAGAGAGAGAGAGAGAGAGAGAATCCCAAGTCCAAACTAGTGGTCTAAAGAGGAACCACACAAATCATGCATTTCCTGAATCTGCAGAACAAGCCCAACGCACTCAAACAAGAAAATGACGGTCTGAGGTCAAGATCTCTGCTGTGCTCTGTAGAGACGAGAGAATAAGAGATAGCTCAGACTGAGATTAGTCGGCCGTTCCTTCTAGAGAGAGAGAGAGAGATACCACCTAGTTTGATGGAGTTGCTGTTCGATCTCTCAGGGGTTCTTGCCGCCAATCCCGGGCTTCCCTTTCCTCGGGTCGTGCCTTGTGTTGGGCCCACCATAGTCGTAATCCAGTGTCATCCCCACCAAGAGCTTCCTCGCATGCATCTGGATATCAAGACACTATCAAAGCACATGAGGTCTGAAAAAACTTTAACACTGTCAAAGTTATTCGTTAGCAATAGGGCTTTTTATTTACGCCCGCCGGTTTATACCATAGTCGTAATCCTTGATGCCACCCCCCCTTCCCCCGTTGTTCCCTCTCTGTAGCCCCAAGCTTCCTTCCTCTTTCATCTTTCCCGTGCCAAAATCCTAAGCTAACCAACAATGGTGTCGACGATTGCCCGCCGACAGTGCCGGAGGGACAGACGTTGACATTATAGATACTCTCTCGCCCCAAAACCCGGGTCGTAAGGGGAGGTCAACCAGAGGGTATTTAAGCACATCATTGCCTAACCCCTAGCCGATGTGGGACTAAACCCAACAATCCCCCCTTCACACGAGGCTAGGGCTGAATCTCCTGCCAGCCCCCCCCCCTGCACCAAGAGACGAGACACCCATGGGTACAACCAGCCCACGTCCAACTAAACCTGACTAGACAAAACCTGGCTCAGATACCATTTGTAGATACCCTCTCGCCCCAAAACCCAGATCGTAAGGGGAGATCCCCCAGAGGATATTTAAGCACATCTTTGCCTAGCCCCTAATCGATGTGGGACTAAATCCAACAGACATTACCGTGTCGATGTCGACGGGGTACCATCGACACACATGATTAGGGTTTCAGAGCTGAAAAGAAGAAAGGAGAAAGAAAAAGAAGGAGGAGGAGGAGAAAAAAAAGACAAAGACAGCGGAGGGCTGACAAAATATATACATAAGTTACATGGGCCATGATAAAATGATATCCCCACAACAACATGACGTGAAATCTCGTATGAGCTGCAACATAGACATAGAAAGCGCAAGAAATACAAATTCATCGGCATCGCCATATAATAAAATAAGCAGATTATATTTCAAATAATATCCTCACATTTTCACTATTACCAGTAATATGAATTTATATTTCTTATGAAATCTTGTAAAAGCAGTATATATTATAATAGGGATTTTTGCCTATAACCCCTGGTCAACTAGGCTACTTGCTCATTAATACCTGGACACTTTATATTTACATATCAGACCAAGACAATTAGACTAATTGTGCAAATCGACCCCTCATGTTAACTTTCGTCTATTTGGGGGTACGGTTGGGATTTGGTCCGAACGAACCTGAGCAACCCGAGAGAACACCTTACCCTAGAGAACACATCCACAAAAAATCACCAAATTCTAAAACTTCTAGGATGGCAAACAATGCCTGAGGTGCAACAACAACGCTACATCTCAGATCTAGACTCCATTTTTCCTATATATATATATATATATATATATAGGTGTGTTAGGTTGCGCTGTGCACTGCGGCGGAGAAAGTGCGCTGCGAGCTGTCACCGTCCGATCAGAATGGATCGAACGGTAGTGAGAAATCCCGCTCGATCAAACCCGGATCAAATCCGCTGCCATTGGTTCGTTCGATGCCCATCCGTTAGATCAATGGGAATGGGAATCGAACGGACCAAAAAAATTTTGCTGTTACTGTAGCGGCTACAGTAACAGCGAAAAATATTTTGGGCCATTCGATTCCAATTGATCCAACGGATGGAACGATTGTTGTGTTCGTTCGATTTCCATCTGTTGGATCGATGGAAATCGAACGAACCAAAACATTATCGTTGTTACTGTTGCGGCTACAGTAACAGCGAAAAAAATTTGATCCGTTCGATTCCCATCGATCCAACGAATGTAAATCGCCCGGACCAATTTTGTGTTTGTTTGATTTTCATCCGTTGGATTGATGGAAATCGAACGGCCCAAAAAAATTTCGCTGTTACTGTAGCTGCTACAGTAACAACGAAATATTTCTACAGTAACAGCGAAATTTTTTTGGGCCGTTCGATTTCCATCGATCCAACGGATGGAAATCGAACTAACTAATCAAATGGGCAGCGGGTTTGATCGGGGTTTGATCTAGCGGGATTTCTCACTGCCATTCGATCCATTCCGATCGAACGGTGACAGCTCGCAACGCACTTTCTCCACTGCAGCGCACAGCGCAACCTAACACACCTCTCTCTCTCTCTCTCTCTCTCTCTCTCTCTCTCTCTCTCTCTCTCTCTCTCTCTCTCTCTCTCTCTCTATATATATATATATATATATATATATATATATATATATATATATATATATATATATATATATATATATATATATATATATATATATATAAAAGTAGGAAACTCGTTGCTTAAGCAAGTTGGAAACCAATCCCTTTTTTAGTGGAAGCCTAATGCTTAAGCAAGCTAATTGAAAAACAATCTTATTTAGAAGAAATTGCTTAATGACAGTTTTATGTTTGCGCAAACTAGGCCCGATCAACCGACTAGATTGGCTAAATCTAGGCAACCCGAGGAACTTTCATGGTCCAAACATGGGCAAACCCTCTACGGGTTTCTCGGAAAACTCGGTCAATGGCTCGTCTCATGCTCCTGCTCCCGCTTCGGGTGCTCCTCACTGATCGTGTCTTCCCACGCGTGCTCCGCATGGGAGGATCCTTGCCACGCATGTTCCGCGTAAGAGAGAGTGTTAACGGATAGTCCCACATCGGTGAGGGAGGCACCCATCACCCGCTTAATATACCCGTTGTGAACCTCCTCTTAAGACTCGGGTTTTGGGTTGTGAGGGTATCTAACATGGATAAAGATGATGCAACTTGATCCAAACATTATCAGACCTCCAGACCCAACCAAGTCCACCCTTATTTGGGGGGGAATATATATATTTTGGATATTTTTGTGGTTTACTATCGTCCGCCTTCACCAAATAAGTCTTTAATCACAAGCAGCCTTTGCCCGATGTCTCAAATAGCTATTTTACCCCTAATATCATTTAAGCCAACCTTATTTGTTGATCTAATGAAGGGTTTTTTGTGTGATTCTCCGGTTTTAATTTTTCCTCTTCAAGTTAACTAAGGGTGAAATCGTCCAAGTAAAACCGAAAGTACCATTCGAACTACGAATATACCATGAATAGACGTCAGTTGATCTGATGGGTCAATTTAAATAAATAAATATAATTTCCAGGGGTCAAAATATAAATATGAAGTGTGTAGGGGCTAATATACGATTAGACCAGTTTTCTTATGTAAAAGAGAAATGCTATTCAGCTAACCTAGTTTTTTCCAAATCTTCTGCTCAGCCCGATTGATGTGTCCGCAAGTATGCGTGGTGGTTGAATCTCACTAGAAACATTTAAATCTCTTACACCACCACTCATATGCTGCCACATCGATCAGGCTGAGCAAAATCGAGAAAACCTTCAGGCTAAATAGCATCTCTATGTAAAAACCCCACAATAATACAGCTTGGGTTTTTCTTAATTTTATTAGTGATTCTTGTGAAATCTCATAACTTACGATTAACACTGGAGATATTTCTGATTCCATTAACTTGTTAAGCACAATGAGGTGAGTAATTAGGGGTGGCAGTCCTTGACCCGACCTGCCAACCCGACCTGAAGTTAGTGGGTTTGGGTTTGGCCTAGACGGGTTCGGTTCATAAACGGGTCAACCCGATTGAATCGTTTGTTTAATGGGTCGGGTTCGGATTTGTACTTATAACCCGATTGACCCGACTTGACCCGTTTACCAATTGAGTCATGTCAACCCGACCCGAGCCAACCCGAACCAGCCTGACCCAACCCGACCTAATCCGACCCGTCCTGACCCAACCCGACAGGTTTACATGGGTTCTGTTGACCCAACCCGAGCCAACCCGACCCGACCTATTTAGTAAATGGGTTTAACGGGTCGGGTCGGGTCGGGTCAACCCCTTTATTAGGCGGGTCGGGTTTGGGTTTAAGTTTTTGACCTGTTTATTAAACGGGTCGGGGCCGGGTTGGGTGCTTTGCCCTTATACCTATGTCTCAACCCGACCCGACCTATTGCCACCCCTATGAGTAATATCTACCAAGCTGAGCACCCTCAGATCAAAGACTCATTTAAGTAAACAGTTCTTACTTTGTTGGGCACATGAAGGTTAATATCCGGCCGCATGCTTAGACGTCACACACACACATACTTAAGGAGCACCAATTAACCTTTAAAGCCCTTAACATCGTCGCCCCGTACCATGCTCGTGGTTCGGGGTTCACTAAGCAAGGTTCGGGGTTCACTAAGCAACAACTGTCATTTGCTCAAATATTAACGATTCTAGAGTGGGCGATCTATAGACCACTAGAAGGACCCAAGAGGATCATATCTTAAGAGACGGGAGTTCCGAATGGGGCAGCACAGCTGTTGGCGAGCGAAGCCCGAACCGCGGTGATATCGTGGCTCGGGGCGACTATTTTAAGTCGTTCGAATAACCTTATTTCAACAAATGGAGGTCACCCATTTCCTTGTGTATTGTGTTTAGTATCATGTTTGTCTTGTTTTTCAGTCTTTTCTTCTCATTTGTAATTATTAGTTTTATCATCAATATATTGGTCGGGGTCTAGGCCAAACACCCCCTCCCACTCTAGAGGGATTTATTTACAAATGGAGATCACCCAAACAATCTAAAAACACAAATAAAATATTGTAAACTGTGCATTACCTTGTTAACTGTGTGCGGCGGCTCAATTCCATCCTCGACACATCTACCTTGGCCTGCAAAAAGATGCTTTTTAATCGGGCAGCAAGCGATCGGAAGGAAATGGGTAACACCGAACATGAAACGAATCGCTTACCCGAAGGCGCAAGGCAAAGAAGGATGATCAGGAGGATGACGAGAAAGCTTCCGAGTTTGGCCATGGCTTGGAGTAGTTGTTTCTTGGGAGCTTATGCTGTTGTGTGGCTCAAAGGATGGGGGTACAAGGGCACCCTTTATAGTTGGGTGATGGCAGGTAGAGATGCCACAAAGGCTTTAACAAGCCCCACATGACATGGTATCTTTGAAGAGTGATGGTGAAACCCATCAACCCACCCAGTATTAAAGTCAACTGCAGCAGCCAAAGTAACTTCAGAATTCCCACCCTCTATTCTCCACCAAAATGGCATTGAAATGTGGGGTGGCAGAGTACAACTAAACCAAGGCAGAGCTCCCTTTCAGAGGGTGGCTTCCTTTCCTTCTCATGTGATGGCCTGTGAAGTGGAAACACACGGCTAACATGGAGACCATAGTGAAAGCACTTCATCAAGGTGGGAAATCAGAGGAATCATTAGTTGGGCCACTAGAAAAAAGAGCAGTACTCCCTTTGAACTACTAGCATGTTCAGCTTCTAGATCAGCAGTCAAACACATGGAGCAATTGTCTGTATAATGATGGCAGATCGATCGGCGGTCAAGAAAGAGTTACGCTATCAATAAGTAGTTTGATGTTACAAATCCGATCGTTTTTTCAGAAGCTTCGAAGATATTGGATATCGGATTTGATAACTATCTAGGCACATAACATATCACCGTGCTTCCGCGGATGACATCCTCGTTGACCCACTCTATCGACACTGGTCCGATGGTAGCTCTTTCTTTCTTTGGCGGCTTTCACTCACCTACCAGTATTTTAATCTAGCCTATAGACCGTCCCTTTCGGGATTTGAACCTTGGATATATGGCCGACTCTGATACCAAATGTTACGAATCCGATCGTTTTTTCAAAAACTCCGAAGCTGTTGCACATTGATTTGCGTCTTAGATATTTAGGGGGGAAAAAACTGAACAGTAGCAGCATATTATCAAAAGCCGAATCAAATCAATGCTAAATGAAGTGGATGAAGGTCAAGCCTAGGAGTCATCTGTCAAAACAAAATCAGTTGATGATGCTCTGGTGGTGCACACTGTTACATCTTTCTACTGCTTTCTAGTTGTTTTCAACAGAGATGTATTGGTGTGTGGGTTGTTTCTATATATGGGAAGGATGGGGACCTTACCCACCCACCACCCACTCTGCATTTCCACAGTAGAATCAACACCAAGATATGGGTGGTGGGGGGCACCATGTAATTATGGCCACCACCCCTTATGAAGTTGACCCACCTCTCCATATCCCTACCTTTATTGCCCTCTGTCAATGCAGTTGTCTGTGTACCTTACCACTACATTCTTGTCATGAAATATTAGGTTTTGCAACCATCAAGACATAGAAAAAGTTTATGGGGAAACAATTTTAGTAGCCATCATCTGCTATGTTTCCTCTTCTTCTCAGAATCATCAGCTCTTCTATTCTTTTGGATCAGGAATGAATCAATGTCTTGCAGATATGTTAAGCATGGGGGGGTTGAGACTTCAGCATGGTTAAGTGCTGAAATGTTTGCAAATTATGTTAAGGGATATGTAATTTCCCCTTTTTTTTCTGATAAATCACTCCTTTTACATGTTAAAACCTTTGTTGTCCACATATGTGATTGTGGGATCGCACATGCGAAAATGAAGAGGTAGATGGGTTGGCAGGCACCGCACATGTGACATGAGCCTATGCGTGGCTGCAAAAAAACAGGTGCGACCGCACATTGTGAAACGGCTAGTTTTTTTAAAAATTATTTAATCCACCCCTTCTATCCTATATTTAACGTGCGCACACACACACACACACATATCCTCGCTTTCCCCTCAACCATTCCTACTCCTCTAGTCTCTCGACAAGCATTTTTTTTAAGGTACAAAGCGCCTTTTTTTTTCAGAATCAAAATTCCCTCCTGCTTTCCCTCTCATCAACTTCTCACCTCCAAGGCTCCAAGTCCTAGTAGAAGCCAAGAGTCGACGAGGAAGAAACAACGAGATCAAAGCTATCTCTCCCTTCCCCTCTCATTTATTTTTTTCAACACTCACACTAACATCTCACACTTCTATCATCGCTTATGCGGGTTCATCATCGAATCTAAAGCCGAAGTCTAGTGACCCCGAGTGGAAGTGTGGCCACTAATTGTCCAATACCGAAAAGAATCTTATAGTGTGTGAGTTGTGTGCCTATGTGAGCAATGGTGGTATTGCTCGACATAAGCAGCACTTAGCCCATACTCTCGAGGTCAATGCGAAAGCATGCCCTAAAACAACCGATGTGATCCGAAGGATGATCATGGAGTACATCAACAAGACTTCTCGGTGAAGGTTCAATGATGTCCAAGATGACTATATAGAGAGTGATATTTGGGACATTGATGATGACGAAATCCCAGTTGACACCCCTACATCCATTGCACCCTCTAGACCAACACAAGGTGCACGTAAGAGGTCACAACATGGTGGTCCTCTCAACCACTTTTGTAGACCAAACCCCTAAAATGTGGTTGATCAGAGAACAAAGGGTATAGGCCATGCACAAACCACAATAGAAAATAGTTATAAGAATGAGGATAAAACAATAATGCAAGTGATAGCCAATTGTGCTTACAAAGCCAACATTTCTTTTAATGCCGTTAGGCTTAAAAGCTTCAAGTATATGGTTGCCATCACAATTTGGTACGGGCCTAAAACCACCATTCTACCATAAATTAGGCACACTTGCCTAAAATCAGAGGTAGACACCACACGGGTCTTCCTCGCCGGATATATGGAGGCGTGGAACATATATGGATTGTAACATCTGCCCCAAACACACAAGATATTGTCCGCTTTGCCCATGCTCACACAAGGACTTCCCAGGGTGGTCAACCATCCTAGTACTACTCTCGTCCGATCACGCTTAACTACGGAGTTCTTACGAATTCCGTAGCGGTGCACGGTTTTAAAAGGCGTCTTCTATGTTTGGGAGAAAAATTATATAAGTAGCTCAGGATATTCTTCTCTCCAGGCGATGTGGAGCTAACTCGTGGTCTTGTACACCTCACATCACCTTACCTCATCCATCTTGGCATTCCAGTCTCAGGAGTCTTGGCTATTGGCTCTTGGTAGTCACAATCCACCCCCCTTAGAGCTACACGTTCTCATGTAAGGTTAGACCCCCCCCCCATCCCGAGGAGAACTAGCTCTGATACCATTTTTGTAACATCTGTCCCAAACACACAAGATATTGTCCGCTTTGCCCATGCCCGCACGAGAACTTTCCAGGGTGTTCACTCATCCTAGTACTACTTCGTCCTAGCACGCTTAACTACGAAGTTCTTACGAATTCCGTAGCGGTGCATGGTTTTAAAACGCATCTTCCATATTTGGGAGGAGAAATTATATAAGTAGCTCATGACCTCACCTCACATCAAATATCTTGGCATTCCAGCCTAATGAGTCTTGGCTCTTGGTCGTCACAATCCACCCCACTCAGGGCTACACGTCCTCGTGTAGGGCTAGACGCCCCCATGCCGAGGAGAACCTGGCTTTGATACCATTTTGTAACATCCGTCCCAAACACACCAGATATTGTCCGCTTTGCCCGTGCTCACACAAGGACTTCCCAGGGTGGTCACCTATCCTAGTACTACTCTCGCCCGAGCACGCTTAACTATGGAGTTCTTATGAATTCCGTAGCGGCGCACGGTTTTAAAACGCGTTTTCTATATTTGGGAGGGGAAGTTATATAAGTAGCTCAGGATATCCTTCTCTCCAGGCGATGTGGAGCTAACTCATGGTCTTGTACACCTCACCTCATCTATCTTGACATTCCAGCCTCAGGAGTCTTGGCTCTTGGCTATTGGCTCTTGATCGTCACACAGATGCACCCTAATAGCTGATGGGTGGACTGATCGTTGCATACAGACATTGATTGACTTTTTAGTTAATTGTTTGTCCATACACATACTGCACTATATCTATTACCCTGGATAAAGTAATAACTAAAATAGGACCGGAATACGTCATCCAAGTAGTCATGGAAAACGAGGCACATGGCATACAAAGCAGCGGGTAACCTCCTTATGGAGAAATATCGCATATTTTTTTGACACAATGTTTAGATTTGATATTAGAAGATATTGGTAGATTGTCTATTCTCACCACAGTTAAAGCTAGAAAAATCACCACTTTTATGTACAAACATGCATGACGGTTAATTAATATATGAATTGCCCTATGTGGTAATTTTCTCAGACCCACAGTCACTAGATTTGCATTGGCAGTTTCAATGACACTAACCACTTTATTGCGACTAATGGTCGATGATGAAAAACCACCAATAGGCTATGAATATAGTGCATTGGAAAATGCAAAAAAACATAATAAAGAATAATACCCAACATAAGGAAAATCTCTATAAACTAGTTATAATTAGCATAGAGAGAAGGTGGGACAATCAGATAGCCTTACCTTTATATTTGATAGCTTTTATCCTTAACCTGACCATGTACTTCAAAGCCAACTGAGAAAAGGTGAAAATGATTCATATGATTGGTTGGCTTGGTGTTTATGGATCCAAACAAGGACGAGCATGCGACGACCAAGATCTAAGAGTCAATAGCCAATAGTCGAGACGCATGAGGCGAGGAAAGCGAAGATGGATGTGGTGAGGTGCGGTGAGGTTCGGTGTTCAAGGCCACAAATTAGTCCTATATCGCTTGGAGAGGAGATTATGGGCTATATATATAATTTTTCATCCCAAACATATATGACGTGTTTTAAAATCGTGAGTCACTGCAGATCCCATAAGAGCTCCATAGGCATGCTTGGGTGAGCGAAGTACTAGGATGGGGTGACCTCCTGAGAAATCCTCGTGCAAGTACGAGAAAAGTAGACAATATCATATTTGTGTGGGAGAGGATGTTACAAAATGGTATCAGAGTCAGATCTCCTCGCGATGGGGGGTCTAATCTTTTGTTCCCTTGAAATATTATTACCTTCTTCAAAATATTGTTCCCACCCTCAAAATCTTTTGTGTGCCCTTGGGCACGGGCATTACTAGTTGTACAATATAGTAAGTTAGAAGTCAAATTCACAATACAATAACAGCTAGGGCCTAGGGGTCGCATTCCTAGACTTGGCTAAAATCAGAAAAATATAGTCATTGGGATTAGAGCATCTCCAACGACCTCCTCCATAAGCACCTCTTTGTTAAGGAGCCCAACCTACCACATCATCGATTTTAACACTCAAGAAGGCTCCTCAAACGTTTCCACTACTACAGCCTCCTCCATCGACTCCTCAAAGTGAAAGGACAGTTGGTAATGGGCTAATCGTGTGGCTCATAATAGCCGTTGGGGTCATGTGGTGGGTGGGGTAATGGAAGGCTGGTGATGGGCTAATCATGTGACCCATATTATTCAAGGAGCCTATGAGGGAGCTATCTCCCCTCAATAAAGAGGAGCCCAGGTTACTGCTAGGTTTGGCAGCCCATGAGTTCGGCCCACATCCTGGGCAGCCCATTAGGGTTGGAGTACAAGCAATGGGTTTTCTTGGAAGCGAAGCAACCTGGCTCTATAAGAGCATCTCCAACCGTCCACCATATCTGCATATATGGCGGACGGGATCTCCCAACCCCATTGCAAATGAGCCAGCATATATGCCAGGGGCTGTTTGGCCGGCATATATGCCGGACTTCTCACCCAAATGGCAGCCCCCCTATTTTATTGACTTTGGGATTAATACTCAAAAAACCCTTCAAAGCCTATATATATATAATCAAATGACATCTATATCCTTTGTTAAATTTATACATAAATATTTTAAACTAAGTATACGTATTAATTTATTAATCTGTTTTTAACAAATTTGGTACCGTCGGAAAGCTCTCATCGACGCCTTCGAAAAGAGACTAATATCTAATATTTTTAGAGTTATTTTTAAATCATTAAATATTATATTAATTACATAAATAATATAATTTTGTGAACTAATAAACATATGGGGATCTATTTAATCCACCCCAAAGAAAACTTGACATATAATTTATTATACACACCAATAATCGAAATACATCAAACTTGTAATACATTTTAACCTTGAAATACATCAAAATTAGAAAAAAAAAATTATCTTAATTTTCTCCATTGCCGAGCCTTTACCACAAGTGTTCAATGAGTGCATCCCAAAGTGCAAAATGTGTCTCTCGATTTTGTATTTTTTTATGTCGAGTGATAAATCGTTGGAATCGTTCGGTGTCATCGGCTTCCATCTGTTCACAAGGAATCATCGAAACTTCAGAAATCGTCGTTGTTGGAGTAAAATCATCAAAATCAGGATCGTCGATGCGCTCCTCCTCCATGGTCATGTTGTGTAGTATCACACAAGCTATCATGATGTCGTGTATAAATCGTTTATCCCAGATACGTGCTGGCCCCTTGATGATCGCAAATCGTGCTTGAAGAACTCCAAATGCCCGCTCTACATCTTTTCAAAATCTTTCGTGCTCTGTTTTGAAGTGGTGTTTTTTTGGACCCTGGGGATGGGATATAGATTATACAATGGTGAACCACTTGGGGTATATCCCATCGGCCAAATAATAACCAGTATCATAAGTATTTTCTAGAATATTGTAATAAGCAGGAGGGGTGATACATTGTGATAGTTTATCAAACAAATTTGAGGAATTCAGCACATTGACATCGTTATTTGATCATGGTAAGCCAAAATATGCATGTCATATCCACAAGTCATATGATGCTACTGCCTCGAGAATAATCGTCGGGCCTCCATGGCGTCCAGAGTATTGTCCCGCCCAAGCTGTTGGGCAGTTTTTCCATGCCCAGTGCATACAGTCTAAACTACCCAATATTCCCGGAAACCCTCTTTTTTCAGATTTCCATAGGATTCGTGCAATATCATCTGCATTTGGGTACCTCAAATATTCTTCTCCAAAAACTTCTATGATAGCTCGACAAAAGTATTTCAAACATTCTTGCACGGTTGACTCAGCTATCCTAATATATTCATCATTAATGTCTGCTAATGTTCCATACGCTAACATGCGATGGGCAGCGGTAGTTTTTTGTAAAGTAGATAAACCTAATTTACCACATGCATCTCTCCTCTGCACGAAGTAGTCATCGTGCTCTTTTACCCCATTAACTACGCAAAGAAATAGACTCTTACTGCAACGAAACCTTCTACGGAATATGTTTTCGGGATATGTGGGATTATCAGAAAAGTAATCCTGGTAAAGTCGAGCATTACCTTCTTCTATTCCTCGATTGATCACCACATGACCAGGAATCGAGCCTCTACGTTTTTTCTTCTTTTTCGCAATGCATTGAGCAATGATAACATTGTTGGTGGTATACACTTGAGCTAGTTGAGATATGGTTTGATCCATCCATCTAACTCTTCCTTCCAATCTTGGATGTAGCTCTCAAATTCGTCAGAAGAAGAAGAAGAGAAACGTGATGGTCCAGCTCTAAAGTTCATTTTTGAAACAGTAAAGTGGTATAAGTGTATGAGTTGTGGGATATCGAAGAGTTAGATGTACTTATAAGGGTTTTCTCAGTCTTCGAAAAATTTAACCCGACAAAACTTTATCATCTTCCTAAGACGATATGATTCGATTTTTCTCAGTCTTCGAGGAATTTGACCCGACATAGCTTTGTCCTTTTCCCAAGATGATATGATTCGATTTTACTCGGACTCCTAGAAATTTAACCCGAAACAGCTTTATCCTCTTTCCAAGATGATATAATTCGATTTTACTCGGTCTTCGAGAAATTTGACCCGATACAGCTTTGTCCTCTTCCCAAGACAATACGATTCAATTTTAATCGGTCTTCGAGAAATTTGACTCGATATAGCTTTGTCCTCTTCCCAAGACGATATGATTCGATTTTACTCGCTCTTCGAGAAATTTAACCCGACACAGCTTTTTCCTCTTCCCAAGACGATATGATTCGATTTTACTCGGTCTTCGGGAAATTTAACCCGACACAACTTTGTCCTCTTCCCAAGACGATATGATTTGATTTTACTCACTCTTTGAGAAAGTTGATACGACACAGCTTTATCCTCTTTCCAAGACGATATGATTCGATTTTACTCGGTCTTCGGGAAATTTGACCCGACACAACTTTGTCCTCTTCCCAAGATGATATGATTTGATTTTACTCGCTCTTTGATAAAGTTGATGTGACACAGCTTTATCCTCTTTCCAAGATGATATGATTTGATTTTACTTGGTCTTGGAGAAATTTGACCCGATACAACGTTGTCTTCTTCCTAAGACGATATGATTCGATTTTACTCGATCTTTGAGAAAGTTGATCTGACACAACTTTGTTCACTTTCCTAGATATGATTCGATTTTACTCGGTCTTCGAGAAATTTGACTCGATATAGCTTTGTCCTTTTCCAAAGACGATATGATTCAATTTTACTTGGTCTTTGGAAAATTTAACCAGACATAATTCTTTCCTCTTCCCAATACGATATGATTCGATTTTACTCGGTCTTTGGGAAATTTGACCCGACACAATTTTGTCCTCTTCCTAAGATGATATCATTCGATTTTACTCGGTCTTCGAAAAATTAGACCCGACACAACTTTGTCCTCTTTCCAAGACGATCGATATGATTCGATTTTACTCGGTCTTCGAGAATTTTGACCCGATACAGCTTTATCATCTTCCCAAGACATCTTACTCTCTCCCTCCTCAAGAGTCATCTATATATATACTAAAATGGAAGCCTCTCTCTCGTGTTGTGACACGTGGACGTCTTTTAAAGAGCTAGGATTCTTCTTCCGTGTGTGAACACAGCTCTCTTTTAAATCCATTTAAAAACCCATCATAAAGATGATAAATTTTCATTCAATGACATTTAATGGTCATTTGATATTAATCTCTCTCTCTCTCTCTAACAAGTGAATCACACTCACTTCATATTTTACACTTCTTCGAATAGTTGCAATGTCGTCTTTGTCAAATACCGTGCATCAATCACATTCGGGCATTGCCCGGGTTTCTTACTAGTATATAATACTAAAACTGAGCCCTTTTTCTTGTGTTGTGACATGTGGACCTCTTTTAAAGAGCTACAATCCTTCTTCCGTGTGTGAACACAACTTTTGCTCATAAATTCTATTAAAACCAAATTATAAAGATGATAAATACTCATTAAATGGTTTTTAATGGTCATTAGGAAAATCATTGGTACTATATCTTTGTCTCTAACTAGTGGATCACAACCCCAAATGAATCACACAATGCAGATAGCACACTTCTTCGGACGGCTATGATGTTGTCTGTGCCAAATGGTATGCATCATGTTTATCTGGGCATTACCCGGGTTTCTTACTAGTCTATTATATATAGTGACATCTTACTCTCTCCCTCCATAAATCTTACAGCCTTGTCCTCTTCATCTTCACCCTTTTGAAAATATTTATTCATCTTCCTATGTCTTCGAGCCGTGGAAGGGCATTCTCCAACGAAGAAGACCGAGTCTTATGCTTGGCTTGGCTTGATGTTTCCCAATATCCGATCTTGGTTACCAATCAAAAGAAAGATAGGCTATGGGAGAGAGTCCAAGTAGTATTTAATTAAAATGCCAACTACGAAAAGAGGAGCTCCAAATCCTTAGAGAGTCGATTTCATACAATTTCTAAGGTCGTAAGTCTATTCCAAACTTGTTATATGAAAATCGATCGACTTAACATAAGCAGCGCGAATGAACTAGATATCGTAAGCGTATTCCAATCTTTTTTTATTTATATATTATTCTAATATTTTTAATATATCTAGCTAGCTTGTGTTTTACTATTTGCTTATTATAGATTACAAAAGCTAAAGACCTCTATCTGAATTCCGGCACAAAGAAAGTATTCAAGTTCGACCATGTTTGGTTGATCTTGAAAGATGCAGAGAAGTGGGCCGACCCCACACCTCAAAAGTCAATGATGTCTCAAGGATCGGCATCAAACTCGTCCGCCTATATCGATCTCAACACGGATGGGGATGAAATTCATGTCATGGATGAAGATCGGTCCCCGATCGATAACTAATCGAGTCGCCCTACCAGAAGAAAATAAGAAAAAGCGAAGAGGGCAAAATCGGGAGACTTCGATATAGAGGACAACGTTAAAGACATGTCACGTAAGAATGATGAAGTTTTTTCCAAAATTAATCAAGTCTTTGATAAACAATATAGTGGTAGGGAAAGCATGTCACAAATGATAATGCATAAATTAGAGAACAAAATAAGAAAATTAGATCAAAGAGAAAAATAACTCCAGTTTGATCGTGAACGCGAGGATAGAGAGATCCTTATGATTGATTTGAAACCATTGCTGATCCGATTACACGTGCAATAATGCAAAATAAAAAAGATGAAATTACGAGGAGGGCTGGATATTATGCAAGTTCATCGGGAGGATACGGGGGAAGGGGGTACGAGGGTGGCACTCAACAAGAAGGTGATGCCTTTGGAAGAGATGGCTATGGAGGAGGCGGGTAAGGAGGAGGTCAGCATGGAGGAGGGGGATATCGAGGAGGTCAGCACGGAGGTGGTTAGCACGAAGGAGGTGTTTACCGTGGAGGTCAGCATGGAGGGAGTGGATACGGAGGAGGAAGTGAAATCGGTGATGACCTACCAGAATATTAGTGGTTTTATCTACTTGTTTTTCTTATTATATCATTTACTTTCATGTACCGTAATATTAGTGTTTCCGTGTACTTGTTTTTATGTACTTTATAATTTTCTGTATCGTAATATTAGTGATTTTCTGTACCATAATATTAATGTTGTGCTTTCCCCTTGGGTGGGTTAAATAGATCCCCATGTTAGTTTGCAAAAACAAATGTTATTCTGAATGGCCAATATATAATATATCTCATTATTTATTTAATAATATTACATATATACTATCATATATGATTATAATAATTATTTTATTTTTATAATTATAATTTAAAATTTTAAAGAATGAATTCTTAATAATTAAGTGTCTTTTAAAATAATTTTAAAAATAAGAAATTAAAATAGAGGCATATATTTAAAAGATTTATAAATTTTATCTTGATATTTGTTATTATATTATTATTTAATTACGTATTTTATAATTATTTTTGTTAATGTTTATTCTTGTTAATGAATTTTTATTCTAATATTTAAAAGTAAAATAAAAAAAGGTATATTCCTTGAAGATGCTAAATTATAGGGGTCATGGTTGGAGATGAAAGGCCTCCATTTAAGAATATTTGGGTAATATGCTTATTTGGCAATAGCAAAATAGAGGTCATGGTTGGAGATGCTCTAAAGGAGGGGGTCGTGAAGGGTGTCTCGATGCTCTAAAGGAGGGGGCCGTGAAGGATGAGAGACGCCCGAATGGCGAGAGCGAGACGCGATGACGACTTGGTACCCTAGAAGGGCAACGCAAGGGGGGAGCCACCGGAGGTGCGAGATCCGAGGGAAGGCAAATGTGTGTCCCCCCCTTGGGCATCATGTAGAGGCTACTGGAGATTGAACGAAGGCCCAGGGGCGGTGCTAGCCTTGCATCACCCTGGAGGGAGATCTGGAGGCCAGTGGAGACGATCGAGAGGCGCAAAGACCTCGAGATCCCTCTCAGGCGTCGGACCTGGCGGGTTGGCACCCTAGGCTCCAGATTGGGCGCCCAGGGCCAAGGTCTCGTAGGGACGGGGGCACCGATTGGCCCTAGGCGAAATCCAGCCTGGAGGCCGAGGGAAAGGAGGTTGTCTTGCACCTCTCCACCTCGATGGTTTGGCTGGTATTTGAGTCGATTGGTGTTGGCGATGATTAGGCCTTACGGCGGGGGGGCTTGTCCCTTAAGGCTGGTTCGGTGACACTGACAGATGGATCGATTCTTGAAAGGTACCCATGTTGGGAGGCTTGTGTTAGTCACCCTGAGGGTTGGACCAAGACCGATGGATCACAGCGGAAGATGTCCGTGTTGGGGGCTTTATGTTAGTTCCCTGAGGGCTGATCCACTGATGCGATAGCACACTGTCTTATGTGGGTGTTAGATCGAGGGGAAGCACCTAGATGGAGATGAGTGTGGAAGCGTAGAACGACGGGCGACTACTTGGACACTGGCTGTTGTGTTGCGGGCGGATGGGCGTTGGATTGGAGGGCGGAGACGTTGCGAATATCTATCGATCTGAGCGTCTGGGCATGGTGTACGGTCACCGGAAAGTGGTATCCGTGATGTAGCACGCTGCCAATAGGCTAATCACGTTAATCTGTAATGGCATGACTTGTAACTCTCCTTGGCTGTTTGTTATTCCGCACAACAGTCACTCCCCCATAGGCTCCCTCAAGGATAAGAAACCATCACGGAGGCTGTTGGAGATGGGATTTGTACTCAGCCTCCTCTTTTATGACTTTTCGGAAGGCATCCGGGAGGTTGTTGGAACCACCTCCTCCATAGGCTCCTCTTTGTTGAGGACCTAGCTCACCACGTCATCGATTTTGACACTCAATGAGGCTCCTCAAAGGTATCTACTACAGCAGCCTCATCCATAGGCTCCTTAAAGGTTTCTACTCCAGTAGCCTTATCGATTTTGACACTCAAGGACTGCTGGTGATGGACCAATCGTGTGGCCCATATTATTCAATAAACCAATGAGGGAACCATCTCTCCTCCTCAACAAAGGTGAGGAGCCAAGGTCACTCCCCCATAGGCTTCCTCAAGGATAAGGAGCCATCAAGGTGCTTGTTGGAGATGGGACTTGTGCTCTGCCTCCTCTTTTATGACTTTTAGGGAGGCATCCATGAGGCTGTTGGAGATGCTCTTAGGATCATAAACAGATTGACTTGAGTAACCCAAATAATTAAAAAGGTCCTCTTTGGATTTATGGCATTAACCCAGTTGACATGTTTTAGCCCATTTAATTAATGGATCGAGTTATCTCGCAAGCCTACCTAACCCACTTACCTCATAGTGTCCAAGGCCAAGGGCCAAATTCATGCACAAAGTACCGAATCACCCGATTGACTCAATCACGAACCGGGCCTGGGACGGTTTATCAAATTGGTGTCAAACCCACTTAGCCTCTCATTTGTATGATCAGATTTGAAGGCTATTCAACGTCCCCGGTTTGAAAATTGGAAAACCGTTGTGTTTAGTTGCCCGTAAAACATAAGAAAGGAAAAGAAAGTACTAATTTTTCTATAAAAATGATGGTTTGGTTAATAAGAAATTGTGGACCCCAAAGGAAGAAAAATAAAATAAAAATTAGTTTTTCGTTAAAAAGTAATAAATTTTTTTGCCCCAAAAAATAGAGAAACATGAGAAAGGGGAAAAGAAAAAAAAAGACGATAAAATTTTAAGACAGTACCATGAAAAAAAAAAAAATTCAGATTATTTCCTTGCACACTTTTAATGTTAGGTTCAGACTTAACATCTTGACACGTTAATCAAATGGGTCATATTCAGATTAGATGGTCTGTTCCTATGCCAATGCTTCAACACGACACGATTACGACCCCGATCCATTGCCACCCACTCACGCTCATCTAAATATGGCAAGATTTTAATAATATGCTAGTACAGAACCCGTGCAATGCACAGACGGTTGCGATACCGCTCGTCTCACACCGAATCCAGGTCACCATTGACAAAGAGAGAGGGATATGTTTAATTATAAAAACTTAAAAGATGAGAGAGAGGAAAACCGCTCTCTCTCCTCCTCTAATTTTTTTAATGCGTTCCACTATACCAAATTTAAAATTTCAGTACCATACTGAACCCATCTCCACCACCTACCTCATATTTCATGCATCATAACGGTGGGAGCATTACTGTAGAGTTCATGAGACGAAACTTAGGTGGATGCCTGAAATCTACCATAGGGCCATCGGATGGTCACAATGAATTTCGCTAAGTTACCTAACCAAGTTCCAATTTCTCTCTATACACCATTCGGTGCCGTATGTGATCCATTCAAGTAGTATCGTGACCGTCCGTGCATGGCACGAGACCAGTAACAATATAGATAGATTTTCACTAAGGGTTTGTTTGGATGTTGTGTATATATGATATGTGTAACATGTGTTTCTTTACATATGTAAAAAAATGCATATTCATAGTTGTACTTATTTGCTTATTTCTATCATTTATATATATTTATGTATATGCTTATAACCCCAATGGGGACTATATGTGCAAATAAATTGATAGATTTCTATTTGTTCATGATGTAATGAATTCTCAAAAAATCAACTAGCGATACATATTTGAATGTATACAACCGGCTGCACATCTAAATAAACAACCAAATATAAAATTTTATTTATACCTATACAAATAGAAACACACCCTTATTTGCACAGAATCCAAACAACTCTTTAAGATTAAAGTAAAAAGAAAATTCTCTTTTACCTTTATGATTGTGTTTGGGCAATAACAAGCAGTGTATTGACGACCAAACACCAGCATGCAATGCCGCCACCACCACCGCCATCACATGCCTCCATTTTGAAGGTACCATGATACTGGGGGATCAACCTACCAATCCATAACCAACCAAAAGCCACCAGCTGTCCAACAATCATCTACTCCTACCCAACCAATATATATTCGGGTCACACGATGAGGTTCGGACCATGGGTTAGGTTGCAATGGCAGTTTGCAACCCCTTACTTCAACAGCGTTGAGCCATAGATCGCAAGCTTCCATCATGGCCCATGGAGCAGCATAATGACACCAAACAAGTTCTTTTGATACATTAAATCCAGGCACTGGGGGGGGAGGGGGGGGTACCCAAGACTTGGGATCGAATCCAGCTTCCATCTAGTAGTTAACTGGTAGAGGCTCCCTCAAATCTATCGCTTGCTCCCGATTACTGTGTGTGAAACATACAGGATAACCCTCAATTATATGCTGGTTTCCATACCTAACAGGTATTAGTTTACTACTAGCACAGGCTGTGGGGTTGCCCTGTTCTGCAGGAAAAATGATCGGCAGCTAGCCATGTCGATCGCTCACCGCAACATTAAAAGTCCACATCATCTGCAACTTGATTACCCAAAAGATATGTACCAAAGTTGATGGGTAAAACTTAGATGATGACCATGATCATGATTGAACACATACATGACCTGATAGATGGCATTCATAGCTTGACATATTAACAGCTCAGAACACCTTATGAATGGTAATGAAATTACTCATGCAACATATGATGACCTGATTACATATGAGAGCGACGAACCGTTGGAAGCCCAATTGAAAGCAGCTCCTAAAATGGTATACATTGGAGGTAGAGGCGAAATGCAGACATACATGCAGACAGACTAAATAGGAAATAACAAAGCAATTCCGATGCAAAATTCCACAAAAAATAAAAATAAAAATAAAACATTGAGGGGTGTCGGGGATGAGCGGATATAAGTCTCCAACCTGATGACGACCTCGACTGGATTCCCATGGGGGAAACATCGTGGTTTCCCATGGGGCCCCACGATTTCACTCGGGGTGTTGATGTCAATTCAAGGCACCCGACCTTCGACTGCTTGTCTGGTGGACGAAGTGCGGCACCGGCAGGAGGTGAGCAGCAACGCGCAGGACCGACAATGAAAAGGTGGATGCAAAGCCAAGGCAAGCCACAAAAAGGAGGCCACAGGACGTGCAGCTCACAGGGACAGAAACTCCTCCAAGCCTTTTTCTCGAAGGGAAGGCCCTTCCAGCCCTCCCGCAATGTTAGCAGAGGTGGGTCATCACTAGCCCACTCCTCCGTGAAGTTAAAAGGACCCTGACGACTCCATGGTGCTGATGGGAGAGTTAGCGACGACCCCAGACTCCACCCCTAAAAGAAAAACCTTTGGTGCGAAAATGGTGATGACCGACGCATGAATGCAATCCTGGACCCGACCCGACTCGACAAAACCCGAATGCATGTGCATGGACTCTTCTACAAAAGCAGCGGCAACAGCATCAACCGGATACAGCCCGAGCAACCGCTAGCTTAGCCCAATCAGCGGATTCCTTGATCAGATGATCATCAGACGACAAACATTCTTCCAAAAACTCTTTCCATGAGGCTGACTGATTGATCAGAGGGCCAGCACTGCTGCCCAGGGTGTCAGCCAGGTCGCCCAGGACCCCAATAGCAGTCTTAGTCACCGCCTCGTCCCTGGTAGCAAAACAAACAGGAGACAGTGATTATTAACACAACAATCTGGTGAGATGAGAGAGAGGTAAATCAAGAAGAGTTCTTGAAAACTCACATGTCCTTCACCATATACAGGCTATCGAGGAACTGAAGAATGTGAGCTGCATAAGGCATCAGCAACTGGGTCTTCGGAGAGCTCTTGAAGCCTTGGAATATACCGGAGTAGGCTTCCAAGATCCCGTTTCTGAGTTGATTGGTGTACTCGATCATCTCATCGTCCGAAGTCGCAGCCTGGGCTGACAGCTCAGCCGCACTCTGGAGCATAGGCATTGCGTAGATTAAATACTTCTCGAAATTCTCCCCAATTGCCAAAGCGATATCTCCGAAGCACGAGAATATTGGAGGCTTAACCGACCGGTGCAGCTGGTTGCTTGACAAATCCTTCAGCAGCTGCGTCATGATTCCATCACAGAAGGGCAATATCTTCTCCTCCAACGCCCGGCATAAATCTCCGACGACGCCAACAGTGATAGCGCAGACCTGATACTCCTCGTAGTTCTGAAGACCCATGTCCAAATACGGATAAAATCCCTGCATGTACTTCAGAAAACTCGGCCCCGTTGCATATGCAAGAGCCCCGATAGCAAGCATCGCCTCTTCGTGCACCGTGGCGTTTCTGCAAGCGAATACCCTTAGAAAGAGATCCATCATCTGGTCAGCATACTGCACACAAGCATACTTTGTCGACTCGCCTGCTCCAAGCTTCTGGATAATGACCTGCAAGCACCCACATAGAAGACCCTGAACCTCGATCTGCTTCTCTAGCTTATGTGACTCGAGAGTCTGGTGGAGCTCCATCATGATGACCGGAACCAACTGCATCACAATCGTAGCCGTCTCATCGGTGGAACACCTCACTACTTCATTAAGAGTCTCATAAGCCGCGGTCCGAAGACGTGATTCTCCGGCGTCTTCTCTGTGAGTCACAGTAAGGAGGGCCTGAACAATGTCCTGAAAGTAAGGGGACAAGGGCGACGTTGAAGGGGCCACATCCTCGTAACCCTGAGCAAGGAAATAGAGAGCACCACATGCCTTTTCGGCAACATTAGGAACATCTTTCATGCTCTGAAGCAGGACTGTCAGTATCTGCTGACAGTTCTCGCGGGTGATTACCGGTGTCTCCACGGTCGAGCCGTGAAGGAACTCAAATATTCTGCCGAGAGTCCACGCGGTAGTGTCCTTAACATGGTTGTTGGGGTCCTGTGACAAAGCAGTGAGCATGAAGTTTAGGGCAACATTGACAATAGGTATTAGCTTGTCAGGGGATGGGCCCTCCAGAATAGAACCAAAGGCATAGGTTGCTGCCTCTCTCTGCCTCCAATCTGGTTTTGTAATGTTTTCTTCAATGAAAGGCATCACGAGGGGGACTATATCATCTCCCACAGTCCGTGCAACCAAACCCAAGCATGTTCCACCAGCCATCGCAACATTCCACGACCCTTCATCTTGATCTTGATCCTCCTCCTGCTTGAGGAGTGTCTCCAGTAGCATGGGAACCAAAGCCGGAAGTGCCTGCTTAATGAAATAGAAGCAAGGGACCTCGGAATCGGCAGAGAAATCACCTCCATATTCATCTAAGATGTCAATCTCTTCATCACAGACCGAGCTCCAAAACTCAATAGCCTGAAGAGCAACAGGCTCCTCGTCCTCCCGCACGGCTTTTGCCGTGATGTTGAAGATGTCCTGCATGTAAGATGCAAGCTTGTCGTAGTAGGTGGACGAGATGGAGACCAAGCATTCAAATGCCGCCTGCCGTATCTTCACCTCAGGGGACAGGGTTGCTTCGCAAACAACTCTCATTATGTAGTCTCGCTCCATGTCATTCGAAAAATTCGCCTCCGCAAATCCCAGCGCATTATACAATGCTCGTGTTGCAGCCAACCGGACATCGGTGTGCACCTCTGAAGCATTCATCCCTTGAACAACTGCGGTGAGTATCTTATTCACTTGGTCTTGGTCAAGGACTTGTGGAGAAACTTCCTCACACAAATAACCCATAGTCTCAAGTGTTGCCTGCTTAACATGTGGTTGAAGCTGATGAATGTTTGACAGTAGAGAGCTGATAAGTTCAGGCCACTGCCTTTGGGGTAACTCGATACCCGCAATCTTGGCGATGACTTGTGATGCTGTAGACCGAGCATCGGGGACGGGAGAAGAAAGCGTCTGCAACAAGCACCCTTTCACCTGGGCCTTCACAGCCATATCTAGTAACATCCATCTTTGCACAAGTTCATTCTTCCTGTGTTGCTCCTTGGCGTCCAAGGTGTTCTTGAGAATCAAGCCCGCTAATTTACGGCTATCCACAGGCTTCTCGTTGTCCGCAAGCTCACCCGAAAGGGAGAGCAAAAAGGCTGGAAGGTTCTGCTCCTGAAACTGCTTCAGGCTGTCTTCCGCATGCTTCCGAACAGTACCATCGATCGATTGTGCGTTCAAAAGGATCTGGGTGACTTCCATTGCCATCTTATATCGCTAAATAGTCAAAAAGAAAAAAAAAATCACATCAATAACTATCAAAAGCTAGGTTTTTTTTCCTACTACCGGTCAAAGCCCCTACAATTGGTTGATCTAGCCCCTCAAGGTCGCAATTATAAGGACCAAAAATATCCATTTACAGATATTAACATGCTAGCGAAGTGGTAAACCAACACGAAACTAATCCAAGCCGCACAAAACACACAAGGGCAATTTCTCATGCATCTAACCTACGTTCCTACAGGCAAAAGATTGGCCGGGAGAAACGCCGCTCAGATCCAAGAAATACCCATGAACCAATTCCTCGCAAACACGGGCTCAACCCAGATGCCAGCAGGGTAAGTTCAATCTAGAATAACCCGGAAGATTAACATAGATCACCGGACACAGTCAGTCGGATCTAGATTAATACAGTAACTCTGCCCCCATGAATCAGAGTGATGAGGATTCTGTTCGACCTTTAACAAGTATGATTGCTTTAGCGGAAAAAATAGAATATACAATGTAGACAAAAAGATTAAAACGCGGAAGACCAACATCAGATTGCGAATCACTACCAATGACAAATCACAGACAAATCAAGCAGTAGAAATGAACAGCAGCAAAATTCTCCTTATCCAGATCTAGTTTTGCTATTCCCCTTTTTTTTTCCTTCATAACTCGAAGATCTGAAGCCCACCGCAAAAACCATCAAAACCCACTTTCCATCTCTCGGAAATCGCGAGATTCAGCCCCGATTCAACCTCAAACGAACCGCAGACCTACCCATCGTGATCAAGGCCGCATCGAATCAACGGAAACCAGAAGCCATGATCGCCCGGGCACAGACCGGGCTCTCATTTACAAACCCTAGATCGCGTGCAGAAATCGGGTGGATGAAAAAGCCGGAAACCCTAGATTGCAGATCGTGATCCCTAAACGAAAACCCTAGATTTTTTGGGGGGCGGGTAGAACTCCCGAATCCGGCCGAATCGAGACGGGAGGAGAGGGGATTCGGGGGGGGTAGGGCTCACCGAGATTTCCGACGGATGATCGGCGATCAGAGGAGGAGCGGCCGGATTCCACCGCAGCCGGGGATAATTGAAGTCGAAGGCGCTCACCAATTGGAATAGTGGAATTCTGCGAAGTTGGAAAGGCGCTCTATATATTAAAATGAAAAAGAAAAATATCGCACGTGCCGTGCACATGAACGGTGAGGCGGAAGGTGTGGGCGTGGGTGTCGTGATTCTTTTAGCTTACCACCTACCGTACGATCTGAACCGTTGCTTAAGACCATCCGTTGCGTCTGACGAGGAAAGCATACTTAATTAGCTGGAAAAAACATCAATTTTACTTTCTAGAAGAACCAAAAAAAAAAAAAACAATATTGTTATATTTTGTACCCGGTACTGCAGCGGCCAACTTCGATGGCAAAATTCACAGTTTGCCACCAGGGCATCCACATTCGACGATCGCGGCCACATTCGTTTGCAGTAAATCGAAGAGGTTGCCAATCGATTTGATAACAACGATATACCATCATATGTATTTAAAAAATTGCAACACTCAAGATTTTGAATTTCTACTACCATGATATTGGGTTAACAACCTCTTAAATGATACGTCTGATGATCAATTGCTTAAACTTAAGAAAGGGGAGGGGGAAAAAATGACCCTTTTTTGTGAGATTGACGGGTGTCCCGAACCCTTTGGGGCAATGGATCCACTTCGGGCTAGAACTAATCCTTATGGGAATGCGCACCGACCCACTTTGAAGTTTCCCTACACACTACTGAGTTGAGAGAGAGAGAGAGAGAGAGAAGGGGGGGGGGGGGGGTTGAACCCACCACCTCCTTACCCAAGCATCAGTTGCTTTACACACTCCCCTATCCCCTGGTGGGTTAGAAAAAAAGTCAAAGTTTGATTAGGGTTGAAATTTGGACGGGTTGGGTCGAGTAGGTGCTCAACTCAAGCCCAATCCATAGTTAGTGTTAGAGCTTGATTTAAATTTTGAATATTTCATGCCTTTTCATATAGGTTTAATGGAATGGGTTGGCTAGTGGAAACGGCTTAGGCTTGAATCCCTAGGGAGGTTATGAGTTTAAAACCCATCTCAAACCATATTTTTTAATAAAAAAACAAATAACTCTTCTCATTGGTTGCATATTTGTTTATCCCTTGTTTAGTCTCACATTGTACGGGAAGAAAGCATGAGGTGTGTATATAAGAGAACACCTCTCTCTTGATCTTATAGCAATACAAGGCCTAGGGAAGTTATGAGTTTAAAACCCATCTCCCACCATTTTTTTTAATAAAAAACAAACAACTCTTCTCATTGGCTGCATATTTATTTATCCCTTGTTTAGTCTCATATTGTATGGGAAGAAAGCAAGAGGTGTGTATGCAAGAGAACAATTTTCTCGTGGTCTTGTAGTAACACAAGGGATAAGGAATGCACCACACCACACGCGTGCACGTTCACCAAACTAGTGTTACAATGAGATCCTGTGATTGCTCCAAATACTACATAGAAGGGGGCTATATAAATCAAGACAGACCTCTGGTTTTGTAAACCGAGAAATCATATTTTTCATTTTCTTACTCTCTGCTACTGCTTTTACTTCTTTTGTTTTCATTATTATCTTGCTAGGTTCCTAAAAGCTCTGCAGGGTTCGTCAAAGCCTTCTCGAATATGTGTTGATAAGGGTGCCTACATTTAGATATTCATCGTATCTCTAAGAGTTGTTACCGAGAGACCCACACATAGGGGGCAATTGGTTTTATAGGACAACACCTGCCGCGCTTCGACTCCACGTTCCAAGTCTTCATCCCTTTTTTTTTGTTGTTGAATAATTCATCTACTAGTATTTTCTAATCTTGCCACGATATAGATCAGATTTAAAATAAAATAATAAATCACTATATAACTACATCTTGTGTAATCTTGTGTAACCTAGATAATTAGGATATAACTATATAGTCTTAAAATATTATCTCCTAATTGTTGTTCCATAGCTAATAATCTAAGAAACCAATTGCATGTGTTACCTTATTAATAATTTATTATTGTAGAAAAAATTGTACATTGAAAACTATTCAATAGCATTATATTAACACTATAATTACTATTTACAGATTGAAGATTGTCTCTCTTTTTTGAACTTGAAACACATGCAGCCATTGATGCTCGACAGGCAAAACAGGAGAGAGAGAGAGAGAGAGAGAGAGAGAGAGAGAGAGAGAGAGAGAGAGGGAGACGGGTGGGGGGAGGATATCATAACTATTCACAGCGCTCTGATAAGTGCCTAATAATAAAATATATAAAAGAAAAAGAGATGAGAAGAGACTCATTCGAGGGAATTGTGACCTCCAAATTGATCCACTTCAAGTGTAGATCTGACTCCTAAAAGTGCAAGGCACCCATTATCACCATTTTCTATTTCTTGTTCATATACCATTAACCCGTTTAAATACAAGTTCCTCATAATTCACACTCCCATAACCAACCAAATAACTCTTTAGCTATCTCCAACTCCTTATAAACACCAAACAATATTTAAAATAAAAATACATAATAAAAACATTGTAATAACCATGTAACACTCCTCCCCCCTTAAACAGCTATTGACCTTAAGGATTAGGATCTTCTCAGATATGCTAGATGCCGATGGAGGGATGCGATCAAAACCTTAATTTTTCTTGTATTGGCTTCAATTTGCATATCCAAACATATAAATATTATCATCTAATTGAAGGACTTCACTTGATGCTTCACTTTCAATGGTTCGCATGATTCCAATTTAAATTGTTGCACTTTCTTATCTGATTCAACATCTTCAACCTCTTATATTTGTTATTCTACGAATAAGTGTCCTTCAAGTTTGTCGACGCGCTCCATCATTTTGATGAGGTTCTCTTGCACTTTTTACCATTAGTGCTTGGATTTCAATGAGTACTTTTTTTTATTTCGATTATTTCTTTCTTCATTTTTGTAGACATGAGCATCGCTCTAATACCAAATGATAAGTGTCTAATAATAAAATATAAAAAAAAAGAATAGATATAAGAAGAAAGTCATTCGAGGGAATAGAGACCTCCACAGTAATCCACTTTTAGGGTAGATTGGACTCCTAAAAGTGCAAAGCATCCATTATCTTCATACTCCATTTCTTGTTTATACGACATCACCCTTTAATTACAAGTTCCTTCTAATACAAGCTGCCATAATCAACAAATAACTCATTAACTATCTCCAACTCTCATAACCATCTTGTAACATTTAAAATAAAACACATAATTAATTACAATAGTCACATAACACATTGTGTGTGCGTGCGCATCAAATCATAATGTCCCTTTGCTTGCACGTCAAAGATGAGTGTTATTCATCGATCGGGGCTGGGTGCAACGAACGGTTGTGATCGCGTGGGTAAGAGAGAGAGAGAGAGAGAGAGAGAGAGAGAGAGAGAGAGAGAGAGAGAGAGCTTCGTGGCATCAAATCACAACATCCATTTGCTTGTTTGTTGGGAATGATTGTTATTCATTGACCGGAACTTGGTGTAGAGGACGTCTGTGATCAAAAGAGAAAGAGAGAGAGAGAGAGAGAGAGAGAGAGAGAGAGAGAGAGAGAGAGAGAGAGAGGCTTCCAATCTTGAAGGTTGAATTATTCGAGCATCACTTACATGCACAATATATATTGTTTGGGGAAAATACAATTAAAGAATTTTTGGAGGAATGAAATGAACCATACAACATATTCTTAAGGCTATCTATGCTCTCCTCCTCTCGCTCTTCACACATGTGGAGTATTAGGTCTCGAAGGATAGGGAAAAAGAAATCCTACAAAATTGGAAGTATCACTTGATGTACATTGGCAAAATCTTCGGGTGTAGGGGCAGATTTTTGTACTAGTCATGTTTGGTTTTATTTGTGTTTGTGGGATCCTTTTGGGGGATGTTCATAGGTGTCCCACCTGAGCTTGATGTTTTCTTAATCGTATAATCAATAGAAATTATTGTCTTCCAAAAAGAGAGAGAGACTGGGACTTTATTAGTAAATCGTACTCACCCCATTCGGTGACTCGAACAGCTTGAAAATATATTTTGTTGGTCTCTCATCACCTAAAACACAAATGTATTCCCTTATTATACTAGATTATTTATTTTAGACCTTTTATCAACATAATAACAAGATTCTACATAATTTCAATTTACTAAGTCCAATAAATTAAATAATGAATTAGAAAGTATGAATACTTTATAGAATCTATTGGAATTTACTATTAGTTTACATAATTTATAGTATTTACTTTAATAAATTTTCTGATTTGATATGGTATATTTTATGCTTTGTACAAAACTATGCAAACAAATTTTTTTTGCCCCGACTCCAAGTATTGCTCACTCGCCTAATTATTTCGAAAAGTTATTCTTCTCGGTTCTTTTGTCATTGGGGTGGGAGGAGATAATCACTCTCTAGGTTTAACACGCATTACCCTGTATAACAAGTACCAATACGGAGAAGAGATTTTTCCTAGCCTCTTATGTCGAGCAATTATTGATTTACTTTTTATTTATTATGTCATTCGAGGGTTAAAATTTGTGCTACAATTGGGGCTAATATGGCTGGTTGAGGGGTTATTCCAGGCCCAAGACCACTTTCCAAGTCCCAACCAACCCTAGGGCAGGTATAAGTTCACTAGCTCAAGCCAACCCGATGTCAAGTTGGCTGTATTACCTGCGTTGACCGGTTTCAACATGGTACATGAGAGGAAGTCAATATAACTGCAAGCTAAACACTTGTACTTATTTTAAATTCACAAAAAAATTTAGATGATGAAAAACCAACCTAAAATATTATTGCGAATAGATCATCCAGCAAATATAATAATTTGCAAATAGACATGAATCATAGTACAAACTCTGGACGTAAAAATTGTCTCACCTACTCAACATAACAAATAAAGCTTGTATGGATACATCACTTAACAACACAATACAAGGCACTATTCAAAATATACAGAGGATGTCGGGTCAACTTCCGGAAGCATATAATAACACCAATCATCCAATGCTGGTTAATACACACACACACACTAAATGGTCAAGTTATAGGTTGGGTCGTGTTGCTAGAAGCCTCTTCCTCAGCTCAACACGAATTGGAGTTGGATTATGAATTTTTAACCCAAGCCCAACACCTACATGTAAAATCCCAACTCAAGCCCACCCAAAATACAGGCTGGGCCCGGGTTGGGTTTGGGTTGCCACAATTAAGTTTCAGCCTTGGTTTAAAAAAAATCCTACCTCAATTCCTTGCATTGCTTAATTGGTTATGGTTCTGATGGATTTAGGATACACTTGATGGACGAGTTCTGCACAGTGAGATGGTAGCTAAAGAGAAAACCTTTGTCAAATGGGCAGTCATAATAATTGACAATTAATTCTCTTGTAACATTTAAAGAGGAAGTTTGGTGAGCACACCTCTCTACTTTTTGATAAATGTGCATTATATTTTGTCCAGCTACCAAACAAGACTATAAATAAATCGGCATTGAATCCCATCTGTTATGATATGATAATACATTTATGATCCCATTTTCTATATTTATGTACCGATTGGGGGCTGCCTAACCCTACCTCCTTAAGGAGGGGTTCTAATATATATATATATATATATATATATATATATATATATATATATATATATATATATATATATATATATATATATATATATATATATATATATATATATATATATATATATATATATATATATATATATATATATATATATATATATATATATATATATATATATATATATATATATATGTTGAAACATTGGAGATGTTTCAAGGGCAAACACCATGCTATGGTACAAACAAAATTTCTATATCTCCATCATGTGAAGAATTTAACTTTTATTTCCAACATAATACTATGTTTAAAATCTCTCTCTCTCTCTCTCTCTCTCTCTCTCTCTCTCTCTCTCTCTCTCTCTCTCTCTCTCTCTCTCTCTCTCTCTCTCTCTCTCTCTCACACACACACACACACACACACACACACACACACACATGCACGCGCATGTGCACTTAGAGAGGAGGAGATGGGGCTAGGGTTTGGTCAAGAAAAAAGAAGAATGAATAGAAAGAGGGGAGATGGAGACGGTCATTTGTATTCAAGGCCATTGGTGAAAAGCCTATACATACTAGTTGTGAGTATTGAGAAAGAATCAATTAAGGAAGTTTAGCTTTCCTTTATTATCTCTCTACCGTCTAATCTTCTCTCCCCACCGTGGCATCGTTCTACAACAGATAATAAACTTCTTCATGGTGTTAGAGCTGGCAATCCACAAACCACAAATATTTTTCCGTCCTCGCTTTCATCCATAGGCCCTCCTTGTGAACATGACTACTTCATCTCAAAGCACCGTATCCGCAAACACCTTATGGGCGAACCATCTTCATCAGCGACTATTTGCATTATTCCGCCATCGTCCATTATTGCTTCTTCGATCGGTGCACGCCTCGTGTGTTCTCTGATAGCCCCGCGGCTCATCGGATGTTGTACCGACTAACTTCTGCTTCAAATTCTTTGTTCATGTAAGAAGCTCTAACCATCTTCTAAGAATTGATGCCCTTTAACATTTCGTACTTTCATTTCTCCTTTTAAATACAAGTGCCCTAATTACCTTTGTCAATTTAAGCACCACACCAACTCCCATTGTTTTTCCTGAACATGTAGTGTTGCTTGTGTTAACAAGAACCCACTAGTCCATTAACCTTAGCTCACTAATACTTATTGCCCATTTCACATTACCCATCATGGATCATCCTAAAGCTTTAGTCAACCGAACTTACAACCCTATCTATCTTATAATCTGGATCAACCCGACGCCTGCAGACCAGCTAGTATATCTACATGTCCATTTAGTGATGTCTTAGATTTTTGGGGCGAACAACAATCAGTCCTTTTTAACAGTTTTTTTTTTAGGATAGGTCCCAACAAGTTTTTCCTCTTAGCCCAGATCCATGTGCCAACATATTAATTGCAATGACTCAGTTGATTACTAAAAGACAAAAATGGTCAGGGTAAGTTATGAAATTTATCAAAACTGTCATTGTCTATAAAACCGCCCCCGATCCCTACGATAAGTTCAGTTTCAAAACCGATAGTGGGATCACCACAGCAGCTACAGTGGTTTCACTGTAGCATTTACAATGAAATCATTGTACTTGCTATGGTGATTTCACAGTGACTGCTAAAAACACTTAGCAGCAATAATACTCAATTTTATAATAGTGATACTTAATTTCCAACTTTGAAATTACAATAACGTTGAATATCATTTCATATAATTGAGTGATTTCACTATAGTACTATAGTGGTTTCACTGCAGTTGCTACATTTATTTAAAATAATATTCAATTATATGAAAATGATAATCAATGCCCTACAATGCAATCACTGTAGCACATAATATCATTTTAAATGATGCTCGGTCTATACAAAAAGGTACTCAAAATCACTATAGTGGTTTTAAATGGTACTCAAATAAACAAATAATACTCAATTAAATTGAGTATTATTTGCATATAATTGAGTATCATTGCTATAATAATTTCACTATAGGAAAGTCTTTTTAGCAGCCACGACAAAAATCAATGTAGTAGTTACAGTGATTTTAAATGGTACTCAGATATATAAAATAATATTCAATTAAATTGTGTGTTATTTGTATATCATTGAGTATCATTGCTACAATGATTTCATTGTAGGAAAGTCTTTTTAGCAGCCACGACAAAAATCATTGTAGCGACTATAGTGAAATCACTGTAGCTGCTATAGTGAAATCACTGTAGCAACCCGTGCCACTATTCCTATAAAAAAATATCCCTATATCATATACATATTCTTAATTAATGTGGGAGGATTCCATTGGTATACTTTTAAAAACACGTAATCCAAAACGGTTGGCAAATGGTCTATTCCGTGCAAAAAATGCAGGAGAGGATCACCTTAAAACTACTTTAATTCTGTGGACCTAGGCTTAGCTGATACTATTAGCTGTCATGCACCTTATCTTAATGATATATACTGGACTTATACTTAATTTTTCCTAGAATTTATTTGTCCATTTTAGAGAGATTTTTTTTTGCAATTCATTTTAGAGAGAATTGGAGTCATTTTATTTCTCATGAAGACCACATTATTAAACATTTCAAAAATTATTTGTCTTATTGGATATTGATAAGGTATTTTTGGAATAAAAAGTTAATGGAGGGGCTAACTGCAGATGGAGTAGTTCATGGTTCAAAAGGTTCAGAAGGTTCAGGGCTCAATATGAAATGAGGTGCATAGTTCATGGAAAGATTTTGTAATTTATCAAAAAAAAAAAAAAAACCATTGGGAATACATGTATCAGATTCGGATCAAAATCCAGATCATTGTGAGGTCTACATCGGACGGTTGTGATATCGTTGAGCATCAAATTTGCAAAAAATAATAATGGATTCCATATTCGGGACTCGAAAGAACCAGGATATATAAAATCTGAGTCTTAGTCAGTGGATTAATGAGAACCTTTTTTATATTGAACATATGGTCTTAGATTTAAAGCAATCTAATCTAATGGTGGATAAAATATAATATTTTATGTTATAATTTATCGGTTCGGGTCCTTAACGGATCAGATTGGTCTAAATCCATATCCGATTTGTTCAGTAAGCGGGCTACCATATTCGCATCGTTATCAAATCATCAGATTTTAAATAAAACCATCAATATATGTCTTGACGGATCAGGTTCGGATCGAATTCACATCAAAATCTAGTTTGCATTAGAATGTTACCGGTTCTTTGGATAACACTTCTGCAGTCATGAATCACAAATCCAGCGCCAGCCTTTCTCACCAAATGGCAAACAACCCCATCAAAATTTAGTTTCAACTCCTTTGAGTGTGGTGGATCATTAACACTCAAGAAAACTTTATGTGAGCATCATCACTCTCCTAGCGACTGCCCACAACTTCTCTTCACTCATTCAAAAACACTCCCTATTTCTAGCCTTTTGTATCTCCCACACTCCAACTAAGATGTAAAATAGGAAGTAAGGGGGACTCAAAAAGCTATCCTTGCTATCCAAAGTAAGCACTCTAAGTTCGGTGGAATCTTTTGGCACCCTACCACCACTCATGGATGCACCTAAGGCCGTGTTTGGTAGCAAGAAAATTTTAACTGAGGAATGAGAAAGGGAATGTTGAGCTGAGGAATGTGACTCCTCTTGTTTAAGAGAGGAATGTGATGCCTGTCACTTTCCCACCATATATATATATATATATATATATATATATATATATATATATATATATATATATATATATATATATATATATATATATATATATATATATATATATATATATATATATATATGTAAGATTGTATTTACTTTCTCCTTCCCTAGTTAAACTTTTTTGCTACCAAATGCACATATTAGGGCTCATGTAAGGGAATCTTGGCCCCTCTTCAGTGAAACTTTCTGTCTTCCAAACGCATCCTAAGTCTCCAAGAACGGAGCTGCATCGAGGCACCTAAATATAAGATGGTCGGCATCTAAGAGCCAGAAGCCTCGAAGGAATGCTTCCTTTAAGTAACTTCAAAATAAAGGCTTTGGCCCTTGGAGGAGCCTTGGCTTTTCGTAGATCTCGCCAGATGTTGCACTCAGAACTAGAGCTCCCAGCATCCACACCTGTCAAGAGCTAATACGCCGCTCTCAGACATTGTGAAAAGCTCCCTATTTATCTCCCCAAGCATACTCTTTCGCGGAGCCTGCGAGAAAATGGGCATTTGGAGAACATAGCTCATTTGATCTTCTCCGAAAATTTGTCACAATGCTTTCTCATTCCAATTGCCACTACCATCTAGCAAGCTCACTGATTAAATGAAAGTTGGCATGGACCTCCATATTGATTGGCCTGGCCCATTTGTCCATTTGGAATAGACGCGGGCCATGGCGTGGTATGTTATCAATTAATCCCACCAAAAAGTGCCCACTAAGCCCAAGAACTCTTCCTGGGGACATTCCAATTCAACAAGTCATCATGTACATTGTATTTCACTTTCTAAGAGCACCCCCATAATCTCTCATTACTCTCGACGAGTTGGAAGACTTCCTTGCCCATCAAGGATTTTCCAATCGCCTCCAACCTTCTGCTGCCCAGGCCACTATCACTTGTCGGACTACACACCTCGTTCCATTTCCAACTGCCTCCAATCTTCTGATGCCCTGGAATATCTCTTGCTTTTATGGCGGATTTATTTATACTCTTGTTTGGCAATATTATAGGCAAATGTATGATTTGAATCTGGTCTTTCTTGTGCTTCACTCCAGAGGGATTAATCCGAGCCTGAAATGGGCAATTTAAAAAAAAACAAAACGCCCATCAAGTATTTTTCTTCTGCCCTAATCCAAGAATTGATAAATCTAATTTCAATCCCCTTTTATTTCGATAATGCCCCTATCATTGGAAACAAAGTATTTCCTTCAGCATTAGCATGAGTGGTGCTATTGGCACACCAATATTTGCCCTTCAAACACCATTTGAAAGTTTTTTTATTACAAAATTACCCCCAAGTAAAATGACTAAAATATTTATTTTTTTCCTTGTTCGAGACATGTTCGGCTGACCAGAGCCGAACATGGTAGAGTATGTTCGGCCGACCAAAGCCGAACATTATATAGTACATTCGGTCGACCATGGCTGAACATACTGTACCACGTTTGGTTGTCGAACGCATTATACCATGTTCGATCATGGTTGGCCGAACGTACTATATAATATTCGGTTCTGGTCGGACAAATATAAGGTTTGGATGCCGGTAGATGACGACGGAGAGAAAATTGACGGGGGGAGGAACCTACGACACTTGGGCGGGCCAGGGAGCTCAGGGAGGGGTAAAGAGTGGAGAGGAACTTGTTGGAGCGGTTGATGGAGGAGGTATGGTGTTAGACTGAGGAAAAATCGACTGAAGGAGAAATATATAGCGCTTGGGCGGGGGATCTTGAGGAAGAGAGGAGCTCGAGGAGGGGCGGAGAGCTGAGAGGAGCTCGCCGGAGTAGTTGATGGAGGAGGTAGGTGTTAGGGTTTGGTTGTGTGTGTGGAGTAATTTGCAGAAGAATGATAATATATGATTTTTTAAAAATTAAAAATGTGCAGCGAGCAAATACTTAAAATTTTAAAATTGGATGGTGAGGAAAAGTGTGTGTGTGTGTGTGTGTGTGTGTGTGTGTGTGTGTGTGTGTGTGTGTGTGTGTGTGTGTGTGTGTGTGTGTGTGTGTGTGTGTGTGTGAGAAGAGTATTTGGTGTGTGAAAAAGAAATATTTGGTGTGCCGATAGACCACTCCACTAGCATGCGATGCACTGACTATGCTCGCTGCCCGTGTGTTCACCTCCCGATGCTTTGCCGCTCCCTTCCCCTCAATGCCCCCTGATAGCAGCAAGGCTGGTTGGCGGGTCGGAATCGCTCGCGGGTCATCCATGGCCGCCTCGCCACCCAAGGAAGCAGGAACGGGAGAGAGGAACGGGGCGGTGAGCCTGAGGGAGTGGCAAGGGTGGGGCACCTCCTCCCCCGTTCCCGTCATGGTGGCGGAGGTGATCGAGGATATGAGGGCCCTGGAGAGGGACACGGATGCCCGCATTAGCTTCGGCGGCCTCGGCGGGAAGATCCAGGCAAATACCCTAGTCTCCCTTCTCTTGTTCTTCCTTTCGTTCTGCCATTTATCTGTTTCAGGCCGGATAGATATGGTTGTAGTAATGAATCTTTTGGGAGAATCTGTTGGTGGGTACTGAGGAATTAAGTATATGAAAGGGTGGTTCATGCTGGGTTTTGCTGGGAATTGGAGTTGTTTTTTTTTTCTTGATTTGGGTTCTTTGATTCGAGAGAATTAGTTTATGTGTATTACAGAATAAAAGAAAGGGGTAATTAGCGTAAGACCCCTCTAACCAACCCAACATTAGGATAAACTCACTGAAACTTTTCATTTGAGCTCGAGCCCCTTTAACTAACCCAACATTGAGATAAACCCTTCCCTCTTTTTTTATTCCCAAGACCCACCCTCACCCCCTCTTGTCTCTCGATCGGCCATGGCAACAACGGAGGCGGAGACGAGTGGCGGAGGCAGAGGCTAGCAACGACTACGAGCGGCAGCAGCGGTGGAGGCAGATATGACTGCCAGTGGCGGAGGCGGCGGGTGCGAGCAGCGGCTGGGGTTGGATTTCTAGGTCTAGGGTTCATCCCATAGTCTGTAGATTAGGTCCGGCCAGGGGGGGGGGGATTCGGTTAGGTCCGGCTAGAGGAGGAGGGAGGTTCGGATAGGTCCGGCGGTCGCGGTGGCGGTGGAGGGTTCGGTTAGGTCCGGCGGCTACGAGGAAGGGGGGGGGGGTTCAGTTAGGTCTGGCGGCGGCGGGGGAGGGGGAGGATGGCATTCACTTCTAAATTAGAATTGAATGCAGGGGTATTTTCATCCACAAGGGCTGCAGCTCAAATGAAAAGATGGTCGAGACTGCTGCTCAAAAGGGATCTCTAAGAAGGGCTTCTCACCAACTCCCCCTAAAAGAAATGAGGTTCTTTTGGGAATTTTTTAGGGCGTGTTTGGTTGCCACCGACTTAAAGAGGGGAAGAGGTTATCATTTCCCTTTCTAGAGGAAATACGAGGGGGGGTTTAGGGTTTTGGATTCCCGATGATTTCCCATCGTTTCAATAGAAATGGGTATCCATTTCCCATTTCCAGTTGACAAAACTTGCCAACAAAACGGTCCATCTTATCTATCACGTGATGGTTTCAACCCATTTCCCATTCCCAAGTGACAAAAACCCGCCAACAAAACATTCGCTTTTAAGGTAAATAATTTACCAATGTGGATTCTTGGTACCATCCGGGAACAAAGGGATGGGGATGGCCGTTATTGGAGATATAAGCTTGAGTAATCCTAGCAAAACAAGAAAATGCATGGTGAAAGAAGAGAGGGAAAATGATTATCTCACGCAGGTCAGTGGACGTCCCGGATACGCCGCCTTTAGATGTATTCAATCACAATGGGGCACAAGTCGATGATGCTGTCCCTTTCATGGTTCAAAAATTTCCAAAATTTCTTGAATTAAGTGAATTATTTTCATTTTTCTGGGACCCGAAACCAAATGTGGTGGACATAAATATTCCAAACAAGTTCAAAATTTTCACTGATCTAAGATGATGCCATTCATTGTTTGTAGTTCGCGTATTTACTTTTATTTTTCATTGTTTGTAGTTTGCATTTTTTACTTCTATTTGGCTCTTTGCAGGGTAGTTTAAAGGTTCAAGAGGATAAAAAACAAAGAGCAGTGTATCAGTCTCTAACTGATTCTGAAATGAAGCTCCAATTTTTTGCTGCTCGGCAAATCGCATGTAGATTGCTTGGAAGTAGGGGATACCTTTGTCAGAAGGTATTAACAACTATTTCTTTCATTTATTTGGTAGAACTGTAGAAGATGTAATCCTCCTAAACAATTCCTCTCTTTTTTCATTCTTGTCTGATTGGGTTAATTGACCTGCCCATTTTTGTTTCCCATTTGTGTTTGGATTATAATTGGTGCCATAAAAGTGAATTTATATCAAATCTTGCTTTTTAACCTTTCTTCAAGGCCTTGTTCTAGTCTAGGTGAACCTTGGATGGTTTCTCCATGGTGGTATGAGTTGAAAATACATAGCCAAAAAGATAGGTCTCCATACCTTTCAGCCCTCTCGGTTTCTTAGCAGACCACTCTTGCCAAGTTGACCTGATTAGAGGCTTTCAACACCAATCTTAATGGGTTGACATCATGTTGATAACTGGTTGGAAGTTTATGTCAATATTTTATGGAGCCTTATTAATTAGAATTGTGCTCCATGGTAATCCCCCATCTTAATGGCATTAGACTCGGATGATGATGATGATGCTTGTTTGATCTTCATACTTGCATATTTATGTTTTACTTAGCAAATTGTCTATTGCTTATGATCGTAAGGAAGAATTCTTTGGACCTATCAATGTTATGCTACTTTCATTATCCTTTTTGGACCATGTCATTATTTATTTTTGCAACAATATTTTTTTAGTTTCATGTACATAATTGAATGGAACAAGCTAAAATTGGATTGCATTTCAAATTTGAACCTAATATGTCTCGATCACCACCATTATCACCACCACCACCATCATCATTTAAGTCTTAAAGGAAGATTGACAATAAATCTCCTGCAAGTGCAAGCTGTCAACCTAGCGTCAACTCTCAACGATTGGTGTCAAAAACTTGACGAAGGGAACCTGGAAAGAGAGGAGTATGACAAGAACCTAGGTCAGCTCGCAGGTAGGGATCAACCTACCTTGTTAATTACGCAATTTAAGCTCATACAACCAAGGAGCAACCCTCCAATCTTTCCCTAGCTAGGAAGTAGTAAAGAGTCTAAATGAAGAGGGGCAAGATTTGATATAGGGAATGACATTCATCTCTATTGCACAAATTTCCCAAAGTTCTTAATTGAAACCACGATCCAATATGGCAACTAGGAATGAGGCTAGACGAAGAGGGTAGAAGGCAATATTTGATTTAGTAAATGACGTTCATCTGTGTGTCACATATTATGAGCCAAAGAGTTGAAATAACACCACATTGCCATATGGCCTGATGCATAGGCAGCATAGTTACATTCGCAGAAGAATCAATCGATAAGGTCATTGTAATGGACAAGCTGAGTCATAAGAAAATGGACCTGACATCTCCGATGAATGAAAGAAACAAAATCTAACCAAATCTAGGTCAAAAGGGTGAAACAGACCCTAGTAAATTAAACAACCCAAAAAATAAGATCCCCCGAGTCAACACAAGTTTATCTATATTCAGTTTGATAAGGGCCATGCTCAAAATCTGGGTCCACTACCAAATGAATTTGGGCTTGATCATAAATTGACCTAGTACTAATTCAATGCAACATGGGAATGTTTCATTTCAACTCTTTGGATTATAATTGTGCCGCAAACATTAATTCAATTCCATATATCAGATTTTGTCTTCTACCCTATTTGTATAGACTCTTTTTTGAGGGTTACTCTTTGGTTGCATGAGTTTAAATTGCAAAACAAAAAAAGTAGCTCTCCTTGCCCACCAACAAGCCTTTAGGACTCTTGGCATGCCCGTTTTTCCAAGTTGCCTTGGTATGATTTTCAGCACCAACCTTAGAGGGTTGATGTCAGGATTAAGGTTAACAGTTGGCCATAATTTATTATCGATCTTTCCTGTAGTCAACCCCATGTTATGGAATAAGAGTGGGATGATTTTTTTTTTTTTTTGAGAATCCCTCTCAGCGATGAGGGGGGGTTCGGCCTAGACCCCTACCGGTTTATTAAAAAGGAAAGAACAGAGAAAGACTACAAGGCATCGACACCCGAGGTGTACCCAATACCAACACGGGTTAACAAAATAACCCTGCACAACAAGCAAGATAAAACAAAAACCGAAAAACCTAAGGCTTAGAAGCCCTCGATCTTTCCATATCACGGAACTGCGCAAGAAGCCATCCCGCGTCTTTCCCCTTGATGGAGAGGCCGGCAGCCGAAGCTAATTCAAGGATGGTTCTGTCCTCCAGCATGTTAAGGGGAAGGCTCAGATCCTCTCCATCAAGTTTAGACAGTTGATCCTGATGATCCTGCAAGAGGGTGGACCTAGGCCGCGGTGGTCGGCGGTGCACGACGGATTCAAGGGCTCAAGATTTGGCTCGAAGCGAAGCCCTGGCTTCAATCGATTCCGACCCTCGATTAGCTAGTCTAGGACTGCGGCGAGCGAGTCCCCCCTTCTCTAAGTCTCCAACTTGTGAAATCCCATCATCCGGGGGTGGGGCCACCACTGTAGGAATCGAAATCCCATGGACCTCCACATCGTTTCTGACTCCCAAGTTGTCCTCGTTGACCTGCTGCTGCTCCTCGTCAACTATACTTTCCACTACTAGCTCCAATGCCACATCCACTGCCTCCGAAACCCCCAAATCCTCCAAGGGCTCCTCCATACCAGTCCCCAGATGGACAACCTCTGTTCCCCTGCTGACCTCTTCACCCTGCACCGCAATAGCTGATGTCCCTCCAACGCTGACGGCATTAACCACTCCGGTCCCTCGGGGTGAGCCCGACTCAATATGCCCCTCTTCTGGTTGCCCACTGTCGGCACCAGAATAACAAGTTTCAGCACCAATTGGCCCAATTGGATCCCTCAAGGCCTCCCCTCCTCGAGGCTCGGTACCAAGCTCCACGGGGAGGTCGTCCCCTGCCTTCTGCCCCTCAACTTCAGCAAGAGTCCCCACATCCACCCCGTGCCCGAGAGATCCCTCAAGAGGGGAACTAGACTTATTCTCTAGGACCGAGAATCAAGAGCCCGAGACTTGCAACCCGACCTTGTTGGTAGCCATCCTGCACTTCGCCTTGTGCCCACCACCTGCATCAATGGAAGTGACCAAATTAACGACCTCTGCCTCCCGGATCACTGACGCTGCTCCATTAACAAGGGCCTTGGAACATCCAACTCCTCGATTAGCACAATTAGCCCCCCTATCAGGAGGAGCACTCACTGAATGGGCCTTGTTGAAATTGCCAGATGCAACTCCCACAGGCCTCCAACCCCTCCCACCATCTTTAGCACCCAACTTCCGGCTGGGTCCCTGATAGGAACTAGGAGCAATCTTATTAATCGGATTTTTCTGTGCATTGACACCACAAGCCGAGGTAGCATGCCCGAAAATCCTGCACTTCGCACAACTAGTCGGCTTCCACTCGTATAAAACTTTCTGCGTAAAGAGGACTTCTTCGTTTTCACCTAGGCCCGGTACAACATTGGGCAATTCGTCGCCAAATTTGATCTCGACACAACATCTAGCATAGTTCCGTCGAGCACCTTGGGCAGTCGGACGGTCTCTTGTGAGGGGAACCCCAATCAAACTTGTCAAACGGCTAATACCTTCCTTAGACCACCAATCGATCGGTAGATCGGGTAATCTAATCCATATGGGAATTTTATCGAGCGAATCGCGATCATATTTTATATCCTTGTGCCACCTCTTCAAGACCATAAGTCGGCCCTCAAAGTACCAAGGGCCCTCTTCAAGCACTTTGGTGCTATCACTAGCCATCAGAAATTTGAATAAAAAAAGCCCATTCTCCCTCGAAAATATTTCCAACCCGCCCACCGGTTTCCATAATTTATGCATCACTTCTTGGAACTTCGGAAAGAAGGGTTTTCTCCCCACAGCATAGCCCACCAGTGTGTGCTCCCAACCCCTCAAATTTGCTTCAATCTCACTTGAAGGCAAGATAGCATACTTAACTCCATTGCGCACTTCTGGCTCGACGAAGTGTAGTCGAAGATCCTCCGCCTCCAAAGATGATCCTCCACAAATGGCACTCCACGATTTCCCTAAGATAGGTATAGCCTTGCAAGTTTCTGTTGCACCTTGATCTATCTCCGAGGAAGGCCCCAAACCTGGTTCAGAAATATCAGCAAACACTTGATGTGCACCAGACTCACCTACATCAACTGTAGCATCTTCGCCCCGTCTGTTCCCCAAAGCCATAGAACCACCCAATGCCGATTTAGGACTATGCGGAGAGTAAATTAGGGGAGGAAAATCCCCAAGATTTTCCAGATCCACGGACGGATCTAATCTATCACGCATCGGATCCCCGTTAGCTCTCGGCCCCTTGTCTCGAGAGGTGCTGCCACCATCATCCAAGATCTTGTTCCCAACGCTAAGATGACGACTAAAAGCCATGGTCCTTGAATCTCTCAAGCCTCCAGAAGCTCCAACTTGCTCCCCCGAGATACTCCCAGGGGATGATGATAACGACTTTACTCGACCCAACTCCATCCTTTTCTGCAACTTTTTCAGTATGAATTGATTGATTGGAGATTTTTTTTCTATTCATGAAGCTTTTTACATAAAGATTAGGAAGGCATTTGTTTATCTTTCTCAAAGCCTTTCTCAGAATCATACTATCATTCATAAAAGTTCATTGACAAACCTCCCTATGACATTTGTGATATTGCCACCCCATGCCCTTGGAGTTAGCTCCAAATGACTTATTTTTGTGAAATCATGAGCTTTCTATTTTTTATAATGTTATAGGAGAAGTAAACCACATTTCTTTGCTTTTAAAGACTAATCGACTGATATGTAGATCAAACTTTAAATCTCTATTTTCTAGTATTTGAGTTATTTTTTATAGAGCTTTTTTAGTTCCCCCATGGTTCTATATCATGAGTTGAGAATGTTTCTGTGGCTACCTTGAATCCTTTTTTGTTTTCTTCTCATACTTTAATTATTAATAATAATATTTCCTTCCCCAGATGTGGGACTATGTTGTCTAATAATGTTGCAACCTTGAATCGTTTTTTGTTTCTTCTCATACTTCAATTATTTGTAATAGTATTTACTACCCCAGATGTGGGACCTTGTTGTCTAATAATGCTGCAATTTGGCAGGCTTTTTTATTCTCAGTGATAGTAAAGATGTGATATTACTTTGGGAGTTACATTATCGTGTTTACATCATTTAGGAAGGCAAGGTGTGAAACTGAAGCATTATTACATGGCATCATCATTTTGTAGTGTTGGCTTGCTATGGAGGATTGCATGTGTTCAAAGCTTGTCCCATGCTCTCTGTGGCGAGGAATAAGATTTTGGCTATATATGCATCCGAAGGTCCAACTGCTATTACTTATTAGTGAAATTGTTTGGCTATTGTGATATTGGCTGTATATATGTTCCAAAGACTTGTTCCGTAAAATTCTTTCTTTCAGGACTTTTTGCGCCAAAATAACACTGGAAAGTTGCTGTGGCAAATATTTGGAATTCAACCTGCTTCTTTGTGCCTCTTTGGCATTCGGGATCATGAAGAAATTATGTGGGATGCATTCAGGCATTCAGGTTCTTATTGCAGTTTTAATCAACCCAGAATAAATGACGTGGGGGATTGGAATTTCATGTGCTCATCTTTTTTAGCACTTTCCTGCTAATATTATCTGATCAGTGTGTGCTTTCAAATAACCTTCCATTTGTGTTTTGAAATTTTGTTGAGGAAAGAACCAATTATTCTGTTTTTTTTTGTTACCAGGAAAAGGCATGGTTTGGTTTCTCTATCCCAATAAGAACACAGCTCCAAAGTCAGTTCAGGATGTCTTCTTTGATAGGTCATTTACATGTGAAGGTCATACACTGGTATTTTCTATTCCTTTCCTCTTGTTTAAATATAATATATTGATAAACTGTTTTCTAACCACAGTCATTTGTTCTTCAATGATCATGTTTCTTTGTGGTGGAAAATATTCGTATGTAATTTTATGCAAAACTATCATATTTGCAGACATGAGTGGTAATGTATGCTATGCTAAGTGCATTGGAATGAGATGTTTCTCTCTTCTTAAGAGCATTACTGTGGGCTAAATCATAGTTTTGAAAAACCAGTCCCGAGGCGCGCTCGGGGCTCGCCCCAGGGTGAGGACGACCCAAAATACATTGGGCCGTATAATCCGGGGTAATCTTCCAGCTGGGCGTATGCCTAATTGATTGGACGCACGCCCAAGCGCCTAGGGCACACTTTTTGCATCTCAACTGGTTGGGTGTGCGCCTAGCTAAATACATACAAGCCAAAAGAATCTAAAACAAAATACTTACAACCTAATCTATACCCCCCCCTCAAAAAAAAAAAAAAAAACTGCGAGCACCCCCTTTCCTCAATGGCAGACCCATTGTGAGTCTGTGACTGTGAACATCCAGCTTCGATAGGTTCTTTGTGACAATCCAGCTCGACTGTAGCGCTTCCCGTCCTCTTGACATCCCCTGGGATTGCGACCAACAGGCTCCAATGCCCCACTCGACTGCGACCATCTGGTTTCGACATCCCCTTTGCTATTACCCGTTTGTAGGGCTCTACGGTCACTACCAATCAACCGACAACCCTTTGAAACCATTCGGCCTGACAGTTCCGACATTACTCTGTACAGAGGTAAGTCCTTTTTTTTTGTTCATCTTCCTCCTCTCCCCTCTCCTTCCTCTTCATCGTTAACTTCATTTTCTTCTTCTTCCCAGCTACTAGATATATTAAATCACTTTTTTATTAATACATTTTCTCAAATTATTTAACAAAAAAATACACTTACCTCTCCTGAGGTTTGAGGTAATTACATGGACCCACCTTGACATTCCAAAAATATTCGAACCCCCCTTGATGTTTGACATATTAACCAAAACCTCCCATGCGTGGGACAACAACGAGACATCAACGGAGAGGGTTGTTTTGACTCTTTTACCCATGTTACTTAATATTAATTACCAAATTACCTTAATTTTTATCAACTCTCATGTACGATAGTACTTCAGTGGTTCTCTCGTCGCCTTCTCCTCCTTCACCGGCACCTCCTTTTCCTTCTCCACCACTGGCACCTCCTCCTCCTCCTCCACCTCCTCCGGCACCTCCTCCTCCTCCTCCTCCTCCTCCACCTCCTCCGGCACCTCCTCCTCCACCGACACTTCCTCCTTTTCTATTGGCACTTCATCCGGTCCCTCAGCCTCATCCTCCGGGGGATGTTATTGTAATAGAGGTAAAGGAGGTATTAAATAATGTTTCATAACATAATGCCAATAAATTCAGCATGTTAGCTGACGACTAGTTAACGGAATGGAGGTTTTGGTTAATATGTCAAACGTTAGGGGGGGTTTGTGTATTTTTTGGGACCTCAGAGGGGGGGAGGGGGATTCGTGTAATTACCCCAAACCTCTCAGGAGAGGTAAATGTATTTTTTTTAATTATTAAATTGGTTCCAAATTATTATTTAATCAAGTATGTTTCTAGGCCTAGTATGCTTGTCTGTTTTTTTTAATATTGATTTGTTATTTACTATTTTCACTATTTTTTATATTACGTCAATTATTTTTATATATCAATTAAATTAATAATTCAAAATTCGTGGAGCTTATGCACCACCCTATGGCTTATGCCTCGCCTCATGACAGGCAAAAACGTCCCGCCTTACGGCTTCACCCATGATAACTTTGGGCTGAATAATGAGTTTGAGTAACCGAACGAGAAAAATGAATTAAAGATTCATTGACAATATCACCAAATATATTAATAGACTTAATTAGGAAATGAGTACCTTAATCTAAAATAGAAAGTTTTGGTTTTTAGTCGATGAAAGGAGTTCTCTAGTAACTATTGTCAAGTCAACAAAAATTATATGTGTAACTTGTTTTATATAGAAGCTTGTCTCTCTTCTTATTCTGATGCTTGAATCTCTTCTCATAGTTGTTGTTAGAGGACAAGGCATAGGACATCTTATAGTTTTCTAGTTAAATTCATTGTTGCTTCTATCAACTTTTACCTTCGATTATGACATTTCCCATCAACATCTTGTAGTTAATTCGTATGTCCATGACCTAGTAGTGGTACGACCACATCACGATGACATATGCACTAATGAGTAACCAGCTCGATTGATGTTGCATGTAATTAAAAAATATTAGCATGTGCATCCGAGCATGATACTACCTAAAATCTACGGCATGTCGCATCGTGGCTGTGCGTTTATCAAGGGTTCCTCTTTCTCTAGACCTCATGGTATGTGTTTGTACATCTTCGCTTGCACCGAGACTAACTCGACTTCAATTGCATTATCGTGTGCATGTACCATGCATGCTTCTTGTATCCAAACCGGGTTCCGTTCGGGCTCGACCAGCCCGAATTAGAACTGATCAGTTCAACTCGGTCCGAATACTTAGGGATGGCAACACGGCGGATTTGGGACGGGGTGACCCATCCCGACCTTGACCCATTGGGGAAAACCTTGCCCTGAACTCGTCCCAAACCCGCCTCAGGTTGGACGGGTAAATCTGAAACCCATCTAGCTTATATTATCAAAAACCAAAACATACCCCGCCAACTTATGCTTAGCAAGACGGGTTAGAGGGGGGCGGGTTTGAACCCGCATATTCATTCTAATAAAAAAATTAGCCGAGGCCGCAACAAGTCGCTTGCTTGGGCTAAACCAAAAAAGTGACTCGACGACTATGGTGTCATGTATAGTGCAAAGTGAGTAGACAAAGTGCCCACCCTTTTACCAAAGAATGAGTGCACGTACATGCTTGTGACCAAGGGGTTTAGAATTTATTTGGCACGATCCATCATGCGGCGGATTAGAACCTTGACCAATAACAAGCAAACCTAAGACTCTAACAAAGCCATTTTTTTGGTGAAACATATGTCGTCTGAAGTTTTTTGACCTTCATTTTAAAACACTGATATTGGAGGGAAAAAAAATTCCAACAGGGAGAACATGGTTAGGCACCTATGGAGGTTAAAATTTTTCATTCTCTTTCCTTATTGAGGCTTCACGGAACACTATATTGGTTGGAGAAAACAATGAGATCTCATCAATAGTAGGCCTGCAAAAGGAGAAAATACAAGTCCCTAATCAACAGTCTATTCAAATCATGGCCTATTCGTGTGCCATATCATGTCATGCCATTACAGGACCTATAGGCACATGTATATCAAAGATTTTTTCAATTTTTATTATCTAGGCCACCTTTACTAGCGCATAAAAATAACTTTTGTTCTTATACAAATCTTGCACCTAATGCACCAGTTGCACATGTTTGATTGCTTATAAACATGCCCTAAACCTGTCGTCAGAATATTTTAAGGTATACAACACCTAGAGTAATGTGAATTAGAAGCACAGTCATCTAAATGCAAAAAGGTATAAAAAAAATCAAAACACTAACATACATATAATCACAAAAAATTAGCTAAAGAGATCTCTCATATGATAGCAATACATAGCAACAAACGAGTTCGTGCGTCATAATGAAAATTCTCAATTAGGCTTTATAATATTCAAGTTAATCACTTGGACACTTATATATGGAACTTTGTTTATTTCACTTTTGAAAAATAAGAAAGTAGGAATGACAAAGACAGATTCGTAAAGCTGAGCTCAAGTTTTTTGGATAAGGCTAGATGGTGATAATGGTAAAAAAACGAGGAAATAATCCAGTAAAGGTGTGCACCCAGCATGTACCCAAATTGAAATAACATTATGCATTGATAAAGAATTTAGTAATATGCTATCTGGCAGAAGTTTCGATGACTAACATATTCAGGTAGTGAATTTTCATTCACTGTTGCTGCTACAGTGTAGGAAAGACCTTTGAGCAAAATAATCATAACTTGGACAATATTCAGGTTGAGATTCGCAGCAGCAGTTGCATCCCAGCAGTAAACCCACTGTCTCCCTCTCAAGTGGTCACAAGATCGAATGCCGAGTTTGTTCTGCACCGCTATGGGCCTATGGCATATTATAAAATGTGGTACTCATGTGGGCGAATTCAAGGCTAGTCTTAGGCAAAATATTTGCACTCCTGTGGCTGTTGCAGGTTTCAAACCATGATCTCTTGTACATAGACACTAACATGTGCCAGACATGTATGATCTGGTAAAAAAAAGGTTGAGAGTCCGAAATCTCTTGGTATCCGGACAAGTGCAGCAATCTTATCAGGAAAGAGATATATACTACTCTTTGCTCATGTTTGTGACTTACACACTGTTCATGCCTAATTGGATCTGCTTTCCATGGCATTCTTTGGAGCATGTACTAGTCACATAATATTTTCTTGCATTTATCTTGATTTTGAACCAACTGATTAGGTTTTTAATTATGCATTGACTTTTTCCTTACAGGATAGTGAAGAGAAGCCTGTGAACGTTGTTTTGCTCGATGGTACCTGGAGCAACTCAGCTGCAATGTATAGACGTCTGAAGGTACTTTGGCAGCACCCTTCTCTGATTTCAAATCATGCGCGTCATATTCATGTAAAAGCTTGGATGCATGAATAACGATATGTATGCCTTCTTCGAATAGATTTAGTTTGGTGAGTGTTGAATCTGACTTGGAATGAATTCTGTTCCCGGCATGTCATCTTTCCATTGGATAAAACCCCATTGGTTTCATTCTGGATAAATTATCTTTATCTGTTGTGTTCTTCACATTATTTATCTTTTCATGGAAAGTCGTCCTTCTACCCATATTATACTTTGATCTCAGCTATATTTTGTTAATTTGCCAATCAGTATCTTCAATAAAACATGGTATTCTTATAGTAGAGCTGTATAGTTCACATCTAAGAAGCACTGACACTGGTACGGGGACACGGGTACGACATGACATGGGTACGCCGACACGACGACAAATCCTAAAAAAGGACACAAGTACGGAGGGGACACGGCAAAATAAATTCATATTTTTTATTTATATATTATGTGTGTTTTTAATTCATATATATTTAAATAACCGAAAAAACCTCATTGAGAACAACTAAAATAAATTTTTAATACATACTGAATCACAACTATTAGTTACACCCTGCCCGATCGGTGAATCGCACATTACCCTAAATGGCATGGAAAAGAACGACTTTGTTTCAGTTTTGGCTTTAACCTATCTGAAACCTCAGAGTATTAAATAGGTTAAAGCCTAAGGCCCTAAACTGAATCGTAAGTTACAGCCAACCTGACAAGTGAATCGCACTTAGACTCAAATGGCATGCAAAAGAACGGCTGCGATTCAGTTTTGGCTTCAACCTATCTGATCCTCTAAGGTTATAACCTCAGAAGATCGGATAGGTTGAAGCCAAAACTGAATCACAATAGCTTGTGACCCGACCCTATATCGAACAATCCGTCAACCCGCCTTGTCCGGCACATGTCCGACGACGAGTGTCTGGCGAGTGTCGGTGTCCAGCACGTGTCTGACACGGGTACGGGGGGCTTGAGGAAGTGTCCGTGCTTCCTAGGTTCACATATACTTTTTTTTTTGAGCTTTTATTAGAAAAAAAAACTCTGAAAGACTGAGAGCCTATGGATTGTTAACCATAAATAGGGGCAACGAGAGCAAATTGATCACTCATCCTGATTCGATGCAAGAGCTTAGTCACGGAGTCAGCCGGTGCACCTGTCACTTCATCCAATCACTCACAAAATTCCTCGGCAAAAGAACAAAAAAAAAAAAAGATCACTCACCAGTTGAATCTTGTTGCTTTGACAGTAAATTTGACACTCGAGTTTGTTCTGGCATCAGAACTTCAAATTTATCAAAGATATGTTTATTGTCGAAGTCATTTGTTTTCACTTTAAACTATTTGCAATTTTCACCTGCCATGATAATTTAAAATAATTTTATATGATTGAACAAGTTTTTGCATTGAGCTCCTCCATTGTGGGGTACCTAGTTTATATTCATTCCTTCTCTCTGAGGAGTGAGAACATCGTGGTCTGTTTGCAGGAGAAATGGATGTCATCTTGGGGGGAAGAAGAAGATCTTCCTTGTATCTCTTTGTCGACTACGGGTGCATCCGTGATGCATACGCTACGGTGAGAGAAGTGATGCACCATTTGGTCCTCGTCCCGTTCTATTTTTAATCTCGCGCTCATCTTTTTTTTTTTCTCTCCTCTCTATCACTATCACTTACCCTCTTCTATGATCTCTATCTAAAAAGGCCCCAACCATCGTGGGATCGAACCTGTACGGCAGCAGCCGCAGCTGGCCTTCTCTCAGAGCTGAACCTCTGTCCCGGCCTCGGTTTGCATGGGTTGGATAAACAGGCTGAGGCAGTGGAGAAGGGATTGGATGTCTTGCTGGGCGCACTCACGACGCGACGCCTGCGAATGGGGAGGTCCATCACGCGGAGGGAGAGAAACAACTACCTGATCTGAGGCCTTGGCAGCTAGTAATGAGTAGCAATCTGAGACGGGGATTGAGGTCTATTCTCGATTCTGATCTCGCCGGCAGAGGATTTTTTTTCTTACATCTGTGACTGAGAAAAGTGGGGGAAAAAGAAAAGAAAGAAGGAAAAATGGAAGAATGTTTTCTTGGGGATGCCACACTTCTGTTGTTACTGATGCTTCTGGTTAGTTTGTGCCCATCAGGTTGGGCTGGGTTGAAGGTTGGGCTGGGCTGATGAACTTCAACCCGACATTAGGTTGAGTTGTACTTGGATAGAGGACTCAACCCCTCAGGTTCGGTCTGGGCTGACCGTGCTCAACCCACCCAATCGAGTTGCAGCCCCTATCCATGACCCATCTTGGCAATGTAGATATTGCATTAGTTACGTAGACCACCCACCAGTAGGGGTGGCAATGGGTCGGGTCGGGTTGAGACATTGGTATAAGGGCAAAACACCCAACCCAAACCCGACCCGTCTAATAAATGGGTTGACCCGACACGGCCTGTCTAACCCGTTTACTAAAAGGATCGGGTTGGCTCGGGTTGGGTCAACAGAACCCATGTAAACCTGTCGGGTTGGGTCAAGACGGGTCAGGTTGGTTCAGATTGGTTCGGGTCGGGTTGACACGACCCATTTGGTAAACGGATCAAGTCGGGTCAATCGGTTTATAAGTACAAACCTAAACCCGACCCATTAAATAAACGGGTCAATCGGGTCGACCCATTTATGACCTGAACCCGTTTAGGCCAAACCCAAACCCGCTAACTTCGGGTCGGGTCGGGTTGGCGGGTTGGGTCAAGGATTGCTACCCCTACCCATCAGTCCGATAATAGAGTTGGCAAAGGAACCAACCTTAGTTGGGCTTCACTACCTTGGTGATTAGTCCCAGCTCGAAGTAGGCCCTTTTTCCAAAGGTTTCGATCTCGGGAAAAAAAAAGGGTGACTTAGGTGAAAAGGTAGATGCTTTTAAGCTCCAGTCAAATAATGTTTTGGTTTGAGCTTAAAACTCATCCCGAAAAGACACTTTTACTTGTTCACCCTTATCAAATGACTAAAATGTCCCTTCCATTGTCCCTATGCAGTAATCGATTTTGTACTCGGCTAACCCGAATTGATACTCCATAATCTGCTACAGTGATTTCAGAGTATCAATTATAGTTGCTACTCCCAAATTATTATAGTTGTACTATAGCTGCTATAGTGATATCACTATAGCAACCGAATTGATACTTCGTTGTTTTGAATTGTTATTCCATTCGAGCTGCTACAGTAAAATCACTGTAGCAATCAAATTTATACTCTACTGATCTGAATTTATACTCCATTTGAGTTGCTACGGTGAAAACACTATAGCAACCGAATGTACATTGCTAAAATAAATTTATACTTCATTCGAGCAGCTACAGTGAATTCGTCGTAGCAACAAAATCTGTACTTCGAAATAATTACTGCTACAACGAAATCACTATAGCTGCTATAGTGTTTTGAGTCTCCTATTGGGATTTTACTATACATCGTGTGCGTGTTAATAAGAGAATAAAAAAGGGAACAAATAGCATTTATACGTCCCAACAAAATAAACAGACAGCTGCTTGTTCTCATTGTACAGTTGCTATAGGAACAAAATGACCATTTAAAAAAGAGCGAGGGAAGGACTTAATTTTGTACACAAAAGATAGTTGAGACCAGTGGGGTTTATCGAGGGGCCTTAGACTAATTATCCCAAACAAAACTAAAAAAACGAAAAAAAAGAAGAAGATAACAGTAAATCCCGATTCTCCCTCTAAAATCCCCGTTTTTCTCTCTCAAATCTCACCCTCGTCTCTATCTTAGTCCGCCACCGCCTACATCATTGTAGGTTCGCCGCATGTTCCCCATCTGTAGAGAGAGATTTGAGTCCTCTCGGGTTTGAGGCTTTGAGCCTAAGGATCTACTGGAGTTGTAATGGGTCTAGCTAGAGTCTCTCTGTCTCTCTCTCTCTCCTGATTTCAGTTGTAAGGCCCGGCTGGGGCTGTTGCCCCGCCTCTCTCTCTCTCTCTCTCTCTCTCTCTCTCTCTCTCTCTCTCTCTTCGGCGACCAACTAGAACATGGTCAGGGCACTTGGTACGCCGGTCGGAAGCCAGAGTTCCACGCTGCAGCTCTCAGGAGCCCTACTCATGCTTTGCACGACAGCTGCGGTGGTGGTGGTTGCTGTGGACCGTGGTGGTGGTGGATGTTGAGGTCATGCTTGGACTAGAAACTAATCTTGATTATTATATATTACTAGTAAGAAACCTAGGCAATGCCTGAATGTGCATGATGCATGCCATTTGACAAAGATGACATCCCAATTGTTTGAAGAAGTGTGAAATCTAAAATGAGTGTGATTCACTTGTTAGAGAGAGAGAAATTAACATCAAATGATCATTAAATGCTATTGAATGAAAATTTATCATCTTTATGATAGGTTTTTAAATTGATTTAAAAGAGAGCCGCGTTCACACACGAAAGAAGAATTCTAACTCTTTAAAAGACGTCCACGTGTCACAAGACGTCCACGTGTCACAACACGGGAGAGAGGCTTCCATTTTAGTATATAGTATAGATTTGTTTTTGCAAGCCCACCCTGATTATTATTATTATTATTTTGCAAGTCCATGGAAAAAAATTTCTTTGTTAATGTAATGACTGATAATTATTTTGTTGTATCTTTTCTTCTTTGAATTTAAAATCAAATTCTAGCATAATATGGACGAGTGTACTTCTTGATATGATGGTCTGATTTATGAGAGGATCGACTAGCAATGCACGGCAAAACACAATTAGGATCTTTGGGTTCAACATACATCTTTGGCGGTCCCACCCCGACAGACCAACGACCCTAACACCATCACCATCGATCACTATTGGGGCAGTCGCCTACAACAGCAACACCCCAAGACCCCACCCCAACGGATCGGGCCGATTGGCAACCCAAATACCACCACCACCGTCCACTATCGGGATCGTCATAGCCACCGCCAATGTCACCACCGGAGAGAGAGAGAGAGAGAGAGAGAGAGAGAGAGAGAGAGAGAGAGAGAGAGAATGTGGGGGGAAGGGGTGAAATAATAACAAAAGAGGGTTTATATAATAGGACAAAGTATCCCTTTGAATTCTTCATAACTTTTTCACATTTTTTTTTCTTAAAGACATAGTACCCCTTTAAATACACCATCTATGATTCTCATTACACTCCTTCTCTTTTATCCATAATAATAAGGGACTAGACATGATCGAGACTTAACATAAGGAAAAAGATATATTTGGACTATGTAACTATATGCACAAAGACGAGTGTGATTCATCCTAACTATCTTTTAAGGATTTAATTTGAAATTTAAATTTTTCTTTGCCAATCGAGGAAGGGATTAAACTCCCTCCCACCCTTTCATATACGAACGTCAATTAATTAGCTCCCTCTATCCCATATATGCACTATAATTAACTCCCTCCCTCACATATATTCAAGAAAATTAACCCACTCTGACCAATATATGTTATGTAATTAACTCCCTCCCATCATATATGCACCATAATTTATATGCGAGACTGCTTGCATGAGTACGATTCACCTATAAAGTAGAGAGATGTAGAAAATAGCGAATGAAAAATATCTCATAGCGCTTCGTTCTACCAGTTTGATGGGTGTGATTCACCTGGTGAAGAGGTCCGGGATCCCATTGAATATCCATGGAGGAGTAGAAAAAGTAACATATTCTAAGAGAGAATCCCACTCGTGCAGCCTTCTCTATCTTCCGGTAAATGATCCCTATGTTTCTAAAAAATAATATTAAATACCCAAAACGGAGTATGATTCACACGGCGGCTGCGGAGGATCACAATTTATCCCTCGAAGGATCGATTTGCAATCTAATCTATATTGTAGGGTTCCGTCGGCGCCAACACTTGGCGCATAACAATTTTTTAGGTATCTTGGTTTTATTATTGTAGAAGGTGGCATATTGATGGTCATGTCATGTCAAATGCCTCTACTCAGAACTATTTTAATAGATTTGTACTGAGTCTCATGCATTTCACAGACTATGGGAGTGACTTGATCATCTTTTTTGCTAATCCATTTTGTTAAGCTAAATTGAATTTTTGAAATGAAAAACCACCACCTCTATTGTCTTTCCTTAGTATCTTCACCAACGTATGAGTTTATTTTTCTTCCTCATACTTCTAACTTGAGAACTTGGTATATGTTGTAAACTTTTTCTTTATAAAGTAGACATGAACCATTATTGGTATCAGTGAGACAATATGTCCCATTAAAACCTGGTTTGCAAGACACTATGCAAGGATTTCGCCTGGGTAAAATTTGGGCTCGCCATGGCAAATTCTGCACAGGGTCTGTGACCAAATCCAGTGGAAATTCGCCCGGACGGCTTTAGCGTTACACGAAATCGTCTATGACGACTACGTGAGAAGAGATAAAGCTTGTGTGAGAGATTGAGTTTAAGAAGAAGGGGAGGAAGACAAAGAAGAGGAATGAATGAAGAAGATAGACAAGAGTTCTGTCTCTAGTTAGTTATCTCTCTCGAGTTCTTAGGTCTTCATTAACATTCCTCAATGCATTGGCATCGACATCTTCATCGTTGATAATCTCTTGGTATCGCTCGGTACTCTTTTGTTGTACTCATTAATTGTCCCATACAGATCGGATCGGAGAGCTACACAGCAGAGGGGTGTGCCGACATCATCGCATGATGCCGACGAATTAGGGTTGATGAAAAATTATTCCTATGCATCAACTCGTAGATCTATTGCGGCACATAATTAATTTTGAATACTAAAGATTAAAATTAATCTAATTAATTCCATCCATCATATCTAAGGATTATGAGATGATTACCTCTTAGGACTTATAGATGCCTATGGTTGAAGATCTGTTGTAGGAGATAAAGATTGTTGATGAAGATCAAAGTCAGAGTTGCGATATCGCTACTCGTCTTGATTCAACTCATATTCCATGCACGTAATCCGTGGTGGTAGATTTCTGGGAGTCTTCTCATCCCTCACGAACCTCACAAAGATGCTCGATGAAGACAAACAGGGTCTGAGGTGTGGAAGCTTGAAGGGGTGGACCTTCCTTCTCTTTTTTTTTTTTTCTTTTTCTCTTTCTTTTTCTTCCTCTTTCTCTCTTGGAAGCCTGCACTACAAGGGGGCAGTCGTTCCCTCTTTTCCAATAGGGGCGATGGCTAGGGTTATCCTAGTTGGCTAAAATCCCTAAAAGGGAGTTGCCTATTATAGGGGGATTGAGATCCCTTGGATCTCTCCCCTCATAACCATATGTGACCTTCCCATATATGGATTTCGGCTAAGGTTTATCCCTTTGCTGAAATCCATATAAGGAATCCACATAGCTGGCGGCTACCATGCTCACTTGGGGTACTCCAAGTTGAGGTACCCAATGGCCTTTTAATAGAGAAAGGTCACGAATTGTTAGCCCGGTTTGACTTCGGTCAAACCCTAAACATGCAACATGGATCTCCTAGTCTAACTAGAAAACCATTAAAAATATAATTAATTATTTATTTATCAATATCCACTTTGGACAATTACGATAATGCCCATACACTTACGGGTTATCTCCTTAGTCTACCATGATGTTGACATGAGAGAGAGATGGAGTCGTACTCCATCCTGAACACTTATGACAACTCCTATATCTTAGGGAAGTCATTAAAGTCCATTTAACTAGCCTCTAATGACTTCTCTAGAATGTCCAAGGGCTAACTTATCCCTAGTTGACACTTATAATATTTCTGGAGAAAGTCAACTTAGTAATGACCTAGCGATCCTAGTAAATCCTAAGGATCGCACATGACTTCTTTCCACACATTCAATAGTTAATATCTTCTTTCACGAGCCGGATGCCCGCTAGGTGGCCGGGTCCCACTGAGAAACCCTAGTCAAACAAGGTTTCCTTCGATAGAGGTCGACCTTTGGAAGGGACCACTTAGGAATCCTAATTCAATTAGGAAACATAAGCTATATAACTCCTAGTCTACCCCTGAGTTTCCTAGTCACTATGGAGTAAAACCATTATCAGTAAACCCTAACAGCAATGGATCAGGTTCGCTTGACTGTTAGAGGTGGCTTGGAGTTGGAATCTTCGGGACCCTGATAACCTTGGATCCCACTAGTGCCATGGCCGTAGTTATCGTGTGACTAGACCATACCAGTAAACAATATGTACAACCATTACTAAGATACTATTATGCTTTGAGGGTATTAGTATTTACATGAGTACCCTTTACCCTACTATACTACACTTGAACCCTTCCAATATGGTGTTCGTAAAACTAACTGAGATCAGTACTAACTATCCCTCTTAGATTAGTTCACCCACTTGAGTCTTAACTTCTGAAAGTTTTGTGATTATCATCTTGTATATAAGTATGACTGGATAGCCTTAGTAATTAGCCCTTCATGAGAATTAATCAATGAGATACATAGTCCCCCATAGGGGATATGGAATTCTAAGGACTACTTGCGTTTCTATTGCGTTCAGTGCAAACTACCCAAACTATCCACTGTTGGTCTATCATTAGACCTAGTTGATTGGCAGGTTAAAGTAGAAAACACCAAACCTAGAGTTAACAACACATCATAGGATTGTGGTTCTAGTCAACTAGCAGTATAGGTACTATGGTCTTGGTTGATAGTTACTGAGATGAATTTTCTATCTTGATTTTGTTCGGTGCATTTTGGTTGCATCAACACAACCTGACTTAGTATCTTATACCGATGATCGCTATATCTCCTAAAGGAGAATATTAGTGTGTTGCAATTTTTCACGCATATGTCTTGCCTAGTAACTGACTGCGAACCAGTATAAGTGTGTACAATGGCTCATATCTCTCGTATATGAATCTCATCCACATACACGAGTCACCTTAATTATACTAATACGAGCAAATAGATTTATGTATTTCATGCACTATGGTATATGAGTTATAGTGATGTGATCCTAATCAAATATCGCCATCACTGAAATTGGAATGTAGGACACACCAATCCCAGCACTCACGTGGTATGTCTTCATTGTGATATTATTCTAAGTAGAGGGATGATACGTGTGCGGGTATTCAACAGACAGTGACCCACCACTAATTATTATAATCTTTTGATATTGAAAATAATATTCCTCGATTGTCAGTATCTCTTGTCTATTTGTTTGTACATTGTGTGGTGTGTGTATCTTTTTCTCTGTATTGTGATGTTTGTGGGAAACATCGACCTTAGACCCCTCGATAGGTCACAATTTCGTGAAAGACCTGGTGACCTATCATAGACCGCCAGAGCCTTTGTTCCTAACAGTGGTATTAGAGTGAGGTGTTGGTTGTCTTATCATCAACCAGTTTCAGTGCTCGGTGCGAGGCTTTAAAGTCGGTGGAGCGTAGATGATTTTGAGTATGGAACCTTTCATGTAGTTCGACATTGAGAAATTCGATGGAAAGATAAATTTTGGCTTGTGGCAAGTGCAATCGATCAAGGATACATTGATCCAAGCCGTTTTGTGCAAGACACTGAAGGGTGAGAAGCCAACATATTTGAAAGTCATGGATTGGGATATGATCTAAGGGTGGCGAGTAGAATTCGGCTATGTCTGATGAAGAGTGTCCCGGCACAAGTGCAAAGTGAAATCTCTATGGCAAAGTTTTGGATAAAGCTGGAGAAAGTCTTTATAACAAAGTCGCTCACTAATCATTTGTACGTCAAGTAGGAGTTGTTTACACTTTGGATGGAGAAAGGTACGAAGGTTTGTGAGCATCTTAGTGCCTATAATCAGGTAATCTCATAACTATCTAATATTGGCGAAGACAAGACTTCTTCTAAGTTCACTTCCTTCGTCTTTAGAGCATCTAAGAATCGCATTGCTCTATGGGCAGAAAACCATTAAATAATTCTAGGATGTTGTAGGTGTACTTCTTTAAAACGAGCTGTGGTTGAAAGGGGTAAGTGCTACCAGCAAAAATCATGTGGAGGGTTTGACGGTGGCAAGAGAGGGTGTGAGGAATAAGAAGTTTTCTTGTTGGAACTGTGGGAGGTACATGCATATCAAGACCGACTGTAAATAGAAAGGTGAATGAGCTAGTTTCGGAAAAAGCCCCAGTGCGATGAAAGCCGGGAAAAACGTGAATCAAGCATCAGTGGTATATTCCGATGAAGAAGTTGTAATCTTGGCGGCCACTGAGTATAGAAGCTGAGATTGGATTCTTGGTAGTAGTGCCACACATCAATCATGTCTGCTCACACAAGGCGTGATTCAACAACTATGTAGCATGTGAGGGTGGCGGTATGATGTTCTGTGATGGCTCCCGGTTGTTAGTAAAGGAGTCGGTAACATTTACTTGAGGTTGTCTGATTTAACGATTCAGACCCTTAGGAATGTTCATCATGTTCCGGGGATGAGAGTGAATCTAAATTTACTTTCCAAATTAGATTCTCTGGGGTATTGGACCATCGGTTTAGGTGGAGTCTTGGAGGTTTGGGATGAAACTTCTTTAATCTTGGAAGGAGCCTATAGTGAAGGCTTGTACAAGGTTGCTTGAGAGTAGTTTCAAGAACGAGTCTGCAAGTGGAGAATTTTCAGTTGACAAGAAGATGAAAAGTAGTGGGTTCCTATCAAATTCACATCAAAGGTGGACTTGGTCTTTCATCGATCTAGATGATCGAGCACCCGGTTGAGTGTCGGCACCTAGTGTAAGGTACAAAAGTGGCGACAATGATGGCAAATATTTTTTATAGGATCTCAGAATGGGTAGCGACGATGGCAGTGGCGATAATGGCGGAAACTCTAGAGGAATTTTTTCTGAGCAAAATTAGGGTTCGTTGTGGTTAATTCTGCGATAAAACCCTGCAAAAATTTGCCCATGTTGGTTTGATTTGCCCTGGCGACTCAATGCGGGTAGGACTCGTATGGGCTGCGGGTTTTTTGGGTCATTCGGGTGTCCTTTGGCCATAAGTTTGCTCCCCTTTAAGAGAGGAGGCATGTGTGGATTTAGGATTACACGAAATCGTACAGCTATGTGAGAAGAGATAGAGCTTTTGAGATAGATTAGGTTCAAGAAGAATGAGAGGATGAGAAAGAAGAGGAAGGAAGAATAAGGAAGGAATAAGAGAGAGAAAGAGAGAGAGAGAGAGAGAGAGAGAGAGAGAGAGAGAGAGAGAGAGAGAGAGAGAAAGAGAGAGAGAGAGGAGATCCATCTCCGGTTATCTCTCTCGGATTATCGGGTCTTTATCAAGATTCCTCGAGGGAGGTCTATCTCCGGTTATCTCTCTCGGATTATCAGGTCTTCATCAAGATTCCTCGATGCATCTGCTTCCGGATCTTAATCATTGATCATCTCTCGATATCGCTTGGTATTCTCTTGTTGTACTCCTATGGTTTGTTTTCGTTGTTGTATTGTTCTAAGTGGAGGGTTGAGATATGTGTCTGGGGGTTCGACAAATGGTGACCAATTGTTGGTGATTGTAATATCTTAATAGTGGAAATCATATATATTTCTTATTGTTGGTATCTCTGGTCTATTTGTTTGTGCCTTGTGTGATGTGTGCATCTTTTTCTCTGAATTGTGATGACTGCAGAAACATCGACCTTTGACCCCTCGGTAAATCATGCTTCCCTGAAAGACCCAATGGTCGGCTGTGGACCGTCGGAGCTAGCCTTTATCCCCTACACATGACACCGGCCACCTTTAAAAACTAGTAGGTTTAGCCTCACATATAAGCATATATGTACTCAAGTGTTCTCTTAATCCTATAAGAAGTGTGAAACCTTACTATCTTTTTACCAAGTATCAAATATTTATAATAGTTAAGTTTGTAGGTTTTAGCTCCCTTTAGCACTCTCTTTTGGGCAATGATATAACATCCTCCCCCTTAATAATCGATGTGACAACTGCACTCCCTCCAATCATTTCATCAATCAAAACATATAACTATTATTTCTTCATCTTTTTTTTTTAATCACAACCATGACACCATTTCGTAATTTTATAATACTACTTTTCTTGCAATATAAATGTTAATATAGAATTCAATACCTGATATGACATCATCCTCAATTTTGTTACATTCCTTGCATTAGTCAAAGTTCTACCATGCTTGGTTGTAATTTTTTGATAAGTGATAATCCATATCCTTGATTGTCAGTATTTATGTTATCCGTACTATTGTATGGGTGAAATGAATCTTTCGTGTCTATGTTTGGACGCGATCTTCGTAGGGCTCCAATTCTTGATTCTAAGCACGGCACTTCTGGTTAGACTCGGCCGATCGCAAAATTGTGTGCGCAATAATTAATACCAAATGGATCAATTGTGTAACACAAAAATCTTTATCCTTACTATCCCCATCCCATTTGTCTTGCAAATGGCTTGCTTTGTATCAGTAATCTACCTCCTCTACAACCCTTGTAGGATTCAAATATGGACTTATCACTTAGTCCTCATATGGTTAGAACAACTAGAATTCAATATCCAATCAGAGATCCAATACCGAAGGAGGTGGCGTGGAAGTTTACGCAAAAATGGCGACTACCTTGCTTGCTCACAATTCCCCCCATGCCTTTTTAACAATTCATCTTTTTTTGTTAGTCCTTGCCTATTAAGTGTCATAAAAGTACTATCCCACCTATACCATTCATCTCACCACTGCCACTATTAGAAGCCCTTTGTCCTTACGGATGTCAGCCGATCCTTTTGGGACGGGTTTGAGATGAAATTAAATGGATTTGGATAGATTTGAAAAGAAAAAAAACCGATCGGATTTGAAACGGTGTAGGGTTTGACCTACCCCGCCCCAAACCCTACCCGATTAAATATACATATGTTAATTATCATATAGATTAACCTCTCAAAAAAATTATCATAGATTAACATCAGTTGCGCTTGCCACAGGGCAAAATATTCTTCCATGAACATATATATTATTTTAGAAAAAATGTGGATTATCTTAATTTTTTAGTTAAAATAAATTTATTTCCTATTATGTTGTGTACTCTTAGTTCAAACCCAATCCAATTTGCTTCGATTCGGTGCGTATAAATATAATTGGGATGGAACACGTTTGAGTTTTCACTTATATAAATGGCCGAAAAGGGTTAGGGATTTTTCTCCAAACCCGATATGGATTTGGGACAAGTTCGGCACAAGGCATTCCTTAATAGAACAACCTCGTGATATATAGCCATATAGGGTAAACCCGACCTATTGCCATCCCTATTTGTCCTTGACCTATCCCCCTCACGTATGATTGAGCCTTTTTACCACAATGGTATAATTCCGCATGATAAACTATTTATTTTATTTATTATTGAAAAATATGATATAAACGATCATGTTAACATTGATCATCGATTATGTCGTCGAATTAGAATGTTTTTAACGGAATGTATGCCCTCTATATGTGATAAAGGTACTAACCTGCCCAATCCAGACCTCGGGTTGGGCTGGGCTTACGAACTTCAACCGACCTTGGGTTGAGCTGGACTTGGATAAAGGATTTAATTTAGATCTGTCAACGAATCAAATTCGAATCGGATTAGTGTATATCTATATTTGATCTATATTTGATCCGTTAAGTAAACGGGTTATCGGATTCGGACCATTATCGGATCATCGGATCAAAAAATCAAATCCATATCCGTTTAAGTATGGATCGGATAGGAATCCGGATCATGGACAGAGGGGTACATCCGACGGTTGTGATATCGTTGAGCATCGAATCTACAAAAGAGCAATCGATTCTGAACTTAAGACTCGAAAGAGCGAGGACAAAATATGAGACTCGATCGTTGGGGCATGCAAATTTCTTTTATATTAACCCTTAGGGGCTTAGATCTAAAGCAATCTAATCTAAAAATGAAAAAAAAATAATATTATGCTATAGTTTGTCGGATCAGGTTTTTAACTTATCGATTTGGTCTAAATCTATATATAATTTGTTAAGTAAACAGTTATCGGATTCGGACCGTTATCGGATTATCAGATCAAAAAAATTAATCAATATCTGACTTAATGGATCGGGTTCGGATCAAAATCCGGTCCATTGACAGGTCAGGATTTAACCACTCGGTTGGGTCTGCGCGGACGGCTCTAATTCACCCGACTTGCAGCCCTATCCATAACCCATCTTGGCTAGAAAGATATTGCTCAAGTCACGAATCAAAATCCTTCTCATGGAAGGAGATACGGTAAATCCCGATTCTCCCTCTAAAACCCCGTTTTTCTCTCCTCTCGTCTGTTTTTTTTTCTGGGTTATTTTGACTTTGCCCCCCAAATGCTTCCTTGAATTAGACTTTACCCCCATATTTCATTAACTAGACTTTACCCCCCAAAGCTAACTGTTCCGTCAGCACACCATCTAAGAGAAAGGGTGAGCTGACGGAAGAGAAATAAAGTTTTGTGGGGTGAGCTGACGGAACAGTTAGCTTTTGGGGGTAAAGTCTAATTAATGAAAATATGGTGGGTAAAGTCTAATTCAAGGCAAAGTTGGGGGGCAAAGTCAAAATAACCCTTTTTTTTTGGGAAATTTTATTCATACCCCATAAATCTGTAATTAGCCCCCATTTCCAACAAATTTGAACACATCCCTTTTTTTTTTTTTCATACCCCATTCCTATCCCAAAAATACCCTTCCCCCTTACACCCCACCTTCAATACACCCCAGTTAAATGGCCCGCCCCAACTTGATTATACCCCAATCAAACACATACCCCCTTAAATATACCCCAATTATATGCACTCTTGAATACACCCCACTCTTAAATAAACCCCATGCAGTTGGCTGATACTTTTTTTTTTTTGAGATCGGCGGGTGTCCCGAAACCTTTCGGGCAATGGCCCACTTCCAGTTGGCTGATACTTGAAGGCACAAGTAGAGCTGCAACTTGGGCGGGCCAACCTGAACCCAACCCAAGTCCAACTCGAACCCAACCCGAATTTGGGCGGGCTAATCCGAGCCCAACCCGAATTATTTCTCCTCGACCCGACAGGACCCGACACAAAGTTAGCGGGTCTGGGTCAAGGCTAAACGGGTTCGGGTCGTAAACGGGTCGACACAATAGACCCGTTTAATAAACGGGTCGGGTCCGGGTTTAGGGTCTGGACACGGTAGACCCGGGAAGACCCGTTTAGTATTCAACGGGACGGGTCGGGTCGGGTCGGGTCTACCAGCAATCCGAAACTATAATATATAATACCAGTGAGTCTTTCGGGTCAGGTCAGGTCAAGTCGGATTGGGTCGGATCGGGTCGGATCGGGTCAACTTAATAAATCCGAGTGGTAAACAGGTCTTACCGGGTCTTATCGTGTCTACCTGTTTATTAGCGAGTCGGGTACGGGTTTAGGATCTAGACATTATTAGTTAAACGGGTCGGGTCCGGGTCTAGGGGTTTTGGACACGACACGAAACTAGACACGACACGACCCGACACGAATCATTGCCACCCCTAGCTGCAACTTGGGCGGGCCAACCCGAACCCAACCCGACTTTGGACGGGTTAACCCAAACCCACCCCGCACAACCCGGCCAACCCGACGGGTTGGGCTTGGGCTACGTTTAAACAAACATTGGGTTGGGTTGGGGGTACAAAAGACGCTGAGCAGGGGCTTTGGGGTTTGGGGTACAAAAAAAAAGGGCATTGTTGGTATTAAGGGATTGTTGAGTAAGTTATTGAGAAACGCTAGGGATACGGGGGCTAATTACAGATTCTTGGGGTATGAATAAAATTTCCCTTTTTTTTAACAAACATCCGTAGAGAGATAAGCGGATTATCTCTTTCTCTCCGGTGGGCCCGGGGTACACACTGACGTGGTGAACAAGCCGATGCATGTGGGACCTACCCAAGGGTAGCTGTCTCTCGGATGCAGCGACCAAGTTGAACCTTGATCTGTTCCGTTCAAGTTTGGAGACGGCTGTTTCGGATGGACAGTGCCAGTGCAATGCCATTCGTGGGTGGGTCCCACATGCATCGTATGGCTGTGGGTGACTTATTCACCACGTCAGCATACTTGATTTATTATCTATATAAAGGGGCTGTTGCCGCATCCTCTCTCTCTCTCTCTCTCTCTCTCTCTCTCTCGGACCCCCAAGAGCCGGCCGAGTCTCTAGATCGTCCGTAGCCGAGCCTTGCGAGGTCCAACAGCGACCACCTCCGTGCAGACGAACATGGCCAGGGCGCTTGGGACGCCGGCCGGAAGCCAGAGTTACACGCTGCAGTTCTCAGGAACCCTACTCATGCTCTGCGGGATTGCGGCGATCATGTCTTTCGTCGTCTTCATCTGCGCCGGACACCAGAAAAAGAAGAAGACTAAACCCACCAACAAGGCAGTGTATTACAGTGGTGGTGGTGCTAAGAGCGCAACAACCGGTGCCGATGGCGGTTTCGTAGTCGCTGCGGCATTCAGTGCCGCTGCTTGCGGCGGCGGTGGCTGCGGTGGTCATGTCGGCGGGTGCGGTGGTCATGGCGGCGGGTGCGGTGGTCATGGCTGTGGTGGTCACGGATGAGCCAGATATTACCTTCACCGTCATTCTCATTAGTGAAATCTCTCAAACATTTTTTTTTTTTTTTGGAAGGAGAGATCTCTTATGACCTCAGATATAATTTTTTTTTATTTTTTTTTTTATTGGAAACAATTAACTTTTATTCTCTATTTCACAAAAGGAACACCGTAACTCTTCTTCATATCCATTGATGAACGACTGAATCTGAATATACCTCCCTCTATTCTTACTTACTTAATCTGGCTCTGGTAGTTTGGACACCAATCAATAGGGCTGGCAATTTCGGACCCGACACGGCAGACCCGACACGAATTTAGCTGGTCTGGATCAGGGCTAAACAGGTTCGGGTCGTAAACGGGTCGACACGATAGACCCGTTTAATAAACGGGTCGGGTCCGGGTTTAGGGTCCGGCCACGGTAGACCCGGGAAGACCCATTTAGTATTCAACGGGTCATGTCGAGTCGGGTCGGGTCGGGTCTACCCGCAATCCGATACTATAATATATAATACCAGCAAATCTTTCGGGTCAGGTCGGGTCGTGTCGGATTGGGTCGGATCGGGTCAACTGAATAGTCCGGGTGATAAACGGGTCTTACCGGGTCTTATCGGGTCTACCCGTTTATTGGCGGGTCGGGTACGGGTTTAGGATCTAGACACAATTAGTTAAAGGGGTTGGGTCCGGGTCTGGGGTTTTTGGACACGAACCCGACTAGACACGACACGACCCGACCCATTGCCACCCCTACCAATTAAACAGTACCTAGAGAGGAGTACGAAAGTACTTGGCAGGTGAATGAGGATAAGTCTTTTGCAAAAAACCAAAAAACAAAAAACAAATTAAACAAAACAGGCTAGCTAGTTAATAGCACTCAAAGAATCACGTAACCACTTCGATCGCCGCCGTCAAAATCTCATTTGTTTGATAATATGTTGGGTTCTATTATAGCAACATGCAATGGAGAATGTTGGGTTCTATTATAGCAACATGCAATGGAGAGAACAACAATTCTAGCTATGGATTGATGGAAAGCTAAAGATCAACCTACTGACTTAGATGCAGAGCCATACAGTGGCGGCTCCTGGAATTTGTATCAGTGGGGTCCAAAGCTGCATTAGAACGGCACCTCACAGGAGAGTTTCGAGAGAACATAGGAGGAGATGGGTCGCGAAGTCATGGACTCACGTGACTCGTGAAGGCGTGATGTAGGATTTGGTGAATTGGTGGAGTGGGGTCAAACAAACAGTCACAACTAAATGAATTATAATAAACAAATTTTTAATAGGTTTTTACATTTGAGTGGGGTCAATTGACCCCATTCACCCATATATAGCGCCGCCCATGAAGCCATAGATTCAGAGCCAGAAAGAAAAAAGATAGAACTTATTGGTTATCCTACTCTATACATATTTAGTTTTGTAGCTCGTGTGTCCTTAGCGTGGATTTTCTGTATTAACATTAATAAAGATGACTTTGGTTATTGCTTTAATTAGAATACTACTCTGGTGTATGATAATACTCATATAATAAAAGGACCCTAGGGAACACAGTAGGCCACTGAGGCGCATGGAGGATCCATGCTTGGGAGACCCAGTGGACCAGTTCTGTGTAGACCTAGAACTAGTTCACAGCTTTGGTGATGTTGGTCGCTTCACCGAGCATAAGCTGTTGGCAGATAGAGGATGTGGTGAAGTCTCCACCACGGGAACGTGGGATTCCCATTTACCTGACCAAGCACGATGATCGTGTTGAACAGGAACCAAGACGGTGCACAGTTCAGTGATTCAGACACTGATGCAGAAACCGTCTTACTACTATTGATAATCTGTCCTTAACCCTGAGGGACCATGCTCACTGGGCCAACCAGTTGAGTGGTGCTTTGATGTGCCAACGTGTGCGGACCTTCCATAGTCCAATACCACAGTACGTTGGGTTAGCCGGCTGGTGCTTGAGTGACATATAATCCCTACAGGTTATCCAACGTCCAGTGTTGGATGTGTGCGTTTTGATGAGTCAATCTGTCCACACAGTTAACCCAGGCCTGGTGGTTGTCAGTATGACTGACGATGTTCCGGATGCTAGGCATAGCACCGAAAGGTGTGTGGTGTTATAGATGACAAGTCATCAAACCCTAGTCAGATGATCGATCGGGATCTGACGGTGCTCCCCACCGCCCGAGTCGTATCATGGCACCAGTAATAGGAGGGATAAGGATTATCGGAGTATAGTAGAGAACATGGTTACGAGGGAGTAACATAAGTTTAGGATCACTAGAGTTCAACTCGCGTCGCACTATGGGTGGCTACGCGGGTTAATCGGATTAGGGCTGATTAACGAAACTTTCGGTGTGTCACCGGAACAGTTAATCAGGGATCCGGTTGGAGCTAAAGATCCCGAACCCTGAAGGTTCCACCCTGTCATTGCGTATAGGAATTGTTCCCCGACCTAGTTGGATACGTTGGATGCGAAGTAGCGCGATGGAGCGCAAGCCCGGAGCCAAAGAACCTAATTTACATGTGTTACGGGCCGTAGGAGTATTTTGGTAAATACTGAAATATGGCTCAGAACATATTGAATATGGATCTTAGATTGAGCGGAATAATTTCAGGAGCTCATAGGCGCTGACGGAACTCGATTCCGAGTAGCGCACCTCACTCAGTCTCTCTTTCAGTTTTCCGCTTTTCGTGAAGGGCGTTTTCGTCCGGGCTTCACGATAGACACCCGGGAGACCTAAATCCGACCCCCCCTCATCCCTATCCACCTAGAGGCCGGACCTAGGCTCCTTGGAGCCATGGGAGACCAGCCCTATAAAGGGAATAGAGAGGGGAGGGGCCGACCCTAAGGTTTTACTCCCTCCCCTCCAAAAATCCGACCCTTTGTGCTCCTCCTTTGTGGTTTCGGCCAAGGAAAAGAGAGGAAGGAGAAGGGAGAAGGAAGAGGAAGGAAGGAGAAGGAAGAAAGGAGAAAAAGGAGGAGAAAATCTCGAGGCTCGCCATCGTCTTCGCAACGGATTCTTCCGTTGGCTCGAAATCCTTGCACTCAGAGACGGGATTTCGAGGATTCTTCAATTCGCAAAGGACAAGGTGCTATCCGACAGTTTCCCTTGCGATTCAAGTGCGGTTCTTTATCGTTCCGTAATCTCTGGATCATAGATCCATAAGGTATGATGAATCTAAACACCTAAGTAGATGCATGCATGTCTTCCGTAGATCGTAGTATGCCTCTAGGGTGTCCGCACATATGCTAAGATTATAGATTTGTATGTAGATTGTTTTGTATCATGAATTGTAATGAAACATAAACCGTATGATCTTTGGATCTTTCTTTTTTCTTCCGCTGCGACTCTGATTAGCGGAACCCAATTCCAACAATTGGTATCAGAGCACGCTTTGGTGTATGTTTCATGCATGAATTCGTGAAAACATCATGTGAATATATGATGACATATGTTTTCGTCGGGGTTCGGCGTAGATCATGTATATGGATTGTGCTATGTATCATCTTTTTACAGGTGCCGCGCTGAATAGTAATCTGTGATTGCATGCATCCGGGGGTCGGACCCCGGATTTTATTTTGCATTGATTATTATTGTGGATTTGTAAGGCTCTAGATGGGCGAGGGTGGGGGTTGACCATCCTCGGTTCCCTGGCCATGTTTCTAGGATTGTCTTTTTTCCTTTCTAGCGAAATTGTACACGAACGAGCACTTGCTCGGAGCGTGTTAGTTTTTCGGTCACAGGAAGAAGGAGATGATGCTACATCCACGGTTCGGGCAAGTGGTACCATGGCGTGCAAAGACCAGGCAAAAACATGCACGTTGGCGATGAAGGGGATCATCGTCAGAGATCGTGCAGAACGAAAGAGTAGGATATCTTGGTTGTGCTATTCAGGTTCAGGGGTCGGACCCTGGACTTGATTCAGTTTGGATGTTTTCTCTGTTGTTTTTCTTTATTCAGTATTTAGAGAACCCCGATGATAATGTGATTATCATTCATGCTTGTGAGTTAGTCTCTAGATCAGGCTTAGGGTTAGTACTAAAATTATGGATTCATCAGTGTCTCTATATGCTTCTAACACGTACGAATCCGGTGGCTAGCTAAAAGGAAAGGCGGTAACCGCCCTCGTGGTAGTTCAGGTAGCCAAGTACTGTGTACTGAGATAGACACAATATTAGATTTATTTAGAGATAATTAACTAATATCTCCATAAGAAATATGATAACCCTAGTGGGATGCCCTTTCCCCACGTGGTCCTAGCGACCAAGTTAGGTTAGGATTTCACTGTGTGATACCCGTTTCTAGATGACGTTTGATGGTAGTATGAACTCATCACGATTTGGTTATGCCACCATTAGGTTGAGGTCCGGCGGAGGTTGTCGGATGTCCCTATTTGGTCAGCATCGAAACCTGTAATGAGATGAGGTCTATTATGACATCAGGCATCAAATTGTGAACGAGGCGTCATCGTAGTGGGAGTCCTTTCCACGTTGACCTTAGGCTAGGCTCCAGATCTTAGGATTATGGGCAAACTAGTGACGTATCGGGATCCTTGGAATCTATGTAATGTGATCCTTGCAAGAAAGGCAAAAGCTAAGTATTCAAGGTAGGGACTATGATATTTTCCGAGGATACTAATGCTTTGCGGGAGGGTTTGTAATCCTAGTGGGAGCACGGTAGACCAGGGTCTATGTTTAGGAGGTCGTGACCTTTCTAGATATGCATAAAACCTCATAAAGAAGGGATGTGTAAAAGGTTCCCTCCAAAGGGGAGCCTCTGGCCTCCACAATCAACCGGCTAAGGGTCTGGGTGGGAGGTACGCAGTTCGATTTTTCCACCAGGTGAGAGCAGTGTTTCCTTCCATGCTGGTTCACCTAGTGGTTTCCTTCGGGACATGGAGGATACCGGTGGCAGTGGGTGACGGTTTTATCCTGCACCGCGGGAGCCTATGAACCCCCTGCCGACACCACCTAGATTTGTGGGAAGCATCTGAAAGCTTGTGTGAAGTCGTTGTTGCTGCGCACGCGGGTCACATAAAGCTGGCCAAAAGGAGACTGGGAGGTCTTTCAGTTTGCCGTGGGTAATTTTGAAAAAGACTCGGTCGTAAAAACCCCGTTGGCAGAAGCGGTTGCATGCTCTCACCGAGATGCTGTCTCCAATTCAGGGTCGATAGTCTCAGTGCTCCAGCCTAGGGAATTTAGATTCCTGGATGTATCCACTTGAGGTGGTGAAGACATAGCGGCTGGAGTAGACATTATCTATTTCTAAATTCCATGAAATAGATTGTAGTAGACCATAACTATTGTTTTAAACCATTGTTTACAGAAATCATGACCAAGCTCGATCCCCTTGCCTTCATACTTAATGATAACAAACTTACGGGACCAAACTACGAGGACTGAAAGCGTAACCTAATGCTCGTCCTAAGGGTTGGCAAACACACAATTGCCCTAAGTACCCCTCAACCGGCCATGCCGGGACCAAGTGCAACTGAGGCCTAGTTAAAGGAATGGAAAGACTGGCTAGATGCTGATGAGATGTGCAAGTGCTACATTGTGGCATCCTTGCAGACCGTCCTTCAGAAGCAAGTCGAAGACATGGCCTTTGCTTCAGACATGATGCTCTACCTGAAGGAAATGTTCGAGGGTCGTAGTCGGGTAACTCGTTACCTGACCATCAAGAAATTGGTGTCCACAAAGATGGCAGAGGGGACTTTAGTTCGGGATCATATGCTGAAGTTGTTTGGCTATGTGAACGAGCTTGGTTCCTTCGATGTCATCTTGGATGCAAAGATCCAGACCGACATTTTTCTCGCGTCTCTGTCAGGAGCGTTTGAGGGCTTCGTTACCAACTTTAACCTTAACCGATTGGAGATGTCTAACGCAGAGCTCCTAGCGGCGCTCCAGGCGGCAGAGGACGGGATGAAGGCAGGAGCCCAATCCCTAAACGTGGAGCGGAATTCTTCTCTGAAAGCCAAGGGCAAGTTTCAGAAAAGAAAGTCTAAGAAGCCCGTGAAGATGGGCCAGGTGCAGTTGCAAGTTCCTAAGCAGAATGGTCCGGCAAAGCCCAAAGAAAAATGTTTCCGATGCGGCAAGAAGGGGCACTGGAAGGGCGACTGCCGCGCGGCTCCCAAGAAGGCTGAGACAAGTATATCTCAAATCCACATAGTGGAATCCCTTGTAGCATCCAGTTGTTCTCCAGTTTCATGGATTGTGGATTCTGGTTCCACTAACCATGCTTGCAATAATTTGCAGGGGTTCAAGGAGACAAGAAAACTGGGTGATGGGGAGATAATCCTAAGCATGGGAACTGAGGCCATGGCAGAGGCTGAAGCAGTTGGAGATGTCATCTTGCAGTTCCTTGATGGAAGAAGTTTATTACTTAGAGACATACTTTATGTACCGTCCTTGAGACGTAATTTAATTTCTGTTTCCTTATTGAATAATAAAGGTTTTTTAGTTTTATTTGATGCTTCTGGTGTATCAATTAAATTGAATGGTTCCTTTGTTTGTAAGGAAAAGATACAGAATGATCTCTATGTAATTAACTCCAATCATAAGCAGGATAACATAACTGAAGCTTGTGTGATTAATTCATCTAAAAGGAAAAATCCCTCAGATAATCCAACACTCCTTTGGCATCTAAGGATTGGACACATAGCCTCAGACAGGATTCACAGGTTGGTTAAGGTATGACTCTTAAGTCCAAATGTTTCAGAAAGCCTACCGACGTGTGAGTCTTGCTTGGAAGGCAAGATGACTAAATGGTCTTTCCGAGCCAACGGTAGCAGATCTAAGGAGGTATTGGAGTTAGTACACACTGATGTATGTGGGCCCATAAGTGTCCGTGCCATAGGAGGCTTCGAGTATTTCATCACCTTCACGGATGATCACTCGAAGTTTGGATACATATACCTAATGCGGCGGAAGTCTGAATCCTTTGATAAGTTCAAGGAGTTCAGAGCTGAAGCAGAAAAGCAGACGGGTAAAAGTATCAAGTCTCTTCGATCGGATCGAGGAGGCGAATACCTATCGGATGAATTTATTGGGTACCTGCGTGAGCATGGGATCGTATCCCAGTTGACTGCACCAGGGACACCACAACAAAACGGTGTATCTGAGAGGAGAAACCGAACTTTGTTAGACATGGTTCGGACTATGATGAGTTATGTAACATTGCCACCTAGTTTTTGGGGATATGCCCTAGAGACAGCAGCATATACTTTGAACTTTGTTCCATCAAAGTCAGTACCCCTAACTCCTTGGGAGCTGTGGTTGAAGCGAAAGCCAAGCCCACAGCACTTTAGGATTTGGGGTTGTCCAGCACATGTGCGAAAGGACAAGCGAGATAAGATGGAGTCAAAAACTAAGGTATGTCTGTTCGTTGGGTATCCAAAAAGGACAAAGGGTGGTTTATTTTATGATCCTGAGGATAGAAAGGTTGTCGTCTCGACGAACGCCGTATTCCTGGAGCAGGATTATTTAATAGACCATAAGCCCACCAGTAAAGTAGTTCTTGAAGAATTGCTTAGTACTGATGGGAGTATGCAGATAGAAAACGTAGTGGGAGCCGATACCACTAAGATTAACAGTACTGTAGAATCGACTCCTATGGAACCACCGCAGGTTCGTCGCAGTGGGAGGACCACAAGTGCTCCTGATAGATACATTGGAGAAGCCTTTATGGTTGATCCAGAGTTTCAGGAGAATGATCCTCTGAACTATGACGAAGCGATGGTATCCACTGACCATGCAGCATGGCAGGAAGCCATGGAGGCAGAACTGACATCGATGTCCCAAAACTCGGTCTAGACACTTGTAACACCACCTCACAACATTAAACCTGTTGGGTGTAAGTGGGTGTACAAAAGGAAAAGAGGTCCGGATGGTACCGTTGAGACTTACAAAGCTAGACTAGTCGCTAAGGGTTATACCCAACGAGAAGGGATCGACTATGACGAAACCTTTTCGTCAGTGGCTATGCTTAAGTCTATCCGGATCCTCTTGTCCATTGCAGCCCATTATGATTGGGAGATCTGGCAAATGGACGTCAAAACCGTATTCCTCAACGGGGATTTGGAAGAAGACATCTACATGTCTCAGCCTCCAGGCTTTGTCGCAAAAGGTCAGGAAGGTTTGGTGTGCAAGTTGCAAAGGTCCATTTATGGACTGAAGCAAGCATCCAGAAGTTGGGACATGCGTTTTGATCAGGCTATCCAGTCTTATGGATTTGAACAGAATGTGGATGAACCATGTGTTTATAAAAGGAGCGATAAGACTGCATTAGTTTTTCTAGTGCTTTACGTGGATGATATCCTGCTCATCGAAAACGATGTTGGAACGTTGTCTACAGTGAAGGTGTGGTTATCCTCTCAATTTGACATGAAAGACCTGGGTGAAGCGAGTTATGTTCTGGCGATCAAGATAACTCGAGATTGCCAGAACAAGATTCTCTCGCTGTCACAGTCAGCCTACATAGATACTATCTTGGTCAGATTCAGTATGCACAACTCCAAGAAGGGACTGGTTCCATTCAGACATGGAATGAAGTTGTCCAAGGATCAGGGTCCTAAGACTCCTGAGGAGAGGGCAGAGATGCAGAAGATACTTTATGCTTCGGTAGTAGGGAGTCTGATGTATGCCATGCAGTGCACGAGACCAGATATATGCTATACAGTAGGCATGATGGGCAGGTATCAGTCAAATCCGGGTCCAGGGCACTGGACTGCTGTGAAAAGTATACTCAGGTATCTCCGTAGGACAAGAGATTATGAGTTAGTTTACTCTTCACAGGAACTGATGCCGATTGGATATACGGATTCTGACTTTGCGTCAAATCCGGAATCCAGAAGATCGACGTCAGGGTTTGTGTTTTCATTAGGAGGAGGAGCTGTCAGTTGGAGGAGCGTGAAGCAGGGATGCATCGCGGATTCGACGACAGAGGCTGAGTACGTTGCGGCATGCGAAGCAGCTAAGGAGGCGGTGTGGCTCAATAAGTTCCTCACGGACTTAGGATGCATACCGGGAGCTCAAGATCCTATTGTAACACCTGTGGTGTTAGATTTGAGAATAATAGAAATCCTCAATGGCTAGTTTCGTCTTTTTACAGCCAGACTTTTCCTTTGGGCTTTTTCCCAATAAATGGAACGTAAACCTATGGGATGTTTTACATTCACATTCTCCGTAACTTCGAGCATGTCACGATGGTGCGTTCCGTGCAACGATCATGTGTATGCGCAGCCAGTTTCGGCAGCCCGGCAGGTAAACCCTAGAAAAGCGATAATTGGTCGATAGTTGTAGCTGCTTTGTTTCTTGCAAGAGATCGGGTGATCGGATCATAACGAAACAAGATACGTTAGATGAGGCTCTGAGAGAGCCTTCAAATGAGCCTGAGTTAGGGTCGATCCGACACCCGGGTGAATAGTTATTGCTATTTTAAGTTTTGTAGTCTTTCCTTCTTTTCTGGAGATCCAGAAGTCAGAAAATTATGTACCAAGCGCTAACGCGTTCGCGTTAACGATACCTTTCCAACGAATCCTCTCGGGCCCTATTCCGACTTCCAGTCTGATAGTTACAAGTGATTATTCTTTTCAGCCCGGTTGATGGACGAATCGCACCCGGTTTCCAACCGAGCCCGGTTCAGGGCTCGGGACCGAGCCCGACCAGCCCTGGAGCCTGCCTCCCGGTGTCCTAGCATAGTTTAAGCTCTCCTGACCTCCCTCCCCAGTGATTTAAAATCCGAAATTCGGATCAGAATTATCGGGTAAGATTTCGGGATGACAAACCCATATCTTTTAGTCCTTATCCCTTCCCCCTTATTAGGAAACCTCAACCGACTCTATCCTTATCCCCAACCCTTATCACAACAGCCCCCCTATATATATGAACCGAGAGAGAGGGAGAGAAATAGAGAGAGAACGAGAGAGAGAGAGAAGGACGTAGTAGAGAGAGAGAGAGAGAACGGGAGAGAAATAGAGAGAGCTAGAGAGAGAGAGAACGGGATGCAGAGAGAGACAGAGCGAGACGGAGACGGAGAAGGAGGAGAGATCGAGGGAGATGGAGCACCGACCCGCCCTCGCCGGAGCCCCGACGAGCACACCGAGACCCCCAGGTCAGCCCCTCTCATCTTCTCATCCCCTCCGCGACCCAACCCCGCGACCCTGGCCCTTCCTCCTCCCTTGCCGCGGCCCACACGGGCAGTGGCCGTCGCCGCTCTGAGCCCCTCCCCGGCGACCACCGACCTCCGACCAACCCCATGCGAGCTCCTCCGGCCGAGCTTCGGGCTCCGACGGTCGCTCCGGCCGCCTCCCACCGTGCCTCCTCCGTGGGGGTGGTGCGGGAGAGGCCGGCCGAGCGCTCGCCGGCGCTCCAGGCCGCCCCTCCCGCCGGCCACCGACGCGCAAGAACCAGCGCCGCTGGTTCGGTCGCGTGGAGAAGAAGGAGAGGGGGGGGGGTAGTTTGGTAATTTCCTATGCTATAATTAACCCTGAACCCGACCCGGCTTTGCACTGCATACCCGACCCGGCTTTGCACTGCATACCCGACCCGGCTTTGCACTGCAGACCCGACCCGGCCCAGCAGACCCAACTCATGCAGTGAACCGGTCTGGTTCACCTGAACCAAACCCGTGAACCAGTCGATTTTGGTTCAACTGCCATTTCTCCGTCCGAACTCGGAATTGGACAAAACCAGCGCCATTTCGACCGGCTCGGAAAATACTACCTGTTGGTCATAGTCTAGAATAGTATTTATACTATTTAATACCCTGTTTTATCCTTGGACCCGATATTATCGCGGTACCGTGGTTTGACCGCCGTTTCATCGTCCGAACTCGGATTCGGACGAAACTAGCGGCATTGTGCTCAGAACTTTGAGTCCTACCTTTCAAACCCAGAATATAACCCTAGAACCTCTTCTACCCTAGTGAACCAACCATGCGATCGATTTCACCGGTTCTACGTGGTTTGACCCGAAGCCATTCGATCGAAGTCGGATTCCAGCGAAACTGGACTCATCGGAAAGGGTTCTTCGAGCCCGATTCGATGAGTAGGTTTAGCTTCTGTTTACTTGATTGGCCTAGTATTATTTAGGTTCGAGTTCTTCAGTCGCACGGATTTACGTGCTGTCGACTCAATGTTGGTCCCCTATCGAGGGTGCCCGACTATCCTTGGCATAGAACCCTCATCGTTGATTCTTCTGTTTTAATCGATAGCATTGTGATATAGAGCTGTGCATGTTATCAGACTGTGATTGTGGTGATCCAACGGAGGCGGATCAGAGACAACTAGCTGGAGTCGTGTGCGATCGACAGCCAGGTGACATCTACTACCCTTGCGTGGTCTTTAATAGTGGGAAATGAGAATGACTAAGGGTAGGTGTTCATGACACTGCATGCGGGCCCCGCCGGGCATCGTCGCATGTGGTCAAGTGGACCCCGCCTTGCATTCGGAGTCGCGAGCCCGGCGACGCATGCTTAAAATATAAATTAAAATATTAATAGAATAATAATAATGATTGCTTTTGATTGTATGGACACCGTAATTAGGATTCCCTTAAATTAAATAATAAATTGAATAACTAATAATTATCGGGGACCACCCTCCTGAGAGGAGTATGGCAACCCTAGCACACGGGTCACTGGGATGAGTGTCTTACTTTATTGATTTATTATGTCGCATGGGTTGCGAGAGCAGTACGGGACCAGGGGTAATTTGTTGGAGATTGTTAAGAATTAAATAGACTTTTTGTAGCTTCATTGTATATGTTGAAATATGTTATATGCGAATCTACCTGATTAGAGGGTAGGGACCCCGTGCGCGCAAGGGCCGTGAACCACCCTACGCGTACAGCCGAAGTTAAGTAGGGTAGGGGTCACGGGCAAGGGTTGTGGTAAAGCCAATAGGTGGTGCCCTCGAGTAGGGATTGGCCTAGCAACCCTGTCCCGGGGAGTTGAAGGCCCTATAGTAATGCCCGACCGGGGGCAGGATGAACAAAATATTCGGGGTTCACATTTGAATGTGTGTGTTTTATCTATATATGAATTTAGAATTGTGTGACTGTTTACATGATGACCTCGTGACTTTATATGAATGTCTTATTTAATTTATTCTTTAAGGCTGTAGAACATTGAATGGACTTTATGTTAGATAACCTAGTGACAGTAGGAATTGCATGTGAATATAGACTACTGATAGGTTTAGGTTTCATTATGCAAACTTTGATTCTACTAGAATTGATAAATCTTATCTTAATTTATTAAGATTAGTTGTCTCATATTATTAAAGACTATTAGGATGTCACTAGCCATTAATTTGGCTAATCTCCCAATTTTCTATTGGGGGCTACTCTTTCCCACGAGTAGGCTCAGTTGCAGGTCCGGAGGCTCAGGAGTAGCAGTAGGAGTCCAGAGGCGGAGTTAGAGTTGCAGTGTTACCTTTCTGCTTAGTACGTTAATCTTGTCATCTTTTCTCTTTAGATATTGTAATTGTATTGGAATAAGAGTTCTTATTAGTTAGTTAGTATTCTATGGTTGTAGTTGCAATGGTTCCAGCTGAATTCTTTTGGGTAGGCCTCTCCTCAAGGCCCCAAGCCTAGGATAGATCATGATAAAGATATAAGTGCATATAAATGACTAAATTGATTAGCCCTGTAGATAGGAACCCTAGACTGGTGCACCTGAGTGTTAGGGAGTGGTTGAGACCACTTGACTAGCCTTAGGAGGCTTGAGCCTCGTGCTCCCTCAGATAGACTCCTGTCAGTATGTAGTAGCACCGACAGGTCACTCATACTGAGAAGATATGACTTTTGAAGGTTGAGCTTGACTAGATAATATTTTCTCTCTGTTGATAATTTCTCTTTCTTTGCTTTTTAATAAAAATGTTTTTCGAAAAATCAAATTTAAAAGATTCCCCTTTTGTTTCTCCCTCCTTCTTGTCTTTCATATTAGAGAGCGTAGAAGCCCTGTGAGAACCCAAATTGGTGTAATTAATTGACCAGACCCAAAACCCTCTTCTTTTTCTCATTTCACACCCCAGGGATCGGTCTTCAGATTTCTGGGGCGTGACACCTATCGTCCTTTACTGCGATAATAGTGGAGCGGTAGCACAATCCAAGGAGCCAAGATATCACCAGAAGAGCAAGCATATCGAGCGGAAATACTACATAATCCGGGACTTGCAGAAGCGAGGGAAGGTAGCAGTGACTCAGGTGGCGTCTGCAGATAACATGGCGGACCCTTTCACAAAGGCGTTACCGACCAAGGCTTTTGAGAAGCACGTGGATGCCATGGGAGTTAAGACTGTTGTTCCCCGCTAGGCCAAGTGGGAGATTGTTGTAGTTCGTGTGTCCTTAGCGTGGATTTTCTGTATTAACATTAATAAAGATGACTTTGGTTATTGCTTTAATTAGAATACTACTCTGGTGTATGATAATACTCATATAATCAAAGGACCCTAGGAAACACAGTAGGCCACTGAGGCGCATGGAGGATCCATGCTTGGGAGACCTAGTGGACCAGTTCTGTGTAGACCTAGAACTAGTTCACAGCTTTGGTGATACTGGTCGCTTCACCAAGCATAAGCTGTTGGCAGGTAGAGGATGTGGTGAAGTCTCCACCACGGGAACGTGGGATTCCCATTTACCTGACCAAGTACGATGATCGTGTTGAACAGGAACCAAGACGGTGCACAGTTCAGTGATTCAGACACTGGTGCAGAAACCGTCTTACTACTATAGATAATTTGTCCTTAACCCTGAGGGACCATGCTCACTGGGTTAACCAGTTGAGTGGTGCTTTGATGTGCCAACGTGTGCAGACCTTCCATAGTCTAATACCACGGTACGTTGGGTTACCCGGCTGGTGCTTGAGTGACATGTAATCCCTACAGGTTATCCGACGTCCAGTGTTGGATGGGTGCGTTTTGATGAGTCAATCTGTCCACACAGTTAACCCAGGCCTGGTGGTTGTCAGTATGACTGACGATGTTCCGGATGCTAGGCATAGCACCGGAAGGTGTGTGGTGTTATAGATGGCAAGTTATCAAACCCTAGTCATATGATCAATCGGGATCTAACGGTGCTCCCCACCGCCCGAGTCGTATCATGGCACCAGTAATAGGAGGGATAAGGATTATCGGAGTATAGTAGAGAACAGGGTTACGAGGGAGTAACATAAGTTTAGGATCACTAGAGTTCAACTCGCGTCGCACTCTGGGTGGCTACGCGGGTTAATCGGATTAGGGCTGATTAAAGGAACTTTCGGTGTGTCACCGGAACAGTTAATCAGGGATCCGGTTGGAGCTAGAGATCCCGAACCCTGAAGGTTCCACCCTATCGTTGCATATAGGAATTGTTCCCCAACCTAGTTGGATACGTTGGATGCGAAGTAGCGCAAGCCCGGAGCCAAAGAACCTAATTCACATGTGTTACGGGCCATTGGGGTATTTTGGTAAATACTGAAATATGGCTCAGAACATATTGAATATGGATCTTAGATTGAGCGGAATAATTCTAGGAGCTCATAGGCGCTGACGGAACTCGATTCCGAGTTGCGCACCTCACTCAGTCACTCTTTCAGTTTTTCGCTTTTCGTGAAGGGCGTTTTCGTCCGGGCTTCACGATAGACACCCGGGAGACCTAAATCCGACCCCCCCTCATCCCTATCTACCTAGGGGCTGGCCCTAGGCTCCTTGGAGCCATGGGAGACTGGCCCTATAAAGGGAATAGAGAGGGGAGGGGCCGGCCAAGAAAAAAAGAGGAAGAAGAAGGGAGAAGGAAGAGGAAGGAAGGAGAAGGAATAAAGGAGAAAGAGGAGGAGAAAATCTCGAGGCTCGCCATCGTCTTCGCAACGGATTCTTCCGTCGGCTCGAAATCCTTGCACTCAGAGACGGGATTTCGAGGATTCTTCAATTCGCAAAGGACAAGGTGCTATCCGACAGTTTTCCTTGCGATTTAAGTGCGGTTCTTTATCGTTCCGTAATCTCCGGATCATAGATCCATAAGGTATGATGAATCTAAACACCTAAGTAGATGCATGCATATCTTCCGTAGATCGTAGTATGCCTCTAGGGTGTCTGCACATATGCTAAGATCATAGATTTGCATGTAGATTGTTTTGTATCATGAATTGTAATGAAACATACACCGTATGATCTTCGGATCTTTCTTTTTGCTTCCGCTGCGACTCTGATTAGCGGAACCCAATTCCAACATTTAGACTACGTGGTCTTTCAGGGTCATCTTCTACTTCTTGTATTTTAGGTTATTCTTGGATTTCCTTCCACGAGAGAGCAAGTTTCTTTACGAATTTCAATGTTTTGGACTTTAGGAGCATTGCTTCGCATATTTCATTTTAGTACCTATCATAATAAAAAAAAATGAGTGATACTTTCCCCTTTGTTATGTAGTCAATAGAAAAGGAAGATTTGTGCCTATCAAGCTAGAAGTTCTGGCTTAATTAGGGACATGTTTAGACTTGGGATTCGTAAAAAAGTTTCAGGCCATGTTCGGGCCAAGCCTGAAATATATAATTTGGTGCCGAATTGGGTTTGGGCACACCATCACAAGTCGGGGTTGAATTAGGCTTAGAGTGGCCCGACTTGAACCCGACTCATTCACAGCCCTATTTGTTACAACAGATACACATAATTGAATATTGTGTTAGAATTGGTGAGGTCTATAGCTCGTAAAAACCTATAGTTTAGCTATGTATGGTTGATAGTATAAGATTGCATCTAGGTACGTACCTTAGTACGTGTTCTGATTACAGAACAGAGAGCCATGGCTACATGGTAATCCTCTTGAGTGGGAGACTCAAGGGACTGGTCCCATGTAACCTAAATACGTTCGCAGCTCTGATTAGGGTTGGTCGCCCTATCAGGTTAAGCTGTTGGGATGACAGAGCGTGGGTGTCTCCACAACGGTCATTACCAGGCACAGTGTCTGTGGCCGAACGGAACCAACACGGTGCACAGATAGGTGAGCAGACACCGGTGCACTAAACCGTGTTTCTGCTTAGGGTAAAACGGTCCTAAACCCTGAGGAACCATGTCTGGTGGACTAACTAGTTGTGTGGTGCTTTGGCGCACCAATGTGTGAGGATCCGGATGCAGTGATCCAAAACCACGGTGTACTGGGTTACCCGGCTGGTGTTGCATCAGCATGTCACTCCTGCAGGCTATCCACACCCCTAACGGGAGGTGCGTTCCTTGGTCTGACCTACGTCGTATTAAACCCTGGCCAGGTGGTCATCAGTTCGACTGGTGACGGATCCGGTTACTCGGCAGAGTTATCGGAGGTACGATGTACGTGGTCAACCTGGAAGGAACCGAGTCATATGAGCACTCGAGTCTGACGGTATTCTCCACCGCTCGAGTTGCGTCATGGCACCAGTGGATGGACAGCGAGTTTACCATACTAAGCGGAGAGCAGGGGTATGTGGGAGAACATAGTAAGTCCAGGGGGATTGGAGTGCAGCCTGCGTCGCACTCTGGGTGGCTACGCAGGTTAACCCGGACTCAGAGGATCGATGGTACACTCGGGTAGTGTGTCGATCGAGTCTGAGTTGGAAGCCATGAACCCTGGTCCCTGAAGGTTCCACCTTATCGACATTATGTACGGTTCTTATACCATCTCCTCGAAACACAGAACGTAGTTAGAGGAAACGAGAAGTCCAAGCATACGCTCCGTGAGTGCTTCGCACTAGTGCACGGTAGATGCGTAGCTACGTGTGTGCACTAAGGGGAAACCCTAGGTTAGTGCAGAGACGCATGTAGCAATTCCTTGCCATAAGTGGACTTTGCCACATGGGTGCGATGCACTGGGACATGTTGCGAGTTGACTAGTTGACTTCACTAGGGGCACCCTACGGGAACCTCAGAGAATAGTGAAATCACTGGTGCACTTCACTTATGTGTGCCTTGCAAAGTCTCGTACACGAGGAACGGTCAACTAGTGGTATAAGGGCGTTTTGGTCATACCATGTGCCACTATGCACTAAGGGGGCCGGCCCTAAGTGTTGAGAGACTGGTCAAGGCCGGCCCCATTAGTTTCGGGAGGTTGTTGCCTCCGATGAAGGGGCCGGTTATGAGGCGCAGAAAACGAGCTGGTTTTGACCGTTTTTGAAAACAAGGAAATGATAGAGATAAAGAAGAGATATATAGGGATAAGGTTTGAATCAATCATCCTTATCCATACTGTCCTTATCCATATGGATAGGCCGGCTATATATATGAGAAGGAGAGAGAGGGTGCACGAAATTAGTAGCATGGGCAAGCCCTAGGGCCGGCCATGCAAGCCATGGGGAAACCGAAGCCCCTCTTCTCTCTTCGCATCTCCTCTCTCGTCTCTCTCTCCCTCGCTTGCGCCATTGGATGGCGACTCGTCTTCCTCACGTGGTGTTTCGTAGAAGGAGAAGGCATCTCCCGCAACCTTTTGCTGTCCAGAATCTGCACAGAAAATCAACGTTGTTTCTGCGATTCCGAGAGCTACAGAAGTCCAAACGACGTGAAACTTGTTGGAAAAGTTGCGTCTCGAAGTTGTCTACCTGCAGTCCAAATTTCAGCCCAATCGGAGTTCGGAGCAGAAAGTTATGACCATCGTACCGAAGCTATGTCGAGCAGATCCGTAGCCCGTCTCCATCGACAAAGAAGAAATTTGTCGCGGTGAAAGATTCCGCACGCAGGTATGATCTCTAACAAGTAGATCTAACATAATTAGAACATGCATACATGCTAGATTGTTCTTTTGCGTTAGATCGTCGTTAGGGGTTCGCATAGTTACCATGCTAGTTTCATACACGCATATGTAGATCGTTTCGATGAAAATTTTGATATGTAACGCACACCGCTCTCGGTCCTCGGACCTATTCTTTGCTTCCGCTGCGGGCCTCTGCCATGGAATTATTTCCAACATATTGGTGTTGCTATTTGCACCTCACAAACTATTAACACCCCCAACTTAACAAATAATGAAATATCGGATATGCCCCCACAACATCCCACGCATATTGATATGCAGAGGTGTGGTCCATGTCAGTCGGGATGGACTGACATGCACCACACCATGTCAGTCAGGAGTAACCAACAACCATGACGGTTGGGAGCGACGACATGTACGTCTGCAAGAATGAGGAGAAATAGGAGGGGGAGTTGAGGCCGAGGGAGGAGGAGGCGGCGACAATGAGGTGTGCATGGGGCTGATAGCTTCGGCAGGGCAATCAAAGTTAGGAGGAGGGAGAAGAAGAATAGGAGGAGAAGGAGGAATTGCAGGAGGACGAGGAGGGGGAGCAGCGATAGCGATGGTTCAGTGAAACACAATCAAGATGATGGATATATGTTGCTGAGAAAAGATTGGAGTCAATATATATCTCTAACAATTCCCATGGACGATGTTCATGATGGACAAACTGTAGCATGCTTCGAGAAAAAGGGCTCAGAGCGCCTTCTTACCTTCCCCCTTTCCCCTTTCCCCTTTCCCCCCTAATCTAAGGTTTCAATTTTCTCCCTCTTTGTCTAGCCTCCTCAGACACCGCTGTCGAATCTGGGGAGACCAGGAGATTGGTGGAGCTGCACTTGGGGGTCGGGTCCGGTTCCTCCCTTCTTTCCTCTTATAGAATGGGGGGTTTTGGGGGTTCGGTCACCGTAGATCTGTAAATCCTCCTATCTCCCTCTTCTTTTTGGGATTTTGGGGTCGTCCCTTCCGGATCCAGCTCTGTCAAGTATGGTGTTTCCCATTTTTGGCAAGGTGCGGCGGCTCGGTCTGATAATTGTGTCGACATTGTATAGGTCCAGTGGACCTTGCTCCTGCTCGTTTTGGTAGCTTCCGGTCTCGCCGTGGGTGGTAGCTCCGGCTCGACATGACGTGGTGGCTCCGAGGGGCTCGTCGATGACTCCTTCCAGGCGTCTCATGGGTGGCGTGGTTCCCCTCTCCTGGTCCCTGTAGTTTTTTTGCAGGGTTTGTGTAATTTTGTTTGAATTTTTTTTTTCTTTGGGGTGGTGCGAGCTTGTTGCTCAGTTTGTCCGTAGTCTGGTGGTGTCGCCAACTAGCCGGTGGTGGTTGTGTTTGTCCCACCGTTGTGGCAGTGTGGGTTTTCTCGCCGGTGTGGCAGTGTGTGGGTCATCGAGGTGGCAGTGTGTGTTGTAGTGGCCTTGTGCCCTTTCTCTCCCCTAGGTTGCGGTGGTCATTGCTTACACCGGGCTATGACACCTGTCGGATGTATTCTGACCTCCCCGGGGTCCTTTCAAGAACAAAAAAAAAACCTTATAGCATGGTTCAATCTCACTGTGATGACGTGATTAGAGAGAAAGTAATGAGCTAGGTAGGGGATAAAGATATATATACTACCGATGGATATTATACCGTCGGTTAAAGTTATTTATATATTTGTAAGAAAATTATTTTTACCAACGGATAATATAGCATCCGTCGGTAATAAAACTTAATTTTAAAAAAATTGCTAAAATCTGATTATTTAATTACTGTCATTTACCACAATACACAAAATTACCACAATATCACAATATTATCACAGTATTGGCCAATCACAGATAATTATAATACACTAAAATATATCACAATATTAATATTTTTAAAAAATATTATAAAATTATTTTTACACAATCAAAAAGTGAGGGAAGCTGCGTGCCCTAGCTCAACCACCCCTCGATCACGTCGCCCAGAACCAAAGTTGGTGCTCTCATCCCCTGACGCCACACATCCTGCAATTAACACCATATATTTGTTAAAAAAATAGTTTATATCTATAATTAATATAAAGAGAAAATTTGATTTACCCCCTCAAAATTATATGCTAATTAGTAAGTCACCCCCCTTTTAATCGATATTAGACTTACCCCCCTAAAAATTAGACTTACACCCCCATAACAATATCTTATTTAGGCATGTACCCCCATAACTAAATGATATTTAGATATACCCCCCCATTCTGGCTAATTATTATATAGTAATTTGGGGGTGTAAGTCAAATTGAGGGGGTAAGCCTAATAATGATTAAAAGGGGGGTGGATTACTAATTAGCATATAATTTTGGGTGAGTAAGTCAAATTTGTCATAATATAAAAAGATATTAAAAATATTAAACTTGGTTTGGATTCGATCGGATTTTGAACTTTATTTGAATTCAATTGGATCGTTATCGGATCCTTTTCGGATCGGATCATTATCAGATCGATCGGATCGTTCTCGTGATCGTTATCAGATCGATCAGATCGTCATTTCCAAAGGATCGAGCGTCATGACCCTTCTGGCACTTGACTCCCTCGACCACGACCGGTTGGCAGTGACCGATCCGCGCCCAACTGACCGGTCGATCGGTCACCCACGCTCGACCACCGGTCAATTAGTCAGGCGTCATTTTCAAAGGATCGGGTGCTAGGACCCCTCTGACGCCTAACCCCCTCGATCGCGATCGATTGGTGATGATCAACTACTCGCGCCCGATAGATTGTTCACGACAGACCGATCGATTGGTTGCCCGCGCCTGACCAACCGGTCGATCGATTAGGCGTTACTTCCAAATGATCGAGCGCCAGGACCCCTCTAGCACCCGACCCCCTTGACCATAACTGGTTAGCGATGACCGACCACTCACACCCGCCTGACCGTCCATGACCAACTGACCGACCGATCGGTCAGTTGCCTGTACCCGATCGATCGCCAGCACCTAGCGTCTGATCGATTGACCGTCCACGCTCGACCGATCGATTGCGATCAACAGGTTGGCCCTCCTGTCGGCCCTTCACCCTGTCGATTTACCCATCCATCAATGTTACTCAAGCACCCTATAGGTTGGTTACGCGAAGGTTGGGCCCGGACAGTGGGTCGACAAAAAGACTTCTGGTCAGACCTTGGCAGGGGTTGGCAGACACAATAGCTAACCCTGGGCAAGGGGTCTTGGGCGAGTTTATCAACTTGAAGCTACACTCCTCTAAAAAACTCCCTGACCTATTCGCTTGACACCCATGACTAGGCTCAGTGAATCATTGCAAACAGGAAGCTAAATGTTAGATCTATATCCAAGCTTGGTAGTGATTGTCCTTAGCAATATCAACTCAAGCGTAGTCACAAGCTATGAGCAATCAACATGCTACCCTCTTCTGGTCGGCCCTTGGCAGGGGGTCAACCGATGCTATAGTTGGCCTCGGATAATGGGTCGGCAGACGAAACATCGATCGACCCTGGGCAGGGGGTCGGTAGGTTCTTTCCAACACTTGCCAAACCGCATCGACATTGACAAACCAGTTTTGCATTATAAAGTACCAACCAGCTAGTTAGGTTAGCACCTACCTAGCTGAGAGGGGATAACTGTGGGTGCAAAACCTGACAAACGTCTAATAGTGGGACTCGCCAGCCTTGCTTGGGGCCCATGAAGACTATCTTCTGGTAAATCTCCCCTCAGATATTTACTAAAACGTAAGATATTTCCAAAACTCTATAAATAACAGATCACGTAAACAATCCTGACTGGAATTCATTATTCTCAACTCCATTTTCTGTTTTCCAGATCTCCTCGAGGAAAAAACCTTAAAAAAGTTCTTTAAAAAAAACACTTATTATAAAAAAATATGTTTGACAAATCTATTTTAATAAGCTCTTAAAAAAATTTTATGTTTGGCAAACATCTAATTTGTAGAGCTTATTAAAGGGTTATATTGTCTTCTGTAATAGAGCTTATTCTATAGATTGTTTGATAAAATCATTCAAATAAGCTATTATATAATTTGTTCTTGTGCAATGCATTTTTCATATATATGATCTTCCAATAATTAAGTACAAATTACTGAGTTCTTTTAGTTGTATAATTGGAAAGAAAGAGCTTGAGCATGTTTGTTTTTTTCTTGCTTTTAATTGTGTATTTACTAGTTCTTCTAGCTTTTAATTTTCTGTATTTACTAATTATTCCAGCTCCTCACATCCATTACATGTTTTAGGAACTAGTCCAAAATCCGACCATAGTGGTTAACGGTCACCATGGGAAGTTCCACATTGACAACATTCGGCTCCTAATCGATAAATGTGGCGGGATGAAATAGCTACCAATTGCTGGAAGAAACCAAACACCCCATGTACTAAACCTCAAAGTAGTGTCTGACCTAGCTGTTAGCTTTATCTGCTTTACACATATCTTAAGGAATATTTGAGTAATCTCGTATGAGAATACCACACATGGTATTCCTGGGAAGTTATCATATGTCCCCACATGACCAAAAAATCAATTCAAAAACAAAAAACAATTATATATCAATTTATTGATAGCATAAATGAATAAAAAACAACTAAAATTATTACATATATTATTATTTTTATATATTCATTATTGCATAAAAATAATATAATAGTAACATAAAGAGATACCAAATAACATCAATGATTAAATAGTGTATTTGCAATAATCTTCTTGTGTTGATTCATTTCAAACTGATCAGTTACAGCTATATTTTTATTTCGTCGAGTTCCCAATATTTTTATTACCTCCTGATGTTGAATGTTAAATCTTCATTCTCGAATAAATTGAATAGTTTATTAACAACATATTCTTTCTTGATGAAATTATGTACGACCATTGTTATAACAACGATACTCTATTGTACTGAAAAGAAATAAGAAGAAATCTTTTTTTTAAATAGTAAAACATACTTTTCAAACTTTAAAAGTTTACTCAATAACATTCCTTAATGATGAGTGAGCATAATTAAATATTTTCTCCTTATTATGGGATCTTGTATTGTCATTGTAGTCCCTTAACTAATACTGTACATTCCGATATGAGGCAAAAAAATCCATGCGTATTTGGGTACCCTAAATCAACAACGTAATTTTTTCCTGAAAAAAAATACTTTTACAAAGTGTTCACGCACTTTGGTGGTAACATATATATAGCATATTTATGTAAAAAATAATATATATATATATATATATATATATATATATATATATATATATATATATATATATATATATATATATATATATATATATATATATATATATATATATATATATATATATATATCTAACGGAGGAAGTGAAAAATTATTTCGAAGATTGTGAATGATTTTTAGTGTATACGTGAATCATGTGCCGAGCCTTTCCACTCGGCCATGACATAGGTAAACAACATATCAAATGAGCATACTACTAGGATATTTTGCATGCATTCACTTTTTCTCCCTCGAAATGGCTTTTGTAGGTCTTGGGGAATGATTGCAATAACAAGAGTATTATCTAGCACTCTCATTCAATTCTTAGAAAAAAGACGAACTTAGGATAATGTACAAAATGTAATAAATATGTCTATACATTATTGTTATTCGAAAGTTTAAATATTATTATCTTAAAGTATGGATGAAATCTTGGATTGTGGAATATCTCTTTTAAGGTTTGTTGTAAAGAGGGTGGTTTGATAATTTCTTTTGAAAACTTCAATATGGTCATTAGAACAATATGAAAGTGGTGGTGGATGGTTTCTTTTAAATGTTGAAATCTATTTTATAATTTTTTGTTTATGCAATTGTGAGATATTGTGAGTAAAAAAATAAATAATTGTTCATCAACGTCCAAATAACTTGTATCTTCCAGCAACTCTTTCATCTAAACATAGCAGACATACAAAAAAAAAATTATATTTTTCCATACGAAACAGTTCATATATCCTTGAGTGTCCATGAATGATCTCATGCATGAATTCATGCCCTATGAGCTTCAAAATTTTTACCAGTTCGTTAGATAACGATTCTGATGCTTTTTCAGATAATACATAACTAGAACAAGAAGCAAACATGTCCGGTGATAGATCATTATAGCTGTAAATTAAGATATATCATTCTTTCCTAATTAGTTCAATTATCAATATTGAAATAAACATTACAAATCTAGAAAAAATTTATGAATTAAAAAATTATTACATGCCAAAGGATTAGAAGTACGGTTGCAAATTAAATGTTATTACATTCGAAAATTAAACAATGTATAACTTAGAAGATGCCACGTCCCAAATGTTTCAAATAATGCATCACAAAATGATACCGGTCTAACAAAACATTAGACTATGTCATATGTTCAGTTGCATGTTCATCAACATCTATAAGTATCCAACTTTAGCTTGATCATCGTCCTCAACTATTCATAGCTCACGATCTCCTTCTTTAAAAAATATTGAAGCGTGAAAAAATAAAGATTGTGGCTCTCAATTTCTGATGTACATTTCAATGAAAGAACACAGTTTGTAATTCTAGGACCTACTGCTGCTTGTGCTACCTGTGTTTCATTCTTGAAAGATTCTTCAATTCTACCAAGGACAACTTCAATTTTATCCCCAATTTTATCGTACCCTTCTTACCCACTTTCTCCTCAATTCGTTAATTATTTTCTTGAACTCGTCGTCATAGTCCACATCTTGAGTTGTTTGCATCGGTGTTGATGCCCTTGTGGATGACGATGGTAAGTCGGTTTCTGATGCATTGTTAAGTCCATATTCGGATGCATTGTTAAGTCCATATTAGGTAAGGCTCGTGATGTCATTTGGAAAATCTTCATTTGCTGAAATCCATTGTGATTTACCCGTTGCCGTAAGCCCCCCGAAGAGAGTTTTCATTTCAGATAGGAATTGAAAAAGTTTAAACCTGAAGGCTTTTGCCTCAGAATTTACCTGTGTGTATTTATAAACTTTAGTAAACCTTAACACAGTTCTTTAAATTATTTATAATTTTTTTTATGAAACTATTACCTTCAAATTTTTATCTATCTTTCTGGTTCTATTGTCACGGTATGGATATCTTCATTAAATCCAATACGGTCTGAGAAATTAGCTTTTTTGCAGACATTTAATTGTTTCTTCATGAGATCCCATAAGTTCTTAAATTGTTTTTGTTTATATTTAACACTCGTTTTAGCTTCAAACGATTGCATGACCTTTTTTCCATGCAGTAGGTTTCAGTGTTGTACCAGTCCATCCTCCAACTCCAACCTACTCTATACAAAGATTAACAAGTTTCTTCTTTCAGGAGTCCATACTGCACAAGCCTTTTTTTTTTCCGAAGACAAGATTCCATAATATATGTTTTTCTATAAAGTAATTCATTGAAGATCACCTCGAATATTGTCATTGATGTGAACATATATGTTCAAATTCAATGTCATCAGTCATTCTAATGCAAGGCAAGTGTATTAAGCTCTTCTCATAATATGCCTCTTTAACTTGAATTTCAAAATTAAAAATAACGATTAAACTTAAAGGAAACATTCCTTTATTTGTATTTATCATATTATGTTTTAACTCAAAGTGTAGGGGTAGTACAAGGATTTAACTCCTTCAAACAAGTCCATTTAGATAGTAGGTCGAGAAAATTTTCGTGCAACATATCAAACTGAAAGCACATTGCTATATCGACATAAACTTTTTATATACCATTGTAGAAGCATGGCTATGGAGTACGTCTTTAAACATGCATCGTCACTTTTATGGCAAAAGTAAATACCCAAAACATGGTGCCTTTATGGCTTCTGATAAAAATACAGAATTCACAAGTAACCATACAATTCACCAAATTTAAAAGATACAACATAAAATCTGATAATATCCCATTTAAACCCTAGAAAAGTCCCATTCAAACCCTAAAAAAACCCTATTTATATAGAGAGAGATTGAGAGGAGGAAGATCTAAGGTAATAAGAACAAAATCCTGTTTTACAACTTTTCCTTTGGATTGGTCGGATCCACATAGGGTTCCTCTTGCGATACGGATCTGGGTAGATGAAAGGATAAAAGGTTTTCACAGAGATCCACAAAAGAAAGGGAATAAAAAAATAAGGGAAAGAAATATGCGCGCTGTAGTTTCTTACCTCTAACGTCAGTGAAGAATGTGGACGATGGTAAGTGACAATTAAGGGATGAGAGTGAGAGGGGTGATCGTGATAGATCTGCGTGCTGCAGTTTATCAATTATGGCGTCAGTGAAGAAGTCAGAAACGAACACATTCTCACGTCTAGCGTCGATGAAGAACTCACGCGACGGGAAGTGGCGACCATGGCCCACGGGACAAGAGCGAGAGGTGAGTTCGCGAGAATCGTGAGAGCTGTGGTTTCTCCAGATCTTTCTGTTATATATCATTGGTAATATAATTGTTTACTTGGGAGCAAAATCGTCTAAATAAGGTCTGCTTGGTTAAGATATTTTTTCTCTATTTTGAAAAGTAACAAGTGAACAACTTTTGATATAAGAGGTAAATCTTTTTATGTCTTAAAATAAGATAGAGAAAAAATCACACAGCCAAGCATTGATTTTACTCCTAAGAAATCTATTAAGAACTTAAATAACAAATAAGCTATGCTTTTAAGTGTTGTCAAATGCCCCTAAGTCTTCTAAATTTTTTATTTTTTTTTGTAAGGAGTGCAATTACAATCTAGCTATGAAAGTCGTGAGGAGAAACACATACTATTATCTCAATTGTTGATCTCTATGAGCTGGGTAGCATAGTCCCCGCAAAGTCGCACAAAATCACGATTGGGTTGGACTATGGTTGCAAGCATGTCTGCCGCACGATTGCCTTCCCAGTAGACGTGGGACACCTTAACAGCGGTATGGGCTGCAATCCTCATTATAATGTTGTTAATAAGGGTGTGGTCATCAACTCCGTGTGTGACCCAACCAATGACTGTAGAAAAGTCCCCTTAGATCCAAAGATGAAAAGTAACAAATTTCTCGTGAATGATGCGGATCCCTTCCCATAGTGCCCCCCCCTCCCCCGGCTGGCAATTTTGGACCCGACACGACCCCACAAGAAATTAGCGGGTTTGGATTAAACGAGTTCGGGTCGTAAACGGGTCGACATGACTAACACGTTTAATAAATGAGTCGGGTCTGAGTTTAGGGTCTAGACATGGTTGACCCGAGAAGACCCGTATAAAATTCAATGGGTCGTGTCGGTTCGGGTCTACCCGCAATCCGATACTTTAGTATAAAGGATAATACTGTAGTATGTAGTACTAGAGGGTCTTATCGGGGTTAGGTCGGGTCGAGTCGGATCCGGTCGGGTCAACTGAATAGACCCGTGTGATAAACGGGTCTTATCTGGTCTACCCATTTATAAGAGGGTTGGGTATGGGTTTAGGGTCTAGACACGATTAGTTAAACGGGTCGGGTCCGGGTCTAGGGTTTTCAATAACCGAGACGAGACCGTGCTACACTACTTGTGCGACTGTAGTGTTTGTTGGGTCATTTATGTGTCTTTAATAATTTGAAGATGTCCCACGAAGCGCTGTTTAACGGGAGGAGACTGGACAGGGTTTAGGAGCAAATTTTAGGGTTTTTTAGTTTTTACAGAAGCTCTGAGCTCACACGACGATGACGAGGTCCTCCGCCGCCCGCCTCCTCTCCTCCCTCCGGTCGGGGAAGAAGAGCGCCTTCTCTCCCTTTCCCTCCCTCGCGGTGCTCCTCCTGGACGACACCTTACCGGGCGGCCGGAGGAAGCTGTCGACGGGGAGCGCGGCGGCGGCGCGGACCAAGGAGGAGAAGGAGGCATGGTGGAAGGATACGATGGAGAAGCTTCGGAACATTGGGATCTCGGCTCACATAGACTCCGGGAAGACGACGCTCACCGAGCGGATCCTGTTCTACACCGGCAAGATCCACGAGATCCACGAGGTCAGGGGGAGGGACGGCGTCGGCGCTAAGATGGACTCCATGGACCTGGAGAGGGAGAAGGGGATCACCATCCAGTCCGCCGCTACCTACTGCACATGGACCGGTTACCAGGTAACCATATTCTTGTTCGAAGTTTGGTTTCCGAAATGTTTGGTTCTCGGATGTGTTTTATCAATTTGAATCTCTGTAAATGAATCAAACCTCAGGTTCCGGTGCTAAATTGGATTTGTTATCAGTTTGATCCGTTTTTTTTCTCTCTCTTTGGTTTTGAATTGTTTGTGTACCATCAATGGGTATGTGGTTCTTGTTTGAGATGAACTGGGTTTTGAAGTGGTAGGAGGTGTCTACTTGTGTGATATCTTGAAGTGAATTTTAGATTTCCATTAAGTCATCATTTCTATCGAAGAGCTTTTGGTGCTAGAAGTGGGCATTTTTGTTTCGGGATTGAGAGGAATTCTCTTTTGAATGGGTTAGATTGGTTTGATCTGAGGTTTTGTGAGTAATGGTGTTCATAGCTTTTCTGGAGGTGAAGTTGCTCCAGTCTTTGCAATTTCTGATAGTTTAGTTTCAAAATTCTTTTATGGTCTAGTGGTGATCTGGTAGGTGTAGCTCGAAATTTGAAATTGTCTTTCCGAAACTTCTAATACATTCTTTCTTACCTTTATATTTAGAGTGATGGATTCAAATAGTTATGGAGCTATTTTTAGACGTATACTGAGTTCGTATGTTGTTAAAGTATATAGCTCTCTCACAAGTTTATTGTAACATTGTTGACTATCCATAACTTTTCAAGGATTCTAAAGCCTTTGTACTCCACTGCAGATTAACATAATTGATACTCCCGGTCATGTGGATTTTACCATTGAAGTAGAAAGAGCTCTTCGTGTTCTTGATGGTGCTATCCTCGTCCTTTGTAGTGTTGGTGGCGTGCAAAGCCAGTCAATAACTGTTGATCGTCAAATGAGAAGATATGAGGTTCCAAGACTTGCATTCATTAACAAGTTGGATCGAATGGGAGCAGATCCATGGAAAGTTCTCAATCAGGTAAATGTGCTGTTAATTTGATTATTTGGAGAAAAATTGCCACATTATTTATGCATTTTTTTGGTCTGTGATGCATTGATCACATGACATTTGAAAAGATTTGCTTTAGAACATTTCAAATCATCCACAATAAGCTGTTAATTTTTTTCTGCTGGGTCAACACTTCCAGTTATATACAAGCTGCTATAAGACTCCCAGATTGTTTGTCCTATATCTCTTGATTACATATGAGAGAAATATTTCTGGTTTATTTTAACTTCTAGCTAGAGCACTAGGTTCCACCAGACAACTGATAGGATTGTTATTAGATATTACAGAAACTTTACCAGCTTAAGTGGAGCAACCGATAATAATTGTTTCAGATTATTCCTAAGCCTAGCAAAATCATCTAGTTTCACCAGTAAGGTGATAATATTTATATAAGCTCCTATTATATACTAGATGAAGTGAGATATTGAAGGCCTTAGGCATAGAATATGTATTGGCTTATCGTGAAAGATTTTACTATTGATGGTTTGCTTGGCATCTAAGACAAGTTCAAGATCATGATATTGACCTCGGTATCAGCCGGGCTCGGACTTAGTCATACAGTACCGGAATGGATCAATACCGATGCAGACCTTTTTTTAAAAAAACAAATTAGAAAAATTTAGCATAAAATCTGAAAAACATAAAACTGTTTTTAATACAAATATATACTATTTTAAATATAAGTATTTAACTTTTAAGTCTTTAGTAATGGATTTAGCAGTTGGTAGTTATTAGACATTATATTGAATTCAAGTGAACAATGACCACTCCCCGTCGTGTTATGATTGAACAGCTTAGTCTTTAAGGGTTTAATCATTTCAAGTGTTTAGACTTTAGGTTTAACAACCAACCTCTCGCTGAGTTGTTACTTGACTTTTGCTTCTAGAAAAGAGAAGAAGACTAGAGAAGAGAAGAATTAGAGAAGTTTAGAGAAGAAACCTAGAGAAGAAATGATTTAGAGAAGAGAACTAGTAGAGAACTAATAGAGACGAAGATTGGAGACTGGAGAAGACTTAGTATTGAACCATGAAACTGGGCAATGAAGCAAAACAAGCAACTGCCAAGAAGAAGAAAAAAAGTCTCATCACAGGATCTCATTAATTCAATCCCCTCGCTTGTATGAATCTATTGATGGTGGTGTGAATGAATTAATGAAGGACCTATTACTTGGCCATTATGGGGAGACAAAGGCAAAAAAAAGCATATGGAACCATGATGGAACAATTGGTGTGGGGATCAAGTGAAGGGCATATGGGTCGAGAGGGTGGAGTCTGGAGAGACATAATAAAAAAAGAGAAAAAGACATGTTCCTTCCGGTGGTACCAGTTTTTATGCCGGCCAATAAATAGCAGTACTTATAGCTACCAGCTTGTCTCGGTCAGGAACCAGGACCAGGGGCTCGTTCGGTCACGTTCCAGCCATAATCGCTACGTACTATCAGCCAATTTTTTAAACCTTGTTTAGAACTTTTGGCGGCAAGGACCATCGAAGGCAGTTTATTTGTGTAGAAAGTTGGCAAATTTTTGGAGACTTGAAAAAACGACTATAAGAGTATTTTTGGTAAAACTCTGAATTTTGCATTAGTGTGTAATGTTCTTTCTTCCCTTGAGCTTCTTAGCCATATTTCTCTCATTAAGTCCCTTCTAAATCAGCAAGCAACTAGAAGATAGTTTTCTTTTCACCCCAAAAGAAAGCCCTTCTTCCTCTACGGTCATGCATTCTAATGAGTGTTCATTGAGTTGGTCTAGCCATCATATGTCTGCAGTTTTTATCCTTGAGCCACATCATAGTCTTTCCTGCATCTGTCAACTCAAGTCTTAGTTTTTTGTCCTTAGTAACCACCGGAACCACTTTAAAACATGTCAGACTTGGTAATGACTTGCTATTCCTGTAAAATATGTGCGTCTAGTTGCTTCTAAGTTTATGTTCATATCATGATTTCTATATGAATATTCTTCAAGTTTTGAGCTGTGAAATTCTGATGCAGAAATTTATTTTCTAGGCAAGATCTAAGCTTCGACATCATAGTGCAGCAGTACAAGTTCCAATTGGGTTGGAAGAGGAATTCCAGGGCCTCGTGGATCTTGTTGAGTTGAAAGCCTATTTTTTTCATGGTTCAAATGGGTATATTTCATCTGCATATATAGATGTAACTAATTTATCAGTTTCTTTAACTGACATTCCCCATATCTGATTTGCTGCCGTCTCTGCTGTCTCAATGTTTTTTTTTTTTTCCGGTTTTGCAGTGAGAAAGTTGTTACAGCTGATATTCCATCTGATCAAGAAGCACTAGTGGCAGAAAAGCGGCGAGAACTTATCGAAGTTGTGTCTGAAGTGGACGATCAACTTGCTGAAACTTTTCTTAACGATGAACCAATATCATCTAATGACCTGAAGGTTATTTTGAATTAATGTTCTTACTGCATATTTCTGTTCTGTCCATTCCTTTTCAATTTCAATTTCATTCATTCATTTATGTGTGTGTGAGTGCACACACGCGTGTGTTGTTTGGGTGCGGGTGTGCGTGTGAGTGCACACACACTTCCATATATTTTTTATTCTTCCCTTTTGAGCTTCATCTTTAACCATTAATAATGGCAAGCATACATAATGTTTTACTAGATTCAGTGGCCTCAGAGGCTCAGACTATGTTCATGGGACATCTTTAGATGGGCTATTCTTGGATTCTATGCTTATAGAAAATTGCGGCTTTTTATTTTCTTAGTATTTCGCTAATATAGCAAGAACCAAGGGCGGAACATGTAGAGTCGGGTCTTGACCATATTCCTCCACATACCTATAGCTGAATGGGTATGTGAGGTGTGGGGGGTTTTTAGTCGAACCGGGCGGTTCGGGTGGCAAGCACAATCCAACAAGCCAAAGAGAAGAGTGAAGACAGTATTTACGTGGAAAAACCCCTTCGCAACGTCGAAGGGAAAAAAACCACGGGTGGGGCGAGAATGCACTAGAACTATCTTTTCGGGTACAATCTCTCACCTTAACCCCAATTACAAACCCCGAGGACCGGTCTCCCAAACTACCGACCTCTGCAATTTCACTCAGACTACCGACCGCTGCAGGCAGTATCTGGCTACCGGTCGCTGCAGACAGTATCTGGCTACCGACCGGCCTCCGCAGACAGTCTCTGGCTACCTACCGACCGACCTCCGCAGCTCCACGAATTCCGGGACGAAACGGGCAGCGTTTCCTCTAGAATTCTCCTCCTTTTCGCTGAAGGGGTAGGTCCCCTTTTATAGTGGCGGGGTGACGGTTACGACGCTCCACGAAAATCGGGTGGGTGACGTGTCTCCGCAATGAGCTCAACCGCTGCGGTGACGTGGCGTGCGGTTGACACCTGATCACTTTGGGCCGGAAATCGCGGAGCGTTATCAGCACCGCGAGATCTCCGGGTTCGACTGCTGCTTCACACCTCGGCTCGTTGCACGTCCCATCGAGAGAGAGAGGGGGGTTGTTGCATGGCCGACCCCCCTTGGTCTGGTGACATGCCGACCGAAGTAGAGAGGGGGGGGTACTACCTCCCCCTTTCATGACATGCCGACAAGAGCCCAAAAGGAGAGGGGGGGGGGGGCTGCTGTCCCTCCTCCTTTGGTGACATGCCGACCGAACCAAAAAGGGGGGGGGGCGCTGCCCCCCTGTCGTATGGTGACCGGCCGACCGAGCCAAGGGGGGGGGTGCTGCCCCCCTTTCGTCTGGTGACCGGCCGACCGAGACAAGGGGGGGTGCTGCCTCCCCTTTCGTCTGGTGACCGGCCGACCGAGACAAGGGGGGTGCTGCCTCCCCTTTCGTCTGGTGATCGGCCGACCGAGCCAAGGGGGGGTGCCCCCCTTTCGTCTGGTGACCGGCCGACCAAGAACATGGAGAGGGGGGGCTGCTGTTGCCCGGCCTGCCGGCTCCTCCCCTTCATTACCACTTGTTGCGCGGCCCGCCTGAAGGGTACACACAATACCCCCTCCTGACCGGACGGCCTTCAGTCCCGCCCGGTCAGGATTACTTCACCTCGATTTGCGTGCAGCCTCTCTCCGCGTGCCAGCCTCGACTTGCGTGCCCGCCTCGGTTTGCGTGTCCGCCTCGATTTGCGTGCCCGCCTCAATTCGGGGCTGTTGCAACTCAAAAATAGCTGTCTAGATTTTTTTTTCGGTTTTTCGCCACATGGCGTCACCAGGCGTCGCCACCTCGCCTCCTCGAAATTCGAACCCATCCAGCTCCAACTTTGTCTATAAATGGAGCCAGAGGGTTCATTTCTTTCTTTTGCTTCAGACTTCTTCTCTGTGGCTAACGGTTCGTATGAGAACTCGCTGCACGTGGCTCCCTTTGGATACACGCAGAGGACCTGCGAGTTGGTTCGCTTGGATACACGCCGAGAACCTGCGAGTTGGTTCGCTTGGATACACGCCGAGGACCTGCAAGTTGGTTCGCTTGGATACACGCCGAGAACCTGCGAGTTGGTTCGCTTGGATACACGTCGAGGACCTGCAAGTTGGTTCGCTTGGATACACGCCGAGGATGTCTTTCACCTGGTTCTCAGTGACGAACAAGTTTCCTCTGCTGGAGGAGGTCCGGGCGGCGTACGGCATTCCGGATATGATTTCGCTTTCCTTTGCTACTGGTCCTCTGGACCCGTCAGACGGCGACCGTACTGTCGTCACGCTCGGCCAGCTTCGCTGCGGCCTGCGGCTTCCCCTTGCGAGCTTCTCTGGTCGTCTGTTGGAGCGCATGAACGTGTCTCCAGGCCAAATAGCTGGCAACGGCTGGAGGATCCTCCGCTGTATGGAAGCACTAGAAGTGTTGGCGGGGCAGCAGCTCTGCGTAGCGTACCTTCTGAAGAAGTACTTCATCAAGGATTACAAGATAACGCCTGGCAGTGTCTTTTCCTACTTCAGCCTGCAGGCGCGCGCAGGCAGTCGCCCTCCCATTGGGGGTTTATCTGACTCGGCGAGGTGGGAGACGTGACCGGGGATTTTGAAGCAACCCCTCCAGAGTCCTCCGACCACGATGTGGCACTCCTTCCAACTCCTCACTGAGTCAGATAAATCCCCAATGGGAGGGCGACTGCCTGCGCGCGCCTGCAGGCTGAAGTAGGAGAAGACACTGCCAAGCGTTATCTTGTAATCCTTGATGAAGTACTTCTTCAGAAGGTACGCTACGCAGAGCTGCTGCCCCGCCAACACTTCTAGTGCTTCCATACAGCGGAGGATCCTCCAGCCGTTGCCAGCTATCTGGCCTGGAGACACGTTCATGCGCTCCAGCAGGCGACTAGAGAAGCTCGCAAGGGGAAGCCGCAGGCCGCAGCGAAGCTGGCCGAGCGTGGCGACAGTACGGTCGCCGTCTGACGGGTCCAGAGGACCAGTAGCAAAGAAAAGCGAAATCATATCCGGAATGCCGTACGCCGCCCGGACCTCCTCCAGCAGAGGGAACTTGTTCGTCACTGAGAACCAGGTGAAAGGCATCCTCGGCGTGTATCCAAGCGAACCAACTTGCAGGTCCTCGACGTGTATCCAAGCGAACCAACTCGCAGGTCCTCGGCGTGTATCCAAGTGAAACCAACTTGCAGGTCCTCGGCGTGTATCCAAGCGAACCAACTCGCAGGTCCTCGGCGTGTATCCAAAGGGAGCCACGTGCAGCGAGTTCCCAAACGAACCGTTAGCCACAGAGAAGAAGTCTGAAGCAGAAGAAAGAAATGAACCCTCTGGCTCCTATTTATAGACAAAGTTGGAGCTGGATGGGTTCGAATTTCGAGGAGGCGAGGTGGCGACGCCATGTGGCGAAAAACCGGGAAAAACCCAGACAACTATTTTTAAGTTCAGCCCCGAACTGAGGCGGGCACGCAAATCGAGGCAGGCACGCAAACCGAGGCGGGCGCGCAAGTCTAGGCTGGCACGCGGAGAGAGGCTGCACGCAAATCGAGGCGAAGTAATCCTGACCGGGCGGGACTGAAGGCCGTCCGGTCAGGAGGGGGTATTGTGTGTACCCTTCCGGCGGGCCGCGCAACAAGTGGTAATGAAGGGGAGGAGCCGGCAGGCCGGGCAACAGCAGCCCCCCTCGTCTCCATGTTCTCGGTCGGCCGGTCACCAGACGAAAGGGGGGCAGCACCCCCCCCCTTTGGCTCGGTCGGCCGGTCACCAAACGAAAGGGGAGGCAGCACCCCCCCTTGTCTCGGTCGGCCGGTCACCAGACGAAAGGGGAGGCAGCACCCCCCCTTGTCTCGGTCGGCCGGTCACCAGACGAAAGGGGAGGCAGCACCCCCCCTTGTCTCGGTCGGCCGGTCACCAGACGAAAGGGGGGCAGCACCCCCCCCCCCCCCCCCTGGCTCGGTCGGCCGGTCACCAGATGAAAGGGGGGCAGCGCCCCCCCCCTCTTTGGTTTGGTCGGCATGTCACCAAAGGAGGAGGGACAGCAGCCCCCCCCCTTCTCCTTTTGGGCTCTTGTCGGCATGTCATCAAAGGGGGAGGTAGCACCCCCCCTCTCTACTTCGGTCGGCATGTCACCAGACCAAGGGGGGTCGGCCATGCAACAACCCCCCTCTCTCTCTCGATGGGACGTGCAACGAGCCGAGGTGTGAAGCAGCAGTCGAACCCGGAGATCTCGCGGTGCTGATAACGCTCCGCGATTTCCGGCCCAAAGTGACCAGGTGTCAACCGCGCGCCACGTCACCGCGGCGATTGAGCTCATTGCGGGGACACGTCACCCACCCGATTTTCGCGGAGCGTCGTAACCGTCACCCCGCCACTATAAAACGGGACCTACCCCTTCAGCGAAAAGGAGGAGAATTCTAGAGGAAACGCTGCCCGTTTCGTCCCGGAATTCGTGGAGCTGCGGAGGTCGGTCGGTAGGTAGGCAGAGACTGTCTGCGGAGGCCGGTCGGTAGCCAGATACTGTCTGCAGCGACCGGTAGCCAGATACTGCCTGCAGCGGTCGGTAGTCTGAGTGAAATTGCAGAGGTCGGTAGTTTGGGAGACCGGTACTCGGGGTTTGTAATTGGGGTTAAGGTGAGAGATTGTACCCGAAAAGATAGTTCTAGTGCATTCTCGCCCCACCCGTGGTTTTTTCCCCTTCGACGTTGCTAAGGGGTTTTTCCACGTAAATACTGTCTTCACTCTTCTCTTTGGCTTGTTGGATTGTGCTTGCCACCCGAACCGCCCGGTTCGACTAAAAACCCCCCACAGGAGGCTTCATGCCTGATCCATATACGGATAGGTATGGGATGTGTCAATACCCGACCCATATCATTGGTGGATTTCGTTTTTGGGTCAGGTTTCGGGCATATGTCTGTTATAGTTTTGCAAGGGTTGCTTGCGCTGTCTCGATAGCTATTTTGACGCTGTTGTGAGGAGTTGCATTGCAGCAGGTAACCGTGGGTGGGAGGAACTACAAATACGAAGAAAACACATTGATAAAAAGAGAAACAACGATTATGGTCATTTAGTAAAGTTGTGATCTTACTTGGAGAAGCGATCACGACTGGTAAAAAAACTGTGATTGTTATTACCTTATAGTTGGAGTAACAATCTCGACTACTTCAAAAAGAAATATCGTTTTTACATCAGTGTTGGAGAAGCACTCACAATAAACTAGAAACTATGATGTTTCTTTACATCACTGTTGGAAAAACTATCATAATTGTATAGATTTGTGTTCATTGCTCATATTGGGACCACAATTTTATCATCCATTTCCTTATAATTGATCACAGTTTTTTAGTATTTTAGCACATAATTATAGCTGCAATCTTTGTTTTCTGTAAAAGATTATGATTTATTTTGCAAAACTGAGTTAGAAATCTTACGATCACAATGGGAGATGTGATTTATCTCAGTTCTAGTAGTGCAGGAAGGGACTACTGTGAGTGGCCGCCAATTGTGAGGGAACGCTAAGGTGAGAGCAAGGAGGAAGTAAACTACTCTAATGTGAGAGTTCAAGAGAGGAAGCGAAACTCTGACCCATATGTATGTGGTATTAAGTTAGCCACCTTTGCTAGAACTAGAAGCACGCCCTTGTTGCTGTAATTTCCGGTCAATCTTGCAAAAAGTTACTTTCCCTTCTCTTATTTGATCTAGCATCAACTAACTGCTTTCTCATCTAGTCTGCCACCCAAATACTCCTTGATCATGGGAGTCCAACATTCTTAAGACATCAAATGAACTACCCAAGCCACTGCCTAGCAAGATTTTAGTGGCTTGTTGCTCCCTAACCTTTTTTTTGTTTGAGCTGAATTCCTTTCCAAGGTGGAGAGGATGGGGTTAAACCATACCCCAAGCTATTTTTTTGTTGCTCCCTAACGTTATAAACCCACCCACATTCCCTTGCGTAGGGGGGTTGAAACTTGAAACAACCTCAATTGTTGTTTAGTCATCTTGTGTAATGCTTGTTTCCTGCTCGCTTCTCTCTTTATGAATTATGTCATGATGACACTTTTGGACATATGAACACTTAGACTCGAAATGACACTTCCTTTGGAATCTTGAAGGACCGTATTAGAAAAACTTAGTGTGTGGTATACTTCAAGCAAAGTATAACAACTTTTCTTATCATAGTACATATCATAAGGCCCAAGTTTGTTCAACAAAATTTAGTATGTTTTTTGACATATAGGTGTATAAACATGATTTTCATTTGCTTGTACTAAACAAAATTGTTTTAGTGTCATGCCTTTTGGATGTTGGAGTGTTGGATTTTTGTGGACACCTGGTACCTGTGCTAGCTTTGCAGGCAGTTGTGGGGTAATGTACTCAACATTTGCTTACATGTTTTTATATTGACAATAGATAAAAGATAGGCTTGAATTGTAACATCTCGGAAGGTATCGAAGTAGGGAATGCTGGATTTTGACTACCTTGGCTAGCTAATATGTCCAGTTTGCATTCACAACAGGATCTAATTTAGCCTTGAGTAAACTATATGCCATGGGATAGCCAAACGGAGGTTGGTGTTCTTGGTTAGACAGAGTTCATCTCGTTATGAGTAACCTTATCATTACTTTTACACATTAAAAGTGTGCTTTAATGAGTCATTGTTATTTTACTAATGAGCATATCACTGTTGTCAAGGCGCGGGCTAGGTGCCCGGAGACAACTAGGCCCCAGTGCGCTCAGGCGCACCTCACTAAGCGACGGCCTAGGCGCACGCCTAGTTTTAGGCAATAAATTTTTTTTTTATTTTTAAAGTAAAACCCAACCCGTCCCCATCTTCTTTGTTCATTTTGTTGTTGTATACTTGTTTATACTATGTGTTCATTGTGTTGTATGCATTTGATTAGAATATATACAATTTTATGTTAGCAAGTGTTTGTATTCTATTTGTTCCTTTTGTTGTTTACTTATTTATACTAAGTATGTGTCATTGTGTTGCATGCATTTGACTATAATATGTTCAATTTCATGTTAGTAAGGTGTTATATTGCTTCCTATTACATATATACCTGCAAGTATAGACTATACATATATACTCGTGCCTGGAGAATGCCTATGCATATATGGTCACACCTATGCACATAAGGCCACGTCTAGGCTCCTATGCTCCCTCCGGGTGCCTAGCCTCGCCTTGACGCCTTGACAACTATGGAGCATATCAAAGGTCTTTAAGTTATGTGAAAAGGTTTTAGGATATATCCTTCTAAATGTTCTAGGTACGATATCTATGAGCGAATTCCTGAACCTTTTTATATCCTCTTACTAAGCAAGTCTTGACTAGGTGCAAAATGCATCATGTAATGTCGAATTCGTCCAATCAACTACATGATGGGCATTAGCTCAATGCTGTGAAATGTACAATCCTCCTATAAAATCAAATGGGGTTGTATTCGAGTTACATCTGTATTGGGATTAAAATCTTGTGATTTCGAAAATAAGCAACAAAAATAGTATAAAATTTCTAGTATGTGATGTGTGTGACATCTCACATCATTGATTTATCCCTTCATTTTTCAATTGTCTTCTCCAATGCAATTATACATCACCGAATCTATTATGATATTTACGTTTCAAAAAAATATATATATTAGGATATTTTCTCCATTGTTCTTTTCTTTTTTTTTTTCCATTGGTTTAGGGGATCAACATTTGATCGAAATCTAACAAATTTCCACCGAAACCTTTCCTTCAATAATACAAAATTTCCGCCGACATTTGACCGAATCCTATGTCCTTTTTTTGACCGACTGAAATCGACGTTTAAAACTTCCTTGGAAGTGATGCAATTCCCTTGCATTTGACACGTTGCTTGACAAAGAACCTTGGCAGCTCGTGTATTCACTCATAACTTTAAGCAACCCTTGTGGATAAATCAAAGGTTGTTTATTACTATTATATAGATCCATATGAACTTTTAAACTGCGTTGAAATAACTTGTGATAGATCTATAATTCTTGTGTTCTAAATCAATAGTTTGATATCAGCTATCTTCTTCGTCACTCGAATCATCATGTAGGCATCAGGACATTGAGTGTCATTACTTGCACTTGTAATTTAAAACTTGCATTTAATATCATTACTACCCTGAAGTCTAGAAACATCTATTTAGGTGTTATAGAGTCCTCCTTAGTCGTCCTACATCATTTATCACATGAGGATCACACATACTGTGCTGTGTAATATCTCTTGCGGCCTTGCCTACTGAGGGCCTTAAAAAATATACTCGAAGATGATGCCTCATTGTAAATCAAAATTAATTGCCACTTTGGTAGCTTTTTAGGTAATAATCTGTAGCCTGATATTACTCTTCTGTGTACAGATGATTGATTAAACATGTTTTAAGACCTAATGTTGGTGCTTTATACTTTATGCTTTAATTTCCTTTTCCTTGTACAATATATGTTCAATTTTCTTTTTCATTATCTTTGTAAATACTGTCATGTTTACTTTATTTGTCTCATGTAAAACATTCAATGTTCTTACACCTTCCCTTTTTAGATGGCAATCCGCCGGGCTACTATATCACGAAAATTCGTGCCAGTCTACATGGGAAGTGCATTTAAAAATAAGGTGATTGAATTTCTTCGGTGTACTATTGTCTTCTTGTTGCTAATTCTCTTAGAATTGGTTTTTCTTATATTTTCCGTATTGGTGGTTTCAGATATTGATAAAACCGTTATCTATTATAGTCATCCTAATTCTATTACAATTCAAGTTATCTTATTTTTCTTTGATATAAGCTGCTGGATATGGTTAATCCAAACAATCCAGTTGTGGCTCCGTGTTTCATGAAATCAATTCTTGCAGTTTGACTTTATGAGCCATGTTACTTAATTCATGGTTGGGAAAATTGTATTGTGAATTCGAATGTCTTATAGAAATTCAATTAGCTCTGAAGATGCTGTTTTGTTTTAGTGGTTGTAATATGCCACTGGGTTCAGATAGAGATGTTTTTATTTTATTGGTTACATTCATAGGAAGTACAGCTCAAGGAACTGTATAATTGTAAAATGTTGATGAACTGGTTGAGATGCCCTACATCCTTAAACCTGCCAATTTTAAATAACCTTAAATGGATTCACATGGATAATTGTTGACCACAGCTGATAACAGTTTAAGTGGGTTGATGTGGACAATTGCTTACCACAGCTGACATTCAATTACCAGCCATTATACATTTTGTAATAGTTTTGATGTCTCAAATGCATTTTAGCATGGAACAACGAACTATTTGATACGTAACATTAAGCATAGTGTTTAAATCATGGCTATGGGCTTTTAACGTAACATTAAGCATAGTGTTTAAATCATGGCTATGGGCTTTTACTGTCAGTTTATTTTGGTATGCATAAGTTTAATAAGGTCCCTAGATGAATAAGTGAGTAGAAGTTAGAATATGTAGCTATTGGACGGTCCATATTTAGTTCTATGATGGACCAAAGTTTTATTATGTGACCAGTTTAATGTTTTGCATGTCCACCTAAGCCTGGAAATATTTGGGGAGGGCAATTATCACTTAGGGCTCATAATTTTGAGAAGAGTCTTTTAGAGGGTCCATTTGAGGAAAGATGGTGAAGGCATGTGTTTCATCTTAGGAAATAAAGATAATTTCATTTTATTCTAAAATATTAATTTATTTTTTATTAATTCTGAAAATTGATTTGTTCTGAAAAACTCTTAATAAAAATCCATTGATTATCCATGAGTGCTCTGAGATCCGCCTGATGCGTTCCGCTTCAATAATCTTTTTACCTTTTTGCATGTTATAATGATAAAATTATCTTTAAAACTCAGCATATAATACTCTGACAAAACTCATAATGATCATTTATCATGCAAAAAAGTATGAAATAACTTTTTTATATGTTCGTCTTTATGCAAGCCATGTTTTTAGTAAGTTTGAACGAAAAAACGACCGCCAGGGGGTTAAAGTGTAAATTTAGAAGGGGGGAGGGTGTAATAACTAATAAGCATAAACCTCAAGGGGTTGAAGTGTAATTTGCTTTGTTGCTAATGGGTTTATAGCTGGAGCTGAAATCTGTAGAGAATCTTAATTAAGTTTCGGACTTCTGCATCTTGTGGCCTCGATATGAAATTATTCGGATCCTAATCAGCGTCCAGTCTGGAGATGACATCTGGGGATACATTGTTTTGTTATTGGTATAAACTTTTTTATTCAACCAATTTCTTAATCCTTTGTGTTACAGTGTAGCTTAATTGCCAATATAGAAAGACGTTAGTTTATGTTATTTCTGTGGCGGAGATGTTTAACAGCTTTTATTCTCTATTGTATCTTAATGTATGTAGGGGGTACAACCTCTTCTTAATGGAGTTCTTGACTATTTGCCCTGTCCCAGTGAAGTTGAAAATCATGCTCTTGATCAGAACAATTCTGAAGAGAAGGTTCCAGAATTTTCATAGATACACCGCTTTCATTTATATATATATATATATATATATATATATATATATATATATATATGATTCTATTTCATTTTATCCTTGAAAATTTATCCTATTGATTTTTCTATCCTTTTGGATTCACTTTTCTAGGTTTCATTATCTGGAACTCCGGCTGGACCCCTCGTTGCTTTGGCTTTTAAATTGGAAGAAGGCCGCTTTGGTCAGTTGACTTATTTGAGGTATTGCAAATTGAACTGACATGTTGCTCCGCTTTTTTATAGTACTTTCTTTTTGCCTCTATTGAAAGAAGTTTACTGATTTTCCTTTTTAAGCTGTAAATTAATCTAAATGATCCATGCACTAAATTATTGATTTGTTTTGACAGAATCTATGAAGGTGTTATTCGAAAGGGTGACTTTATAATCAACATAAACACGGGAAAGAAAATTAAAGTAAGATTTAGTTGGGTTGCCATTTTTGTGATGAATATGTTTGAAGTAAATCACTTTATCTTGTACTCTGATCACAGGTCATTAGTAGAGATACCTTGCATGCTAATAATTAAATTTAACTAGGTCTATTTAGTGTCTTGTCGGATGGGATGGTGTTGTTTGAGTCTGCAATGTATATGTAGTTGCAGAAGCTGTGTCTCCACCACTTCCTTGATGAGATATAGATGTTATTCTAACTCAGTCACTGTTTCATAACTAACAGTGTGTCCCCATAACTCTTCGTGAGGTAATGATATATTGCGATCAGCGTGTTGATTCGTTATACCCGGATGGCTTTTTTTTTTCTTTTCTTACATCATACATCAGAGCTTCAATTCTATAAATTCTTTTGTAAAGTCATTGTTTCACACTTCTAGCACCAGTTCAGAGGCTTTTAAGGGCTCTTACAGTGATGCAAGATAATCAATGAGATAAAAGCTCTGATAGGAAACTGATAATGGGCAATGGAAAAGAGGTAGAACTTTAGTACAAAATTGATGTAGGGCTATTAAAAAATAGGCGTACTAGGTTCAAGAAGGTTTTGGGATGAGTTTAAAAAACTTGTAATAAATTGTTCATATCTGAGTTGGGTATACTTGAACTAGAACTATATGATTGTAATGAGAAAGCAAAAGTGGGAAGGTGGGGTTAATTGGATGGATTAAGAATGGGTTGACGGGTTTAAAGGTGAAGGAATCAAAATTCTGGTTTAAAGTCTGTCTTCTGGTTATAAGATGAAATCTAATGCGACTTGATAAACCTAGGTTGGGGTATAGAAATCTAAGACGATAATGATTTTGAGTAGTTTAGGGTAAGATATTTGAGGAACCAAACACTAACCATCAGAATATGTATATAATATAACCACAACGGATTCGACACCATCGAATAAGGTCTAGTTATCAGAACCAAGGGTTTCATGAAGGCATCACCAGGAAGAAATTTATTATCACCATTTCCTTGGATAATGCTAAAATTTTATTCATAATTCAATGGTAATTCATAGCTCCCCTTGTGTATATGTGGATTATCCACCCAAACCGTAATTGAAACGTCTCTAAGCCGGTATACTTTTAAACTAGGACCCTTTAAAACACTTCCTTATTAGAATAAGACTCTTGAACGAACTTTTTTAATTGACCGAAACAACATTTGCTAAAATTACTACAAAGCTAAGAAACCAAAGATCCCAAATTTCACTCAGACTAGGATTGTTACTAAGCTTCACTCATAGTAGGACTCCCACTCATATTGTAACTCTTTTTAAATGCAAATGGAAATGCATCATGTCTAACTACCTATAACACTAAAACTAGGAGTATTAGTAAGATTAAGATAGCCATAAGGCATCAAACTATAGCCGTCCCCTTTTTGGACAGCGTGCATAGGCAAGAATCATTCTTCAAAGGTGATCTAACAACTTTTTCTTCTTCCATGGTTGCTCTCTTGGTTCTCTTTGCAAGTAGATGAAGCAGGTGCGAAGACGGATCAAACTTCTCATACAGGAGGTTCAATTGGTTGAATTCTTGACATGATTTGAAATCTTGGCTGATATCGAGTCATACAAGCTGGTATGACTCGGGTTTGGACCAATCCGAACCGAAACGGTCCCCGAAACCGAGACCTGATCCCTATCGACCAATACGTATCGGTATTGGTCCTTATCGGCCGAGTCAGCCAAGTATCGATCCTGTATCGTACGATACGTATAATGTATCGTACGATACTTTGCAAAACAAAAGCACCTACTTCTTTGCAAAATAAAAGCAGACCTTTCTTAGTGATGGTTCATCATCAGTTGATATGATGCTTCACTACATCAAAAACATCTTGAATGAAGTGGAGATTTTTTTCACATGGGAATCTAATGCAGGAGCATCTATAGGGCACTCTATGTGCCAAAACATGGTAATAATTTAGTCAATTGGAGGCCCGATTAGGTGTTTTTAGATGCCATTAAGCACTGTTTGGTATCAAACTTGAGTCTAATTGAGTCGATTTTAAAGCTTTATGAGTTCTAGATTTTTAAAAAATATTTTCTTTTTTTCTTCTGAATTTTACAGCAAATTAGAACTCGGTTGTAATTATGGGTCAACTGGAAGGGTATTATAGTCCTTTGGAGGAATCTAAATAAAGAAAGGATAGGGATGGAGATGTTTATATAAATCAGCAATTTGAGGCTGATTTGGAGATTCAGAAAGAAAAAAGAAATCAGATCTCATGAACACTATCCAGCTTTTTGTTTGACTCCTAGTTCTTAGGTGTTAGAGGTCTAGTTGTTTTAGGGTTGGTCGGTTGGTCCTATTCAAGTCCTGGATAGAAACAACCCTCCACCCTTATGCATTAGGTGTTTTATTAATAAAATTGAGATTTCAGCATTGATGCTTTTCCTTTAGATAAGCTGTTTGACCTTTTGGATGTCGCATTGATGTACCTTCCACTTGTGTTACTTTCCTCTGCAATATTGACCAGCGTTCCTTTGCCATATTAACCGTGTGCAAATGTGCAGGGACACTTTGTAGGGGGCATGGGGCCCTTTGGTTCATCCACACCAATCAATCTAGCTTGTACCCTGGATTCAGTCCCATAGTATGACCTTGTACTTGCAGTCCTAAATAAAAAACATCTAGTCTCTGCTTAGAATATAATATGTATGGCCTGCTAAGACAAGAAAATATGTTTATTTATTTATTTATTTTTTTGTGCTTTGGCTGATTTGTGTCCAATAATTCTATGCACATGATTTCCCTTATCTTGCTTTAATAGCTTCCTTATCTGTTTTAGACAAATTTTTTTCTAGTTTCTCTAATCTGGACTTCGTTTTCTGTTCAGGTTCCTCGTTTAGTTCGAATGCATTCTGATGAGATGGAGGTCAGTCAATGTTATGTCTGTATGTGTGTATATCTGTCTCTCTATCTTGTCTGTCTGTATGTATTATTCATGCATAGGAAGTCATACCTCCATATAATTGGGGTATGGTTTGTAATATTTCCTTGTACAGACTATTCATATAATTTTAGGATCGTCTATTTTGTTAGGCATATTTCCTGATCTTTGGTTAGGTTCGGCATTATGCAGGATATTCAAGAAGCTCATGCTGGACAGATTGTTGCAGTCTTTGGCATAGATTGTGCATCAGGTAGCCAAATTTGATGTCGTCATATGAGTTTCAATGTTAAAATGCTTCGTTCCTGCTTATTTATCTCCAACACCTAATACTCCGTTTCTACATTTCACCAGGTGATACATTCACAGATGGTTCTGTTAGGTACACCATGACTTCTATGAACGTTCCTGAGCCAGTGATGTCATTGGCTGTTTCACCTGTGTCTAAAGATTCTGGAGGACAAGTAATATTTTCATAACATAACATTTTTTTTTTTATCACATGCAGAAGTTGATCTAAGTTAAACTACTTATCTTTTGTCAGTTTTCAAAAGCATTAAACCGTTTTCAGAGAGAGGATCCAACTTTTCGCGTTGGTTTGGATGCTGAGAGTGGACAGGTCTGTGCAATTCAGTCTCATGTAGCCTTTTTTTTTTTTTTAATGTTTTGGGTTGTATAACGGACAATTAACCTGCAGACTATAATTTCTGGGATGGGAGAGCTACACTTAGATATATATGTTGAGCGCATTCGAAGGGAGTATAAGGTGAATATAATTGCTGTTTTTGTGTAGTAATAAATCTAATTGAGGAAAATGCTATATCTACTCTTTTCCAGAAGATGTCTAGTTGATCGACTTGTTTTTTTCTTTTTTACTGCCCTCCTCACAATCTGGGCTTTACATGTAGCTTGTTCATGACCCGCTTCTTGCAATAGGCATGTTTGATGTCCCTATCTTTATGCAGTTTAGATTTTGTTTTCCTTCAACAAGTGTTGGTCCGCTAATGCCTGAATTTTACATGAGTGGTTTTTTGTCTAATGTCTACTCTTTTTATGTGAATGCGAAGGTTGACGCGAAAGTTGGAAGACCTCGTGTTAATTTTCGGGAGACTGTTACCCAGCGAGCTGAATTTGATTATTTGCATAAGAAGCAATCCGGAGGTCAAGGGCAATATGGACGGGTCTCGGGGTAAGGATACAAATAATATTCATTATCTGCTCTTCTTTGACATGTTTTTCCTTCCGAGGAATTAAATATTGGCATCAAACCATGTATTGAATGGACTTTCAGATGATACTAGTGCATTGCTGGCTTCAACCATTCTTGTAGGTGGACAAACAAAAATGTGTTTAAACCTTTTCTTTTTCACACTATCTTCTATATTGTGCATATTGGTCAGAAACTTTTGGAGTAACAGTGAATAGTTCATGCATTGTCGAATGTTAGGAGATAACTAGTTTATCATTTGTGAAACTAATTGGGCATCGAGATGTACCAATTGTGCATTGATGAGATCTATGCATGGAGCAAGGTTTTAAATGTCGATTTCCATGTCGGTTTCGGTTACTCAAAAAAAGAAAATTTGTCGTATTTCGGTTAAATGTCGGTGGAATTTTTGTACTTTTTAAGGAAAGATTTCGGTGGAAATTTGTAGGATTTGGGTCAAATTTCGATCAATTCCAGGTCAAATGTCAGTAAAATGTTGTTGGATATGAAAAAATATCAGAATCGAGGAAAAATGTAATTTCTCATTGCTGAAGATGAAATTTTTTACTAAAATAGATAGAAAAATTCTAGTGAAATTGTCCAGAAAAAGATTGCCACATTTCGGTCAAATGTCGGTCATTTTGGCGGACATTTCGTTATGCCAGACAAAAATTTGGTACTATTAAAGATTCGGCCAATTTCTATGTTGGACCCTTTAAAGATATATTTCGGTGATTTAGTATGAAATTTGTCGACATTCGATTCCAAGGCATGGAGTGAAGTGCCAATCCATTCTGTACCATGCCTTGTGATACATATCGTTCCAAAAGGTCATCTGTATTGTTGATGGTTATTACTTTGTGACGGCTCGTGTCTTGGAGATGCCATTAAAGCCATTAATATGTTACGAGACATATCACAATAAGGCAGTATTGTGTAAGACTAAACTTATACGGCCAAACTATAGTATAAAACTATTTTCCTTGTTCAGATAATTTAAACCAATTTAATACTAGTTTGTGGAATACATATTTTTTAATTATTAGCTCATAGGTTGAGGTTCTACTTAATGACAACAATGTGTGTGTACTTTGATTCCACATGCTCATTGAATGGTCAAAATGCTTGTTTCATTGTTCAAAACATGTTTTACTCACGCTAAACATGAAACTAGTGAGGAAAAATGATCCAACTGGGTTATTTTCTTCTAAAATGGCATATGTGGCCTTGGTAATGAAGAAGCGATAATTCTTTAGGCAAATATGATTCTGCTCAATGATCGAATCCTAAGCTTGCTGTTGTCCTGTGGGAGGCAGTCATAAGGAAACTACCGACTTCGGAGCTGAAGAATAGGGGAGCTGCTATGCCAAGTTGTTTTTTTTTTATTTAATTTATTGCTGCTAGGAGGGGGATAATGCTGATCTATCTTATACAACTCTTCTTTTCTCAATTGAATTTGGACAAATGATCAAGTTAAAACTGGGATGGAAATTAGGCTCTTTTATATACATAGTGAAAAGGCAATTACAGATGTCTAGTGTGGTAAGACTTGTCTAGGTGTTGGGGTGTACTATATGTGGCAAGAGAGGAACAAGTGGATTCCAAAACATGCGGATGTTTAATGCCATTGTTAGCAGATTTTCCATGAAAAGCTAGCAATTCTGGAAAGTTGAGGATTAACAGATAACACAAAGCTTCTAGATAATGGAATGTTAAACCAGTTGATAAAAAGCAGTGTGTATCTAATGCCTGTCGGAGTAAATCTCCAGCTGGATAGTTCAAGTGAATTGTGATGCTGCTAAAAAAAAATACTACACATGAATGATGAACATGATATGATACTGGGAATGACATGAAGGAAGGAGAACATTTTGATATTGCAGTTGAAAGCTATCATGCAACTTTTAATGGGATTACTACAAGGAAAATTGAGATGGAGATCGACTCAAGACGGGTGGCACAATGACTTCCCAAAGGATGCAGACCCATTTGGAGAATTTCTAATCTTCTGTCACATCCAAAAAACATCTTGAACTATTTTGAGGAGACTATAGTGTACCATTTGGATGACTGGCTGATTTCAGCCAATCTATCAAGGGAGGATGTTTTGTAATTGAGCAGTCTTTCCATGTACTTTGTAAGATTATCATAAAGTGATAAGAGTGCAACCATGTATTATATATGTAAATACTGAATTTCAAATGATATTAGGAGTTGTGCCAACCCCCCTATGCTTCGTAAAGAAGTGGTTTTATTTATATATTGTAGTGTTTATGTTTATTATTTTTTTTCAGCATTGTCATGTATTTTTTTGGTCCCACTGGTCATACCATACTGGCCAGAGCCGCCATAGATAGAATTGGATTATATAGTATAATTATTCCATATTTGAATGTGTTTTCTCAAAAATCAGCTGTGTATTGCTCAGACGCCTCAGAGAAAATGGACAATTGATTTACCAATCCCAAGAAAAATGTAATTGGCCTATCTTAGTCAACAATTAAGATAAGACACATGCGACCAATGGAAATCTTGGGAATTACTTCCAAAAGTTTATGACTACCCTAATAAAAAAGACATAATTATCTACCTAGGGCTACTGTATTAGAATTAGGTAAAGGAAAGTGCTTGGAAAATAAAGTAAAAGGACAAGTGCTTAAAAGTAAATGGAATGACTTTGAAATGTAAGAATATCCTGCTGAACGTGGATGTAACTTCATTGGCATTGGAAAGGAAAATTACACTAGGCTTACAACCAATGAAAGTAAATTGCATTGGCATATTACAATGATAAAGATCATTGTGGTTGTGGTCAAGACCATTTGCATAACTACCCTACTACCTCTTTTATAGCCTTCCGGAGCTATTCTAAACGATTTTGTTCAGTTGCTCCTAGTTTTTGTTGTTCAAACTTCCAATTCATGTACCCATCATGCGGTGTTGCCATTCTCTCCACACCTTGGGTCGTGCTGGGCCACTTCTCAGTTTTCAATTTGATCATGTGTGTATTCTTAACCACACTGGTCTTTGATGTGGCATCCCATCGGAAAACATATTTAGTTAGGATCATCGCGTGTTCTCATCATTGGCCGGTTGGTCGCGGAGCTCACTCTGCCGTGTATCCAATTTCCTACCATTTGATCTACCATACAGTTGAATGGCATTAGCCGCCCAACCCATCAAACAATGTATTCGGTCTGCAAGGTTTTCTATGGTGTAAATATTGCCTCTATTGTAATGAATTGGTGCAAAACTCATAATAATATGTAATCAATGTTTCATCATTTGGGGTTTTTGTTGTGTATTTTCAGGTGATCCCCACATAACAGTAGGCTTGTAGAAAGGTTTATGGAAGAGAGGGTGAGAGAAACAGAAAAAATGAAAGATTCAATATTTTTTAATATGGAAACCCACCCAAAAATAAGGGGACAAATTACAGGACCTGGTCCAACAAAGTTTCCACTATGATCGAAGCAAGATTATAACCTCCCAATCTCTCCTTTTCACTTACTCAGGAGCAAAGGAAGCTGAGAGGCTGGAGCTCTTCAATATTCTCACCCACTGATCAATGAATCGAAATAACCCCCCTTTTTGGTGTTCCTACCCTAAATCCTAAACCCTAAACCCCTTTTGATCGGTGTAAAGAGTTGGTGTTGGTGAGAGTGCAAGCTGGACGACCATGTGGTGCTTGCTGTGTGACTGAGGAGTTGGTGACCGTACATGACGACTTCGTTGTGATGCGCAATCATGTCGTTCTGTACGATCATGCAGTGGCCGCATTCTCATCCTTTCTATCAGGTCCTGGGTGGCGTATGTTAGGCGGTTTGGTATGTCATGTCTACAGTTAATGCTTCCGAGGATTTGGTTGACTCCTTTCTCATTGTTGGTGGGCACGTTGCAAAGGTGGCTTGACATGGGAGCATGTCGTGCTATGATGCCTTGGTTTGGAGTTAGTCGATTGAGACTGTTGTTGAAGAGGTTACTTGATGCGGAGTTTCTTGGGTTTGACACCCTTGTCTTGGGGGCCTCGTTGAGAATGTTGAAGTTAGGTTGCTCGACTTGGAGTGTGTCAGGCAGTCGCTGTAATGGACCTTGTGGAGACTGTTGGGGGCAAGGTCACTCCTCTTTTCGGAGTCCGTCGGAGTGGCTTTGCTGTGGGGACCGTTGTGGAACATACTGTACGACAAGGAGAGATGGTGTCGGCGTCATTATCATGAGTCACTTAGAGACCATTAAGGACAAGTGTGTTTATCTTCGTGTGGCCGTTTGGTTTGAGGTATTTTGTCTCGTGAGCTTGGGCAGACTTTTGGTGTTGTGAAGCCACCGATATAAAGTGTTCGCTAGGGCGCACTCGATTGGGCCCTTGCAATAAAATGGACACACCCAGGGCCAGGTCAGTGGTCCACCTGGTGGCCCCCTTTCACTGCCTCAAGGGCAGGGGGTCATCATGCAGCCATGTGTTCATCATTAATTTGTTATAGTGGGTGACATGGGGTGAATATTGAAATACACCCACAATTTTATTTAGAAATATATTCAATAACACAATGTAGTCTTTTCCTTTTCATCTCCGGTATATATTTCCTATTCCTAAAAGGGGAGAAGTTGTTTCTTGAGCCTCTTAACATCTTGTAGGATGTACATGTGAGTTCTCTTCAATCTTTGATTTTTTCTTCCACTTTTTTGAATTTAGTATTATCGTTTTGTATGTTCCGAAGGTTTATAGAAAATTCTAGTAAAATATTAAAGAAGAGTGTAAGTGGTTCTTAGTCCAACTCTTACCTTGTTTGTGGCCCTAGATTTTATTTTGTGTGCCAGATGGGTTAGTAAGAGCTTAATTTAGTTTATATATGGACATGGCTTTCACCCCTTGTAAATCAGCAATTTTTCCAATAAAATTTGAGAAATCAAGCTGGATTGTCCTTTGAAAATGATAGATTTTGGCCTTATTTCGTTTGATTGGCCAATCTTAGTTAGATCTTTTCTTTTCATAATTGGTATCAGAGCTAGATTTAAAAATATATAATTCCTATATAAATTGGTATCATAGCTAAAGTCAAATCAATCTAATTAATTTACCAATTGGTACTAGAGCGATTCTGTTATCTCGTTTCATCGAGATGGAATCCTTCTGAAAATGATAACTAGGAGGCGAGGACGGATGCTGAGGATCAACTTCCAGAATCAAATGGATCGAGCTCAACAAAAGGACATAACAACATTGTGTAATCAGATCAAGCTGATTACGTAGGAGATTAGACTTGATGATCTCTAAGCTCAGGTGGATTTTCATAGACTAGTGATCTGGAACTTGTATCGTGATTGTGCATGTCGGACCGTAGAATTAGTTGTCAAATTTAATTAATTCCGCATATGCGGTTTGTACGACAGAGGGTGCCAATCGTATATGCTTACCACATATCTGATTACGTGGCCGTCTGTTCAGTTTGCTTATTTTTTTTTGTTGGGGTCACATGTACACATTCGAATCTATATATCTGGAAAATTTATAAAATAGGAGGTTTCATTTATACCAATTCAAATAGATTGCAAAAGAAACTAATACAATTACATAATACATTAAAATAAGCTGAAGCAAGTCCATCACATGCTTTCAGTGCACATTTTCAAACTAATGATATGGTTTGTGTGGCGAAATGGTCCACACCCACTAGTCTTTGCCTTCAGTTTCTTCAATAGAGATTAGAGACCATGGTGATCGGCTTGAGCTAGAGGCGTCCATCTCCTCATCATGGATACCGCCATCCGAATGCCCCACTCAGAAAACTCCTCTTCCTCCCTGTGTGTTGTAGTCCTAGACTCCTACGGCAACAACGACAATGGTGCAATGCCTCCGGCCGCGGCGATACTTCTTTTGGCGGTTGACTCCATTTACTTTATTATTTTCTTTTGGATTTCATTTGTAGCCTCGAGGCATGCTCCTACATTAGCCCTGCAACTATGTGCCGAGTGTTGTTTGTGCCATCCGTGCTACTAGTGGTGACAAAGCCGACCGTGCTTCCAACGTAGATCCTTAGAACGCTCGGATTTAAAAGTAGAGCTAGGGGAGTCCACATAAGACACAGAGAGAGCTTGGGGAGAGTTAGAAGGTGTAGATGAGTTGTGGATGATAGGGTTGGGGAGAGTGGTTATGTATAGTGTTGAAATGATTGGGAAGGGAGGGGGTAAAAAATTATTCCTAACAATTAAAAATGACTGTTCAAAGCTGTGCAGTCATAAAGGGTGTTTTGCACCTGTTGTTCGTTCGAATATGCGATCACATAATGTACCATGCCGCCATAGAGTGATGGCACAGGCATGATACATAATTTTAATTCATGAGTGATGATAGAGTATCTATTTTCTGGTTCAGCTGCTAAAATAATTAAATCGGGTGAGGTTCTTGTTCAAATAGTTTTATTTGCTACATATCTATTATGAAGTAATTTATGCGAAATAAAGAAAATGGATGGTTGCAATGTTAAAGATCGTAGTGTTCTTTGAACTGACCTTCACTCTGTAAGGGTTTAATGAGAAATAGAAATGTTACAGTAGCACCACTTGGGTGCGTGTTAGGCAATCCTAGCTAAATTGTGTTTAGAATATCACTATTTGATGTAGTCAAGGTTTTAAAACTCGCTATCGGATCCCATTTCGACTAAGCCAAAAACCATGTCAATTAGGCTGAATTAACTCGGTATCGGCTGGTGCGACTCGACTGTATGTGCCTGACGCCGATACGATCGCTGATACGGGCTGAGTTGTAGCAGTATTGCTGATACCCAGTCAGATCAGTATCGATAGCTGAACCGATCGTGGTCGGTCAAATCAGGTATATTCCTGCCAGTACAACTCGATATCGGCTGAGTTCTTAAACCATGGACGTAGTTGTTTGCAGCACTCTGTTCGGTTCTCAATTCTTTTGTGTAAGCCTGAATCGGGTTTAGGATAATCCACCTTGATGTTGATCCTCCCTAAGCCTTAGCAACACTACTATTTGACCTGTTTTTGGCTCATTATGCATATTATAAGATCATTTAATTCATAAGAGCTCGTGACATATCTTCTTCTATGGTATTCCGTATATTTTTGTAGCTGTACCAGTGGCTAGGTTTTATATGCTTAATTCTTTTAATTATTTACTGTGCAGATATATCGAACCTCTTCCAATGGGGACGACTGGGAAGTTTGAATTTGAGAATTTGATCATTGGGCAAGCAATCCCTTCAAATTTTATCCCTGCAATTGAGAAAGGTTTCAAGGAGGCTAGTAACTCGTGAGTATCAAAGGTTTGTCATTATGCTATTGTACGATGAAGACTTTGTGGTATGCTTTATATATCATGTTTGTCTTACATGTGCAGGGGTTCATTGATAGGGCATCCTGTTGAATATGTTCGTGTAGTCTTGACAGATGGGGCATCACATGCTGTAGATTCCAGTGAGCTTGCCTTTAAGTTAGCAGCAATCTATGCGTTTAGACAGGTGGACAACTCGTATTATCCATGCCTCCTATTTATTTCTGAAGTGTACTACCCACTGATTTAAAATTCCGTAAAACTCGGTCGAGTCAGACCGAGTTGACTTGACTCAGCCAGATTTTGAGTCGAGTTATTTGGTCGAGTTGGACCGAGTTGGGATAAAAGTCGGTCGAGTCGGACGAGTTAACTTGACTCGGCTGGTTTTCGAGTCGAGTCCGAGTTTTGAGTTTTTGAACACCGGTACCACCTTTAGATTTTATTATGATTGGCTTTTGAGAACTTAATAAAACATACTGTGTGTAAGTGTATGTTTAATAAACCTACTAAAAAATTTGATGTCAGGAAATGACTGCTTTTAATATATGAATCTTAAAGATGAATTTGTTGGACAGTGTTATGCTGCAGCTAAGCCTGTCATACTGGAACCTGTGATGCTCGTGGAATTGAAAGTTCCATCAGAGTTCCAGGGTACTGTTACTGGTGACATTAATAAGTGAGTGACTATTATTTTTTTACTTTTTTTTCTTCAATAGTTTATCTTCAATTATTTTATTTTCTATGTGGTACATGGAACTGATTATTTACCTATTAAATCACAGGCGAAAAGGAATGATAGTTGGAAATGACCAGGATGGGGATGATACTGTGATCATCACACATGTATGTAGGAAAATTATCCTTTTCATTTTCTGTAGTTTAAAGCTTGTGATTGTGAGCAAATTTCTCAGCCAGATTTACATGGACCATGGTTATTACCTCGGCTGTAAGAGTCTTTCGAAATAAACCCCCCCCCCCCCTTTTGTGTTCCTATTATTTAGTAACTTCAGCTTTAGCCAATATCTGATTGACAAACACCTCTGTCGTTCGGTTCCACTAACAAAGTCGTGTGGCTGAAATATGATAGGAACCTTGTCAAATGTCAATCCCTTTACTCTTTCCTGGATTTAGAAAAATGAAATACCCTTTATTCTGTCCTGAATTTAGAAAAGGGTAAATTGCACTTTACCCCCCCTGAAGTTTAGCTCAAAAACACTTAACCCCCCTGTAGTTTATTTTGTTCCAAATCGCTCCCTAAAGTTTGAAATGTTAGCACAAATACCCCCTTTTGTCAACTACCTAATTCCCTCATTTGATAATTTTTATCTGATCAAAACTGTATTGAAGGGGGCAAAATGTCGTTTTTTAATAATAGGGGGATTAAGTGTTGTTGAGCTAAACTTTAGGGGGGCAAAGTGTAATTTACCCTTTAGAAAACTGAAATACCCTGAATTTCACCGTCTTTCCTGGGAATTTAATGCACAGAATATAACTTGGATGGCACCTTTGTATGAAACATCTATGTACTTTAGGAATGCTAAAGATTATATCTCCTGCAGTTAAAATTTAAATGCCATTTCCCATATCATGCTACTTTGTTCAGACTAGACCTGGCGATATGTAGGAAATTAAACAGGTTTTATTAGGTTCGATCTCCTCAGTTTTAAAGTTGAAAGTATGTTGCCGAAAATCTTTTCTATAAATGCTGACACTTTGCCTTCGAGTTTTTTCGGTAAATTGATAACTACCCTAATAATTGTTCTTTTAGAGGTGCTGTGGGTGGGTGGGTTGGGTTGCGGGGGGGGTGCCCCCCCAACCCCCACCTTTCTCCGGAATTCGAAATAAGTTCAACACTTCTAACTTCTGGTCGAAGCATTCTAAGTCCGCAGCCATAGCATCCTGCTACCGATATCACCTTAAGTTATCGAATGCTTTACATGCTCTCAGATTAATGCTTGCCTTAATTGTTCTCTTGTCGATAACGGATGGTTGATCGATAACACAATTGCGGATTTCAGGTACCACTGAATAACATGTTCGGATACTCCACAGCCCTTCGATCGATGACGCAGGTGCGATTCTAGTCGAAACACACAAACATCTGAATGTCCTCTCACGCAAGCCCCATTTGGTGCTATGAGTTTTGATTACTCGAATTCTTTTGCTGTAACAGGGCAAAGGTGAATTCACCATGGAATACCTGGAGCACTCGCCGGTTTCTCAGGACGTGCAGACGCAGCTGGTGAACACTCACAAGGCGAGCAAGGGCACAGCGGAATAGATCGGCTGCTGGATTCTTGAAGCCTCTGCGCCCGATACCTACATGTATCCTTTTGATTATTTGGTTTATACCTGTATTTTTGGGGAATGAGTTGATTTTGTTGAGGTGAAGCAACTGTAATATCCGTGATATAATTTATTATTATTTTTCTAATAAACGGGTTATAGATAACAATCTAGCACCCCCCCCCCCCCCCAAAAAAAAAAGGAAAAATAAAAAGAAATGTTTGTTGAAGTAAATGAATCACCTTCTATTGCCAACATCTGCTACTACTAGATGATTGTCGTAACCATGCTGATCATACTTGGCCATATATAGTTCTCTCTCTCTCTCTCTCTCTCTCTCTCTCTCTCTCTCTAAGTTGGCCACGTCAGTAGGGCTGAGCGGAATCGGAAAACCTTCGGGCTGAATACCATTGCTCTTTTTTTTTTTTCCTGGTTTTTCCGTTTCTGCTCATTACGACTGATGTGGCAGCGTACAACTGGTGGCTAAATTTAACCAGTGATGTGGAATCGGGAAACCGTAGGCCTGAATATCATTTCTCCAATGAACCCTATCTAGAATATTAAGGCAAAAATGGCTGCCGCCCCCTACCGTTGCTGCTACCTGCTGCCGATTTCCCAGAGAGAGACCTACTTTCCTCGTTTCCTGAGCAATGCTAGGGTTTCACTATATGACACAAGTTCCATGGAAAATGCTACTCAGCCAACACGTTTAAGACCAGTTAAGACCCGATTAGTAAACGGGTTCCGATTGTAAACGGATCGACACGACTAACCTGATTAGTAAACGGGTTGGGTCTGGGTTTTGTCTCTGACCCGTTCAAGACCAGTTAAGACCCATTTAAAATTCAATGGGTAATGTCGGGGTGGGTCGGGTCTATCCGACATCCGATCACAGTATGATGTAGCCAGTTATGTGATTCACTGGTCTGCGATGGGCTCAATGGACGGCTGTGATCAAGACATCTATGATGGAGAGTTGCAACAAAATATAAAATTAAAAAAAAATAAAGAAAGAATATTTAAACGGGTCTTACCGGGTCTATCCGTTTATAAACAGGTCGGGTCCGGGTTTAGAGGTTTTGGACAAGACATGAAACCGGACACGACACGACTTGACTCATTGCCAGTCCTAGGATTAAAGTAATTCTCAAGCCGAGAAAAGTTTTGGATTGAAGGAGACTCTGCTTTGATAATTGAGAAGCTTTGGAAGACGTCGACTTTAAATTTAATCGTCAAAGGCTGTCAAGCTATCCTCAGAAAATTTAAAGAAGGTCGCTGCTCTCATGTCTTTCGAGAAGCCAATCGCCTAGCTGTCTGGCTAGTGACTGAAGCTAAGTGGCTGCAACAAGAAAGATTACGAATGGAACAAACTTGAAGGATCCCTTACCAAGCTAGTTCTGTGTACAGTCAAAATTTTAAATTATATATCGTACCATTTTATCATGAATTCGTGAGGTTGCTTATGATTCCTAAACTAAAGCCCTTATCTTATTCGCCCCGAACCACAGTATCACCATGGTTCGGGGTCCGACCATCAACACCTATTAGTTCGTCCATTTGGACGGTTTCGGATTGTTGAGATCTACAGGCCACCGAGAGAACCCCAGCGGGCTCCCATCATAATGGCCGGGTGATCAAACAGATGGGGACATGTATTGTTGGCTGGACCCCGAACCACGATGATTCTATGGTTTAGGGCGGCTATTTTAAGTCATTCGTTCCTAAACGAGCATGCTCATAAGCCTATTTAGACTAAGCTTTGGTTTGATTAGGCTTTATAAAATTTTATTCGCACCCAAAAAATGATGAGTATATCCCATTTTCAATTAGAAACCATTTCTCATTTTATTTATAAAAAAAATATTCTTATTATCCCATACTCTATTCTTTCTTCTCGGCACATCCAATAGCCCTCCAGTACCCCCCCATTCATACATTATCCTTTCTGAACCTCCATACCTTATCATCTTTATGTCGGTATGTCCATCACAGCATACCCTGACGTCCGACGTCTCTACTGTCCACTTTCGATGTTAGCGCTTTCGACATCCATATTCGACGTCGACGCCTCTAGCACCCATATCCGATGCCGGCGTCTCTCCCTCTCCTTTTCTATCATATGAGCCGCCGTTGCCTCCCCTTTTTCTCTCCGTCGTCCGGTATGTTCGGTTGTTCAATACCGAACTATTCGATACTGACTATCAAATATATTAAATAACATTCAGTTGTTAATTATTAAATATTATTCAGTCACAAATGTTCGACATTAGAGTACGAATCTGCTCGACGATGGTGGAAAAAAACAGAGTACGATTTTGTTCCAATCTCCTTAAAGAGGTTGGTCATTGGTCCATATCGAGGACTTATGGTCATTTCACAATGATAAATAGTATGAAATGACAAACATACCCTTGGAATGGGCCAATGAGAGAGACCGGAAACATCCAACCTCTTTAAAGAACCTCTTTAAAGAGGTTGGAGCAAAATCGTACTCGAAAAAGTGGAGGCAACGGTGGCTTAGGAGGTTCTTTCTGTTGTTCTTTTTTTTTTCTTTTTTTCTAACTCAGTAAATTGTACTCTCTCTCTCTCTCTCTCTCTCTCTCTATCCTATCTCTCTCCTGTTCTGATGGAAGCTTCCTCGTCTCTCCTTCTTCTTTGATTCTCCCCGCCTACACCCAGATTTTGTTATTGCCCCTAACTAACCCTAACCCAAATGGCCGCGGAGAACGCCGACGATGGCCTGAAAAAGCTGGAGCACCTCTCCCTGATCTCCAAGGTCTGCACGGAGCTCGAATCCCACCTCGGGAGGGGCGACAAGGTCCTCGCCGAGTTCATCATCAATCTCGGCCGCCGCTCCGAGACCCTCGACGAGTTCGACGCCAAGCTCAAGAAGCACGGCGCCGAGATGCCCGACTACTTCGTCCGCACCCTCCTCACCATCATCCACGCCATCTTCCCCCCCAAACCCGACTCCAAGCCGTCCTCCTCCGCTACCCATTCCACGACGGCGGCCGGCGCCGCCTTCCCCGGTCTCTCCCGCCCCGATGACCGCCAGGAGATCGAGCGGGAGGCGGAGCAGAGGGCCGAAGCCGAGGCTGCCAGGAGCCGGGACCGCCACGGCGACCACCGAGACGATCGGGATCGCAGCCCTGATAGGGACAGAGATCGAGATCATAGAAGCCACCGACATAGAGAAAACAGGGATAGGGATAGGGTTCCGTCGCACGATGAGGAGGAGGGTGTTGACAGCAGGGTGGGAAGAAACCCTAGCCCTAATCGCAGGAAGTCAGAGGAGCCGGAGCTCTATATGGTCTACAAGGGTAGGGTTTCACGGGTGATGGACACGGGGTGCTTCGTCCAGTTGAGTGATTTCATAGGGAAGGAAGGGCTGGTCCACGTCTCCCAGATTGCAAGGAGGAGGGTTGTGAATGCGAAGGATGCAGTGAAGCGTGACCAGGAGGTGTTTGTGAAGGTGATCTCCGTGTCGGGGCAGAAGCTCAGCTTATCGATGCGGGATGTCGATCAGAACACCGGGAAAGATCTGCTTCCGATGAGGACGAGTTCAGAGGATGAGGCTTCTAGGGCGAACCCATCTAGCGGCGACGATCGGCCGACGGCACGGAAGGGTCTCTCAGGGATCATGATCAAGGATGACGATGATAGTAGGCTGTCGAGGCAGCCGCTGAAGAGGATGAGCTCCCCTGAGAAGTGGGAGATGAAGCAGCTGATGGCAGCGGGCGTCCTGGATGTTCGAGAGTACCCGAAGTTGGATGAGGATGGGGATGAGCTGCTGTATCAGGATGAAGAGACGGAAGAGGAGCTCGAGATCGAGCTCAACGAGGACAAGCCCGCATTCCTGCATGGTCAGAGCCGGTTCTCCATCGACATGTCACCCGTTAAGATCTTCAAGAACCCCGAGGGCTCCATGAGCAGGGCGGCGCAGCTCCAGTCGGCCCTCGTCAAGGAGAGGAGAGAGGTTCGAGAGCAGCAGCAGAGGACGATGCTGGATTCCATCCCAAAGGATCTCAACCGCCCGTGGGAGGACCCGATACCAGAGACGGGAGAGCGGCATCTCGCACACGAGCTGAGGGGTGTGGGGCTGTCAGCCTACGACCTGCCCGATTGGAAGAAGGATGCATACGGGAAGGTGTTGACGTTTGGGCAGAGGTCGAAGCTGTCATTGCAGGACCAAAGGCAGAGCCTCCCAATCTACAAACTGAAGAAAGAGCTGGTTCAAGCCGTGCATGACAACCAGGTATTGGTCGTCATTGGTGAGACTGGATCTGGGAAGACGACGCAGGTGACCCAATATTTGGCTGAGGCGGGTTACACCACTAGGGGGAAAATCGGCTGCACGCAACCTCGTAGGGTGGCGGCGACGTCTGTCGCAAAGAGGGTGGCGGAAGAGTTTGGTTGCCGTTTGGGAGAGGAAGTGGGTTACGCTATTCGGTTCGAGGATTGCACTGGACCGGACACCGTGATCAAGTATATGATTGATGGTATGCTTCTGAGGGAAATTTTGGTCGACGAAAACCTTTCTCAGTTCTCTGTTATCATGCTCGATGAAGCTCATGAGAGGACAATCAACACCGATGTGCTCTTTGGTTTGCTAAAACAGTTAGTGGGACGCAGACCTGACCTTAAGTTGATAGTCACTTCCGCCACACTAGATGCAGAGAAGTTCTCTGGGTACTTCTTCAACTGCAACATCTTCACGATTCCCGGCAGAACATTTCCAGTCGAGATACTTTACGCCAAGCAGCCGGAAACCGATTACCTTGATGCAGCACTTATCACTGTTTTGCAGATCCACCTGACAGAACCCGAAGGTGATATCCTTCTCTTCTTGACAGGCCAAGAGGAAATAGATTTCGCTTGTCAGTCTCTTTATGAGAGGATGAAAGGGTTGGGTAATAAGAATGTACCAGAGCTGATAATCCTGCCTGTCTACAGTGCTCTGCCCAGTGAAATGCAGTCGAGGATTTTCGAACCCGTCCCTCCTGGAAAGAGGAAAGTGGTTGTGGCAACCAATATAGCAGAGGCTTCGTTGACAATTGATGGGATATATTATGTTATTGATCCTGGTTTCGCAAAGCAAAATGTGTACAACCCGAAGCAAGGACTCGATTCGCTGGTCATCACTCCCATATCACAAGCGTCGGCCAAGCAACGAGCTGGCCGTGCTGGGCGTACTGGGCCAGGTAAGTGCTACCGTCTGTATACGGAGAGTGCTTACCGTAATGAAATGCCGCCTACAACTATTCCAGAAATCCAGAGGGTTAACCTTGGAGTGACAACACTCACTATGAAGGCAATAGGGATAAATGACCTCTTGTCTTTTGATTTCATGGACCCGCCTTCACCTCAAGCACTCATATCTGCTATGGAACAGCTGTATAGTCTAGAAGCTCTGGACGAAGAGGGGCTTCTAACTAAATTGGGAAGAAAAATGGCTGAATTCCCATTGGAACCACCGTTGTCGAAGATGCTACTAGCCAGTGTCGACCTTGGATGCAGCGATGAAATTCTGACAATTATAGCAATGATCGAGACAGGGAACCTCTTCTACAGGCCAAGGGAAAAACAAGCCCAAGCAGATCAGAAAAGAGCCAAGTTTTTCCAGCCGGAGGGGGACCACTTAACTTTACTTGCTGTTTATGAGGCTTGGAAGGCCAAGAATTTTTCTGGCCCATGGTGCTTTGAGAACTTCATACAAGCTCGTTCGCTTAGGAGAGCCCAGGATGTGAGAAAGCAGCTTCTTACTATCATGGACAGGTATGGCTCGTGCAACTTTGATGCATACTTTGTTTTACTTCCTTGCTTTACATTGGTTTCTTCTGAGATGAAATTATATATTAGGCTTACTATGCTTTTCTGTTTGCCGACTACATTATTTGTTAGTGAGTTTTTTTACATCTTCTAGAGTCTAGACTCTAGAGTTCCATTTGAGATGCTACTTTTGAAATTTGGAATTATAATCATAGTGTAATATGCATCCTTCATTTATAATTTACCGAGTACCACCCCTTTCCTTTTTTACCGCACTGGAAATAACAAAGCTCCTGAAACCTGGTGTGGTGAGGAAGGCCGGTTGGAGGTGATTAAGGAGCTTGCCTTCCTCTCTCTCTCTCTCTCTCTCTCTCTCTCTCTCTCTCTCTCTCTCTCTCTCTCTCTCTCTCTCTCTCTCTCTCTCTCTCTCTCTCTCTCTCTCCTCTCTCTCTCTCTCTCTCTCTCTCTCTCTCTCTCTCTCTCTCTCTCTCTCTCTCTCTCTCTCTCTCTCTCTCTCTCTCTCTCTCTCTCTCTCTCTCTCTCTCTCTCTCTCTCTCTCTCTCTCTCTCTCTCTCTCTCTCTCTCTCTCTGTTTTGTTTTTTTATAGAAATTTCTATGAAAACGCTCCGCATTTAAATAGAGAGATAAATCTAAACATACACTATCCAAAGGTCCCAAAATAATTTAACGTTTTGTCTAAAATTACTTATTAACTAATCAAATGTGAGAAACAATGCATATCAATATATAGTAATTAATATTTAAATTGTATTGTTTAACCATATAATTTTATATAAATTAAAACAAAAAGTAAACTAACAAATTGCAAAAACCTCCCTTAAACTATACACCTATTTTCACATTGATCCCTCAAGTATTCTTTTGGACAACTTGATCCCTTGAACTATGCTTCGTCTGCATGTTCACCCCCTCCGTCAACTTTCAGCCGTCAAACCTAATATTTAACCCAAAAATATCCTTCCCAATGAGACTCAAAAGATTTTTTAAATATTACTTATGCTGACTAGGATGATATTTTTGATATAAAACTTAAGCTTGATGAATGAAAGTTAACGGAGGGGGTGAACATGTAGATGGAGCATAGTTCAGTGCGTCAAGTTGTCCAAAAAAAACTTGAGGGACCAATGTGAAAGTAGGTATATAGTTCGGGGAGGTTTTTGCAATTTGCTCTAAGATTAATAATCCATAACATAGTTGTATTTCAGGTCTCAAGACTTCCTTCGACAAATGACTCCAATAATATAACGACTACAATCATCCTGGATCCACCTGCATGGACGTAGAAATCGATGCAACCTAACAAATAAAGCATAAAAACTATTAGTAATTAAATCATCCAAAATATATATTATAAAACAATAACTGAATTATTAAATTCAAAATTGCACAAATTTTATTACGTGTCTTAATGCATCTGGCGGATATTAGATGCATTAGAACTAGTAGATGAATACTTAACCCCTAAAATATCTGCAATAATATCATCAGTTTTAACCTCTAAATAATCAACTCCTATAAGTGATAAAAGATAAAAAGGTTGTTAATACTTAGTTATACGGTACAAAAAAAATATTATATATTCATTGTGATTACTACTTACCTACTCCATAAAGCCAATCATAAGTGCTTACTATTGCTTCAACATTCTCCGGTGTCAAGGAACTATGATATCGATCAAGTATTCTACCTTCCATACTAAATGCTGACTCTGAGGCAACAATTGATATTGGGATTGTAAGAATATCACGAGCCATACAAGATAGATCTGGATATCAATATTCATGGACTTTCCAAAAACATAGGATGTCCAAGTCCTTATTCAAATAAAGCTTTGGCTCTTGAAGGTACAACTCCAACTCTTATATATGGATTTGCATTTATGTGCTTTGAAATGATGGAAATTCCTGCAAGATTAATAGATTTGACAAAGTAAAAATCATATAAAATATCTACGAACCAAAAAATAAACTTCTCTAAAATACTATATACAAAACACTTGTAGATCCTCACCCATTTCTTCATCGCCAATGTAGTTGTCTTTAACAGTTCAACCATTGATCTCATACTATCCAATGTATTGTTGCTTGTAAATTCTTTTGATCTGCGCAATGAGTACTCTCAATAAAGTGACTCCATCCTTTTATGAACACCTTTAACTTTTAGCCCATAGGTTTCCGGATACATCTTTTATAACGATTCCTTGTTGTGCTCCTGAATTAACACGAATGATCACAACCAATATGATCTGTCTGATCTTCACGATGCATCAAACCATGATAAAATATTGGATTGCTTAATTTTCATGATGAATCATGTTAGGTTAGATTGTCTTGCTTGGTACGAAGTAATGATAAATGATCTCTATTGATGAAAGTATTTAGGCACTGGTCAATCAATCATCAACTTCTAATGATAACATGCAAATCTTCTTTTTTGAAGGACCAATTTCAAATGAAACAGAAAATTACCCTCCGATTGATATTTTCATTGACAACTAAATCTTGATCTTGCCATTGCAACCTTTAACTCACAACCATGCTCTCTAGGGTTTGAACACAGAATGTGCACCCATTAATAAGCTATTTAAAGAACCTTGTCATTGCCTATCATCTCCCCTTTAGAGCCTTCTCTATGAATAGAGCAAGTCCTTGAAAATATTATTTCTAGTCTTCACCTCATACAACTTTCTTTCATGACTTTCACATAAAGAAGATGATCGATTCTCTGGAAGAAAAAATTATTTGGCATACTTTATCGCTTAGGAACCCAAACATCCTACCTTGATTGGCGTTCTTGCTCTCAAACCTCGTTCCCGCTCTTGTGCCCACTCTCAAACCTTGCTCCTGCAGAGAAAGTATGGTTCACATTCTGCAGATCACAGTTTATGTTTACTGCGAAGTGCAAATCTCATCCAAAGAGAAAATGGCCAAATATGGATCTTTGTTTTCCTTTTTCCTATTATGTGATTGTTTAGTCATGCGTAGAGAGCTAATTTGACGTACTGTTCTGTGTCATGTTACCTGTTAACTGGACCCGAATGTAATTCTAATTATGAGCAGGAAAATAGACAGGTAGATTGCACAAGGAGTGCAACCATCAAGTGGGCATGGATGAATAAATTAAACTAAATAATTAAGAGTATAGCATTGAGTGTTTGTGGTATAAGCAATGATGTGACGCTCCGGAGCCGCTCTCGACTGATGCGAAATTGGAATTTGGTGCTCTTGTGCTCCTGCTTCCACTCTCGCTCCACACTAGCTGTCTGGATATCATTTAAATATAACCGATCATAATCAAGGGTTGAAATATTACCTTGACAAGCTTAAGCATCCTTAGCCATGCATCTTCGGTTTGCATTTGTGTACTAGTTGCTTTTGTAACTGCTCCCACCATGCAGAAGCATACCCCCGCTATGCTTAATGGCTATGAGCAGTTCTTTCATCATGGAGCTTAGGATGCTCCATGTACGTTTAGAAATGTTCCACTGTTGCGATACAGAAATGAACAAATCCACGTGGGACTACACACGAAACTCAAGGATGTCTATCTCAACTTATAGCTGCGCTTTTGAAATCATGGCTCTTCTAGCTCAACTATCGTGTATATATTGGGGTGGTTTGCTTCATTATTCACATTTCACACAGTGCTATGATGTGGAGAAATGGTCTGATGTCAGCAGATTACATTTTCATCAGCACCCCATTCACACTAATTCTATCTATCTCGCCATCTTTCTGTAAGATTTTACTGGTGGTTGAAATCCTCTCTTTCCAATTCTTGCTTCTTGCTTCTCCTGCCATCAATATTAAGAACAAAGCTATTTATGTCCATCAGGTTGCTCTGTTCTGTTATCTTTGCAACGAGATCTGCTCCAATGCTATTCGGATGTAATGGGGGGAAAGAGAATTAAACTGAGAGATGAGTTAGTGGTGAAGAAGTGTGACTAGAAAAACTTTCTGATATTTCTTTTTTTTTTTTTCAGAAAATGATTGAACCTTTTTTTTACAAAAACAAACTATGTTGATTGGGGTCAAATTAAAACGTCAAGTTAAATCCCTTGTTCTGAATGTAATGGATCTTCTTCAGCATGACTCTTAATATGCTAACCATGGAATCGATCTCCGCCATATGTACGTCAGATTTCAGTTTTTTGTGCTTCTAGTGAATAATTTGTACTATTTTCATAGCAATTAAAGTTGTATGGGTAATCAAAGCTTCCCGTATTTAATCTCGAACATTTGAAGAGATGTTATTGGTTCTTGAAATTAGTAGGCATGATTCACTTTTCATCATCTTTAGGTTGTGTTGATGATTGAGTAGAACTATTTCTTATTTCTAAACTCTTACTGACTCATCCTTGTTCAGGTACAAGCTCCACTTAGTGAGTGCCGGCAAAAATTTTACGAAAATAGGGAGGGCGATCGCCGCCGGATTCTTCTTCCATGCGGCTCGGAAGGACCCCCAGGAGGGTTACAGAACCCTGGTCGAGAACCAGCTGGTGTACATCCATCCGAGCAGTGCCCTGTTCCAGCGGCAGCCGGACTGGGTCATCTACGACGTGCTTGTGATGACGACGAAGGAGTACATGCGGGAGGTCACGGTGATCGACCCCAAATGGTTGGTCGAACTGGCACCGACGTTCTACAAGGCTGCCGACCCGACGAAGATGAGCAAGCGGAAGAGGCAGGAGCACGTCGAACCACTTTACGATAGGTATAATGAGCCGAACTCCTGGCGCTTGAGCAAGCGGCGAGCTTGATAGCCCGATTAGATGGTTTACCTTCGCCGATATGAATTTATTTTTTGGTTGATATTTTGTAAATGCATTAAATTTTCCTTCGATCGTGCAAAAGTAAGGTGCTTTTCATCCTTATGTATCCCCATTTTTTATGTAATTAATAGATGAGTTGAGGCCTTTGTTGTATCTAAGCTTCATGGTTGTGTTTATGAATTAGGAATGTGGATGGATTAGGTATATATAGCTTGAAGTATGTGATGAAAAATGAATCATGTGGTATGAACATTATCCCTGACATTTTCAGTACTTAATTTGATGTCTCCAACTGATAGTTCAGTTGGAAAGGCATGCAACTGGTGGCCTTGGTCAAAGGTTCGAATAAGTGCTGCGGCATATTTCATCCCGCACTGTGGTGGCGGCCAGGCGGGCCTCTCTCTTGTCTTAGTGGTGTGCTTTACTATCCGTCGGGTTATTTTTCTTGCATCTATGTTAAGTTCCCATCCTTGGTCTATCTTGTGTCGGTTCATGCTTTCAAACATAGAACATCACAATAAAGCAATGCTATAGTGTTTACCATCATGATATGTATATAGTAAAGCATGATTTTTATGATAAAGAGTGGCCGTGATTGATTTGGAGATGGAGAGAAGGGTTAAGATTTGTTATCTTCCATTGGTTTTTAGCGCAGATGCATGCACCCATCGGTTGTCTTTCTTATTTTTGTGGCTTTTAATGTTGTGTGCACCGATTCTCTCTCTCTCTCTCTCTCTCTCTCTCTCTCTCTCTCTCTCTCTCTCTCTCTCTCTCTCTCTCTCTCTCTCTCTCTCTCTTGCACGTACGTGCGAGCGAGCAATCTGCGAGAAGTAGGGCTGCCGGTTTGCCGGGTTGCGGAAGTGCCGACGGGCATGGTTTTTCTAGTTTATGATAAACCTCACATGTGTGATGCTAGTATATAATCATATAATTGAATCACATTTATCTATAGAACATGGCACGATGGTATTGTGATGACTAGGACAAAAAACCACCCCCCCCGTTAGCTGTCTGATTTTATCTATATAACATGCTACGTATGTTCACAAGCTGACTAGGATAAAAAGGCATGATTTAAATTTAGCCGTCGATCAAGAGAGAGAGAGAGAGAGAGAGAGAGAGAGAGAGAGAGAGAGAGAGAGAGAGAATTCAAACAGAGTTCTCTCTTATATATCATATTATAAACCTACTATAAAGATATTAAAAACTATATAAAGATAAATACCTATTCAATGATATTTAATAGTCATTTGATGTTGATTAATATATTTTTTGGAAGATTAATTAGTATTTTCTCTCTATATAACAAGCAAATCACACCCTGAAGGCAGGCATCTGCGATTGTTGAAGGCTGCCATTCGAGTGCCGACATGCACGTTGCCACCTAGGGCGACCGTCCGAGTGCTCAAGGGCACGGGCATTTACTATCTTATTATATTAGATATGATTCATTCTGATAAAATTAAAGTTGGACCTGTGATTTGGTCATTGCTGTCGGATCAAACCCCACCCAATAAACTTAGGGCTGGGCTTAGATTTGGGATCCAATCAACCTATGCAGGTATGGCTTCCCATGAGAAGAAGTTAGAACATTCCGATAGTCGTGAGCACCAAGCATTCTCTGCTGTCTCACCAAACGAGCCACGTGTCCAAATACAGGGAATGATTAGTCCGTTGAGATTCAAAAACAAAGACCAAACCAAAGAGCAGCTTACCCAACACATGCATCAACTTTTCCTAACCCCTTCCACCCCCCCCTTCCCTCTTGTTTAACCTCCCAAGCTACCCCCCACCAAACAAATCCTTATTAAACCCTGACTCCAACCCTAAACTCTCCTTCCCCACCACCACTATCAACATCTCACCGGTGCACCGATGACGCCGGGAAAGGGCTCGAGGGCCTGCGTCGTCCTCCTCCGCCTCCTTGCTCTGGCCGCGTCCCTCTCGGCGGCCATCGTCATGGCTTTGAGCCACGAGACCACCACCTTCTTCAACCTCACCCTTGAGGCCAAGTTCCAAGACACTCCTTCCTTCACGTAAGCTCCAATCACCTGTACCTCAGCTTTGCTTGAGTCCGTCCCTCACTAGCAGCGTTTTCGACCGTGCAGGTTCTTCCTGATCGCCAATGCCATCGCTGCTGCCTACAGCCTCCTCGTCCTCTTCGTGCCTCCGACGAGCTATCTCTCGAGGATTGTGGTGGTGCTCGACGTGGTAAGGCCCATCTGATGGTTAATCATCAATCCATCAGAGAATGGAACCATAGTTATGTTGTCATTACATAAATATATATATGATGATGATGATGATAGGTGGTGGCGATGCTGCTGACGGCCGCCGTCGCTGCGGCGGGGGCGATATCCGAGGTGGGGAAGAAGGGGAACCAGCACGCCGGGTGGCTGCCCATCTGCGGCCAGATCCACAAGTTCTGCAATCAGGTCATGATCTCGCTCATCTGCGGCTTCATCGGCCTGGTGGTCTACTTCGTCATCGTCCTCCGAAACCTCCACGGCGTGGTCGATCATCTCCTTCCATGAAGACCCTGTTGCAAGGGAGCTTTTACAGTGTTGCTCACTCCTTAATATACATACAGCTACACAGATGTTGTGAATGCCAAGCTTTTTCCATTGGGGACCTCAGCCATGCATGGTGGGTATGATGATGGGTTTGTTGGCTCTGCTAGTTCTTGGTGGATTTGGCTTAAAATGTTTACTATTGTCTGTTGTTTGATGGCACTGGGTCTTATAGGTTAGGTAAACCAACCTGCCAAACCAAGCCACAAGATCATTCTTTTATTCTAGATGTCTAATTAATCTCAAGAATCAACCAATTCTTTCACACAACTGTAAGTTGCAATTGAGGTCGCATCTTAGTGGCAAATCACCTGCTCCCCGTAATCAAATCTCATGGACTTCCTTCCTGTCTTTGTGGCGGATTTATCTCTCTTCTTTGTGGCGGAATTATCTTGTGCTCCTGTGGCGCTATTATAAGCAAAGGTAAGATTCGAACCTTAGTCTTTCTTGTGCTCTAAGCACTAACATGCGATCACTGACCTTGAGGTTTTTTATATGGGGGGTGATCCGTTGAGAAACCTCTTATATTGAAAACTTTGTGTGAAACCTACCTAGAGGTTTCAGGATTTGATGAAACTTGGTAGGTATACTCTCTATGGCAAGTTGATCATCTTCACAAAATAATCATCATATTATAAAACTTTTAGGGGCATTGTGGGGGGTTTTTTAGTCGAACCGGGCGGTTCGGGTGGCGAGCACAATCTAACAAGCCGAATACAAAGATAGACGGTAGTTACGTGGAAAAACCCCTTCGCAACGTCGAAGGGGAAAAAACCACGGGTGGGGCGAGAATGCACTAAAACAGCTCCTTCGTTTACAATCTCTCACCTTGACCCCAATTACATACCCTGAGGACCGGTCTCCCAAACTACCGACCTCTGCAATTTCACTCAGTCTACCGACCGCTGCAGACAGCGTCTGTCTGCAGGTCGCTTGCAAACAGTGTCTGGCTGCTGACCGACCAACCTCCGCAGACAGCCTCTGGGTGCAGACCGACCGACCTTCGCAGACAGCTTCCAGGTGCAGACCGACCGACCTTCGTAGACAGCTTCCGGGTGCAGACCGACCGATCTCCGCAGCTCCGCAAATTCCGGGACGAAACAGGCAGCCTCTCCTCCAGAATTCTTCCTCTCCCATCTCTGTAGGGGTGGGTCCCCTTTTATAGTGGCGGGGTGACGGTTACACTCCGCGAAAATCGGGCGAGTGACGTGTCCCCGCAATGAGCTCAACCGCCGCGATGACGTGGCGCGCGGTTGACACCTGGTCACGTTGGCCCGGAAATGCGGAGCGTTGTCAGCACTACGGGCCGTGTCTGACTGCTACTTCACTCCTCATTTCGTTGCTCATCCCATCGAGGAGGGGGGGTGTGCTTCCTTGGTGACCCGACCGGCCGGCCCCCCCCTTGGGTACATGCCGACCCACACAGAGGGGGGGGCTGCTGCCTCCTTTGTGAACCAACCGACCGCCCCCCCCCTTGGGTACATGCCGACCCACACAGAGGGGGGGGGGCTGCTGCCTCCTTTGTGAACCAACCGACCGGCCCCCTTTGTGAACCAACCGACCGGCCCCCCCCTTGGGTACATGCCGACCCACACAGAGGGGGGGGCTGCTGCCTCCTTTGTGAACCAACCGACCGGCCCCCCCCTTGGGTACATGCCGACCCACACAGAGGGGGGGGCTGCTGCCTCCTTTGTGAACCAACCGACCGGCCCCCTTTGTGAACCAACCGACCGGCCGGCCCCTTGGCTACATGGCAACCCACAAAGAGAGGGAGCGGGGGGCTGCTGCCTTCTTCATGAACCAACCGACCGGCCCCTTGGCTACATGGCAACCCACAAAGAGAGAGAGCGGGGGGCTGCTGCCTTTTTGGTGAACCAACCGACCGGCCGACCGGCTCCAAAAAAGAATGATACACACAATACCCCCTCCTGACCGGACGGTCTTCGGTCCCGCCCGGTCAGGATGATTCGCCTCGATTTGCGTGCCCGCCTCAGTTCGGGGCTGTTGCAACTCAAAAAAGCTGTCTAGAGTTTCTTCTGATTTTTCGCCACATGGCGTCGCCGGGCGCCGCCGCCTCGCCTTTTCGAAATTCGAACCCATCCATCTCTAACTTCGTCTATAAATAGGAGTCAGATGGTTCGTTTCTCTCCTCTGCTTCAGATCTTTCCTCTGCGGCTGAAGGTTCATTTGGGAGGAGTTTCGCCTGAATACACGTCGAAGTCCTGCGTGTCGGCTCGTTTGGATACACGTCGAGGACCTGCGCGTCAGCTCGTTTGTATACACGTCGAGTGCCTGCGCGTCAGCTCCTTGGATACACGTCGAAGACCTGCGGCGAAGATGTCTTTCACCTGGTTCACAGTGCCGAACAAGTTCCCACTGATGGAGGATGTCCGGGCAGCATACGGTATTCCAGATGAAATTTCGCTTTCTTTCGCTACCGATCCTCTGGACTCGTCAGACGACGACCACACCGTCGTCACGCTCGGTCAGCTTCGCTGCGGCATGCGGCTTCCCCTGGCGAGTTTTTCTGGTCGTCTACTGGAGCGCATGAGCGTGTCTCCTGGCCAGCTAGCTGGCAACGGCTGGAGGATCCTCCGCTGCATGGAAGAGATAGAGGTGCGGGCGGGGCAACAGCTTTGCGTCGCGTACTTGCTGAAGAAGTATTTCCTCAAAGACTACAAGGTGACGCCTGGCAGCATCTTCTCATACTTCAGCCTGCAGGCGCGTGTAGGCAGTCGCCCTCCTATTGGGGGTTTAGCTGATTCAGTAAGGACTTGGAAAGAATGCCCCATTGTGGTCGGGGGACCTTGGAGGGGAGGCTTCAACGTTCCCAGTCGTCTCTCCCAACTCGCCGCGACCATTGAGGAGTACTACCCCTCCAGGCAGCTTCAGTGCCCCGGAGCTGTTGAAGAGGAGTTGGACCAACTCATCAAGGAGGTGACAAACAACGACGACGACTGGCGGCAGCTGTTTCCGAAGCTACCGGTCGTCAGATCCTACAGCTCCACTTTGAAGAAAGGCAAACAACGTGCGGCGTCCAGTAGGGGAGAAGAACCCATTTCTTACTCTTCTGAGCTTCCTGACAGGTACGTCAGCTCCGTCAGACGCTTCAATCCAAACACCGCTACATCTAAACTCTGCGTGGTCTTCAGGCGGCGCGCGAAGTCGACTAAAGCTGCAGGCGAGAGCAGCCGACCGGCCGAGCGCAACGTAGCTGCGCCTACTGGGAGATCAAGGAGGCGAGTTTTGCTGACTGAGTCTTCTAGCGATGAAGAGGCTGGACGCGCTCTTCTCGCTCGCTCCATGCGACGTGCCGCTGCCGACGACCTTCGCTCCCTCCCTGACGACTGGGTAGAGGACGTGCCGTCGACGGGTAAGCAGTATGTGGAGGTAGAGGAGTCGGAGATGAGCTCCGGTTATAGTCCCTCTCCTTCCCTCGGGCGAGACGAGCGAGCCATACCGTCTGGCTCGGCTGGGTCGCGTAGGCGAGCTTCACCCCGCGGTCCCTCCGCTACACCTACCGTTGCACCAACTGCTGCCCCTGCAGCTAGAAAGCTTGATCGTGCTGTGGCGCGGGAGTTCCTGCCTTCACCTTGCTCCTCTGCATCTGGGGGCGCCGCCAGGCCATCCCCCCATTCTCCCCTCAGGGCCACTGAAGCTACGTCCCATCGCCGTTCTCCCAGAGCTACTGAAGATTGCGGGGAGGAAGATGACTGTGTGGGTAGTCCTGGCTGGGAGCGTCAGCTCGACGAGTTTCATGAGGTAAGTCTAAGTCGTTAACGAGTTGACTGCACGTCGACGACGCGCGTGACTGCACGCCGACGATATGCATAACTACACGCCAACGATATGTTTTGACTTCACGTAGTAGTAACTTCTCCCTTTAACTCTGTGGTACATGTTGCTTCCTCCTTTGTCAGGCGGGCTGTCGACTTGTTGAGGGAGGCATGCAAAGGATGACGCATCTTAAGGTCTCCCTTCGGGCTTCTCGGCAGGAGTCGAGAGGGCTACGCGCTCAGCTGGCGGAAGCTCGACGGGTTCACGCCGAAGAACTTGCTGCAGTCCAGACTCAGCTCGAAGCCGCGCTGGAGAACGTTTCTGATGCCTTCGAGCTCCAAGAAGCGTTGGATTCTGCTAAGGTAGAAAATTACGAGGTGTGGGCAAAGTTCGAGGCGCAGGCGGCTACGATCAGGGAGCAGCGTGCCGAGGCCCATGCCGTCCAAGCCGCTCATGAGGCCGAAATTGCCGCGCTGAAGGCTTCCCTTGATCAGGCCGAAGCAGCGCACAAGGCCTCCTTTGACCAGACCGAAGCAGCGCACAAGGCTGCGCTGGACAGGCAGCAGGCTGAATACACAGCGGATTGCAAGTCGCTCCTTGCGGAGCAGGCGGAGGAATGGCGCAAGAAGGTCGCGAAGCTGCGCGGCAAGCTCCCGTCGGGATCGTAGAAGGCTGAGGACGACGACTGACCGCTCTTGCTCGCTGCCTTATTTTGTTTCGTGATGTAATAAACAACACTCCTGTTTGTGCTGGGATCTCTTAATATTTCATCTGCATTCCATGACTGTTGTCTTTTTCGTCAACTTTGCATCTCAAGTTTGCGTCGGTGTCTCACTACTAAAATTCGGATTTTGTGTTTTGACTACTCGTCGACGATGTGTGTAACTACACGTCGACGACATGCGGAACTACAAGTCGACAACTCGCAACTACACGTCGACGACGCGTAACCAAAATCTGGTCCTTATGTTTTGATTACACGTCGACGACATGCGTGACTGCACGCCGACGACATGTGTAGCTACACGTCGCTCGGTCGTTGCCCTGCGGGTTTTGCCAACCGATTTTTCCAAGTGTTCACCGGCCGGTCTCGCCCTTCGCAGGGACCTGTTGATCGGTCGGCCAAGTGGTAGAACTCGTTCGGAGTGTTATGTACCACTTGGTTTAGACTGGTTAACCGGTCGTACCCTGACAGGGTCTGTCGACCGATCTTTCCAGTTGTTCACCGGCCGGTCTTGCCCTTTGCAGGGACCTGTCGACCGGTCGGCCAAGTGGTAGAACTCGCTCGGAGTGTTATGTACCACTTGGTTTAGGCTGGTCGACCGGTCGTACCCCGACAGGGTATGTCGACCGATCTTTCCAGTTGTTCACCGGCCGGTCTTGCCCTTCGCAGGGACCTGTCGACCGGTCGGCCAAGTGGTAGAACTCGCTCGGAGTGTTATGTACCACTTGGTTTAGACTGGTTAACCGGTCGTACCCTGACAGGGTCTGTCGACCGATCTTTCCAGTTGTTCACCGGCCGGTCTTGCCCTTCGCAGGGACCTGTCGACCGATCGGCCAAGTGGTAGAACTCGCTCGGAGTGTTATGTACCACTTGATTTGGGTTGCCTCGGTTAACCATTATTCATTCACATGAACAAAAACGTTGAGCAAATGCATTTTTATTGACTAGCTTCAGAGTTACAAAGCGGTTACATGCATCTTGCCCATTTAACTACCCTGATAGAACTTGCGCAAGTTGGCTGCATTCCATGGTCTTGCCAGTGCGTCGCCGTCTTGAGTCTTCAGGCGGTAGGCTCCGTTTTTTCCCATACCATCGATGATGTATGGTCCTTCCCAAGTAGCTCCCAGCTTGCCACTTCCCAGCTCCTTGGTATTGACGAAGACTTTCCGCATAACTAGGTCCCCTTGTTTGAATACCCGCCTTCTGACTTTGCGATCATATGCCCTCTTGATGGCCTGATGGTAGTTAGCAAGGCGCGCCCTCGCTCTCTCCCTCTTTTCTTCCAGCAAGTCCAGGCCGTCAAGCAGGAGTTCGTCATTCAGCTTCGGGTCGGCAGCTACGACCGTTCTCTGTGTCGGGACCAGGGTTTCCGTTGGCAGGACTGCTTCAGAGCCGTAGGTAAGGCTGAACGGGGACTCTCCCGTTGGTCGCTTCGGTGTCGTCCGATATGCCCATAGAACTCCGGGTAGAGCTTCTTCCCACAATCCTTTCTTCTGCTCCAGCTTCTTTTTCAGTATGTCGAGAATGGCACGATTCGTCGACTCTGCCTGCCCGTTGCTCTGGGGGTACCGCGGTGTAGAGAAGAATAATTTGATGTTGTTACTGGCGCAGAACTTCTTGATTGACTCCGCGTCGAACTGTCGCCCGTTGTCTGCAATGAAAGCCCGCGGCAGTCCAAATCGGCAGATGATGCTGCTCCATAGGAACTTTCCTACTTGAACTTCCCCGATCTTCAGCAACGGGATTGCCTCCACCCACTTGGTGAAGTAGTCGGTGGCGACGAGGAGGAACTTCCTCCGGTTGGGCGACGTCGGGAAGGGGCCCAAGATATCCAACCCCCACTGTTGGAAGGGCCAAGGGCTGGATACTGGGTGCAGCTCTTCTGCGGGTTGATGAATGGAGGGAGCGTGCTTTTGACATTGCAAGCATCTTTTCGCATACCCCCCCGCATCCGCTTCCATGGTAGGCCAGTAGTAGCCCTGCAGCTTTATCTTCCGCGCCAGGGCTCTTCCTCCGGAATGGTTCCCGCACCCCCCTTCATGTACCTCTTTCATGATTTCTGCCGCTTGTTCCTTCGTGAGGCACTTGAGGTACGGTCCGCCAAACGAACGTTTGTACAGCTCGTCGTCGATGAGGGTGTATCTTGGAGCGTGCGCCTTGGTTCTTCGGGCCTCATCGACGTCCTCCGATAGTATCCCATCAAGTAGGTACTTCTTCATATTGCCTATCCAATCCGCTCCGACCGCAATAGTATGGGCCGCCTCGATGGCTTGTGTCCTCCTCGTCATGCAACTATCTTCTGCGGGGCCGACTATTCGTGGGTCGGCTTGCACCTCGATGAAGACTCGCTTCTCTCTGTCTTCTCCGAGTACCGATGCTAGATTAGCAAGGGCATCCGCCTGCTTGTTTTCCGCTCTGGGGAACTGGTGGAAGTTTATGCTTTCGAACTTGACGATCAACTCCCGGGCAAGCTTCAGGTAGGCTTGCATCCTTGCGTCGCGGGCTTCATACCTACCGGTAATCTGATTGATTACCAGTTGGGAGTCGCCGTAGACCTGTAGGCTGGTCACCCCCAGCGCTGTCGCCATCTCCAGTCCTGTCAGCATCGCCTCGTACTCCGCTTCGTTATTCGTCGTCGGGAAAAGTAGCCGCACTGATTTTTCGAGCTTCGTGTGGTCGGGGGTTACTAGGACTACCCCCACACCACTCCCAACTGCGCACGACGAGCCATCCACAAACAATCTCCAGCCCTGTTCTTCGTCTTCCTGTCCTGCTGCCGCACCGACTCCCACGGGTCGACCGACAGCTACCGACAGGTCTTCTAACGTCTCTGGTACCGGTGCAGTGTCTTCCGCCGGGAAATCACTGAGGAAGTCCGCAAGTGCTTGGCCCTTGACTGCTTTCCGAGGCACATACCGAGGACCAAACTCTTGCAGCTCTGCAGCCCACTTGCTCAGCCGACCTGCCCGAGTAGAGTTATCCAGTACTTCCTTCAGGGGGTGCTCGGTGATGACCTCGATGGGGTGAGCGACGAAGTACGGGCGAAGCCTTCTTGACACGTACACTAACGCCAGGGCTACTTGTTCGATCCGCGCGTACCGAGTTTCAGCTGTCGTCATGATGCGGCTGACGTAGTAGACAGGCTTCTCCACTCCTTCACTCTCGCATATCAGTACAGCGCTGATTGCTGTCTCCGATACCGAAAGATACACCCCCAGCGTTGCACCTGGCCGGGGGGCTGTCAAGATAGGGGGTCGGCCAAGATACGTCTTCAGCTCTTGAAACGCCTCTTCACAGCGTTGGTCCCAGTCGAAAGGTGCGAGCTTACTCAGCCTCTCGAACAGGGGCCGACACCGATCTGAGGACTTGGAAATGAAGCGATTGAGAGCGTTGATCCGTCCGGTAAGCTTCTGGACTTCCTTTCGTGACTTGGGCGACGGCATCTCCTCCAAAGCACGGATCTGCTCTGGGTTGGCTTCGATTCCCCGTCGGGTGACCAAGTATCCCAGAAATTTTTCCCGACGTCACGCCGAAGGCACACTTGGCTGGGTTCAACTTCATGCTGTACCTCCGTAGGGTTGCGAAGGTTTCCTCCAGGTCTTGCATATGCGCCTCCTCAGCCTGACTCTTCACAAGCAAGTCGTCGACGTAGACCTCCACGTTCCTTCCGATTTGGTCGATGAACATCTTGTTCACCAGCCTCTGGTACGTCGCTCCCGCGTTCTTTAGCCCGAAAGGCATCATCTTGTAGCAGAAGAGCCCTCGACCCGTGACGAAGGTCGTGTGCTCCTGGTCTTCCGGATTCATGGGGATCTGGTGATAGCCCGAGTAGCCGTCCATGAACGAGAGCCTCTCGTGTCCCGCCGTGGAATCCACCAGGGTATCGATGCGTGGTAGCGGGTAGCTGTCCTTCGGGCACGCCTGGTTGAGATTCGTGAAGTCGATGCAGACACGAATGGCTCCTGACTTCTTGGGGACGGCAACCACGTTAGCGATCCACTTCGGATACCGAGCCTCTCTGATGATGCCAGCTCGTAGCAGCTTCTCTACCTCCATGTTGACAGCTGCTGCTTTTTCCGGTGCTAGCGACCGGGGCTTCTGACGTACAGGCGCAGCTCCTTCTCGTATATTGAGGTGATGACAGGCTACTTCGGGGTGAATGCCTGGCATGTCCTCAACTGACCAGGCGAACACGTCCAGGTTTGCCTTGAGAAATGTCATCATAGCTTCGGCATGATGCTTTGGCAGCTGCGACCCGAGAAAAGTAATCTTCGGGTGACCCGCTTCTCCTAAGTCCACGGGCAGAATTGGTTCGACGGCAGGCGACTCCTCCCACTCCGCGTTTGGGCTCTCCAACTCGTCCGGTTCTTTAGATTCAACCGGTCGGTCGGTCTTCTGAGGGTGCGTCATCCTGCTCAGCTCTTTACCTTCAGCTGGTAGGTCAATCTCCATCGGGTCGCTCGGGCCAGTTAGCTCTTTAAGTTCAGCTAACTGATCGGTCTTCTTCAAGCTCCTTGACGCATTCAGTTCTTTACGTTCAACTGAATGGTCGGTCTTCTGTAGGTCCCCCGACACCATCAGCTCTTTACGTTCAGCCGACATGTCGGTCTTCAGCAAATCCCCCGACACCGTCAGCTCTTTACGTTCAGCTGACAGGTCGGTCTTTAGCAGCTCCCCCGACACCGTCAGCTCTTTACGTTCAGCTGACAGGTCGGTCTTCAGCAGGTCCCCCGACACCGTCAGTTCTTTAAGTTCAACTGACAGGTCGGTCTTCTCAGATGCTTGGCTTCCTCGCACTCCTGCGCTTGATAGGGAGTGGTGCTGGAGCGTTGGTGCTTCTTGACTCTGCTTAGCAGTCCAGAGGTTGAGGATGCCCAACTCAGTGCCGCCTTCACCTGGCTCTCCTCCTTCGATTTGGCATGTCGTCTTCAGATGGATGGCACTGAGCTCGCACTTGGCTGCCGAGGACTGGTCACCTCGAATGCTCATCACACCCTTGTCGGTCCAAAACTTCACTACCTGGTGGGCCGACGAGGGGACCGCATCCAAGTGGTGGAGCCACGGTCTTCCGAGGATGATGTTGTACGCCGAGTGAGCTTCGATTACGATGAACCGGGTAAGATTAGTGAGATGCCCTGTTGTGATCGGGAGGGTGATCTCACCAACCACCCTTGCGGCCTCCCCCGTGAATCCCGTTATCGTCGACGACGACTCGGTCATCTGTCCGCGATCTAGTTGCATGGCATCGAAGGCGCTGAGGAAGAGCACATCAACTGAACTTCCGGCGTCGACCAGAATTCTCTTCACTAGGCAATTGGCTATCTGCAGCCGTATGACCAGGGGATGGTTGTGAGGCCTCTCTATTCCGACCAGATCGGCCGCCGAAAACTGTACTGCAGCTTCCACTCTTGGCTCGGGACGGATGACGGGGTCGAGTACCACATGGTGGACTTGCCTTGTTTGTTCAATACGTCGCACCTGTCGGTCGACGGCATTCGCTGATGGTACCGGGCCATGGTACCCGTAGACTGCATCTACCTCTCGAAGCTGACGCCTTTCTGGCGGAGGACCTGGTAAGCGCTGCGTCGGCGCTCCTCGCTAGACTTCCCCTACAGCCTTGGTCTCCTTACGTTGAGGGAGGTCAACGAAGCAGCCAATATGGCCGGCCTCAATGAGATCCTCAATATGATGTTTGAGCGCCCGACACTGCAGGGTAGTGTGGCCTTGGCCCTGGTGGTACTCGCAGTACCTTGATGCATCTCTGGCTCCCCTCTCTCCAGGTTCAAGCGGTTGCGCCCACTTGAAGTATGGTTCGCCCTTGATAGCTTCCAGGATCTGGTCTATGGGGGCGTTCAGTACTGTGAACTCTCTGTTCCACTGCGGCCTCGCTGGCCTGTCTTGCCTTTGCCGCTTCGCCTCGTGCCGTGTCACATCCCCCTGCTGCTTGTTGACGTTCTTCACAGCAGCGGGCTTGGCGTAGCCCTGGTGCGGGACCCTGGTTTCCACCGCCTTCCTCTTGCGATCCGCGTCCTCGATCTTGATGTACTTCTCAACGCGCCGCGACAGCTCGTCGATCGTCTCCGGAGTTCGCTTGATGAGTGACGCGTTGACGAGCTGGGCAGGCTGAATGGCGTTCTTGAAAGCCGCGATCACCATACGATCCTGCCCGTCTGCGTCCGCCAAGCTCAGGTACTCGGACCTGAACCTATGGTAGAATTGTCGGAGCGTCTCCTTCTGGGTCATACTCATCCCGAAGAGTGACTCAAGAGTCTTCAGCTCCCGGCGGTTACATCGGTACTGGTCGATGAACCGCGTGCTCAGCTCCGAGAAGGAGGAGATGGACGAAGGCCTAAGCTTGTGGAACCATTCGAGGGGGGTTCCCGACAAGCTGTTGGCGAAGGTCCGGCAGAGGATATGATCATCCTCGTGCGGAACCAGAGCATCCCGGAAAGCCAGTACATGCTCCACCGGGTCTTTCGATCCGTCAAACTTGGGGAGGCGTGGAGGATTCCATCCTCGAGGGAACGGCTCCCGGAGTAGCCTCTCGACAAGCGGCGACCGTGCGGCTCCTCGGATGGCGACTTCCTCCAACCGGTCGGGAGCTCGGACCCCCGGTCGGTCTCGCTGGATCTCCTCTCGCTCCCCGAGTCGCTCCGACGCATGCACCCGCATGCGCTCGTGTACGCTCCTCCGATCAGTAGTATGAGCCGGCTGCCGACTAGCTGGCGTCATCCGAGTGTGGTGACTATCACTCGGTTGACGATGATGCTCGCCGTCTCGCTTCGGGCGATGCACTTGTGCCGAGTCCGTCTTGGAGTGATGCTTGGAGGCATGCGGCTGTCGCGCGTGCGCCCCGAGCCGGGACCAGACATCCGAGCGTGCCGATGCCGCTCGAGCGTGTTTGTTTCTTTCCACGGGCTCCGGACTACTTGAGTCTCGCCCGTCGGGATTTGCACTCTGGACCTCCACCGAGCGATTAACCCTGACCTCCACCTGAGGCACTGGCTGCGGATGCATTTGCACTGGTGGGTCAGCTTGAGTGGGGAGACTCTGTCCCGCTTGGGCCAACATGCCCTGGTTGAGTAGACCACCCGTCGGCGCGGCCCGCACGAAGTCACGCAACTCCTCGTAGTTGCGCTGCATCGTTTGGAGCTGGGTGGTGAGAGATTGCTGGGTCATCATCATCGTTGCCAGAAAAGCTTCCGATAGACCCCCTGTCAGAGGAGCCAGGGTTGCTACCGGAGCTTGACTGGACTCCCCGACCCCCAGTACAGGATTCGCCAACGGGACTACGCGCTCCGTGTCCGCCGATGGTTGAACAAGACGCCCGACGGCACTTGCATCTCCGAGTGGTACAGTTTCGGACGGGAGCTGCGACGTCGAGCGGGTACGATACGGTCCACCGGCCATCGTTCTTCAACCGCGTGGTCGTGGACTGCTGGTTGCAGGTAGCCTCGGACTGGTCGACACCCACGGGTCAACAGTCGAAAGCTCTAGTAGGAAGTCTCGAAGACGATCCCACAGACGGCGCCAAGATTGTGGGGGGTTTTTTAGTCGAACCGGGCGGTTCGGGTGGCGAGCACAATCTAACAAGCCGAATACAAAGATAGACGGTAGTTACGTGGAAAAACCCCTTCGCAACGTCGAAGGGGAAAAAACCACGGGTGGGGCGAGAATGCACTAAAACAGCTCCTTCGTTTACAATCTCTCACCTTGACCCCAATTACATACCCTGAGGACCGGTCTCCCAAACTACCGACCTCTGCAATTTCACTCAGTCTACCGACCGCTGCAGACAGCGTCTGTCTGCAGGTCGCTTGCAAACAGTGTCTGGCTGCTGACCGACCAACCTCCGCAGACAGCCTCTGGGTGCAGACCGACCGACCTTCGCAGACAGCTTCCAGGTGCAGACCGACCGACCTTCGCAGACAGCTTCCGGGTGCAGACCGACCGATCTCCGCAGCTCCACAAATTCCGGGACGAAACAGGCAGCCTCTCCTCCAGAATTCTTCCTCTCCCATCTCTGTAGGGGTGGGTCCCCTTTTATAGTGGCGGGGTGACGGTTACACTCCGCGAAAATCGGGCGAGTGACGTGTCCCCGCAATGAGCTCAACCGCCGCGATGACGTGGCGCGCGGTTGACACCTGGTCACGTTGGCCCGGAAATGCGGAGCGTTGTCAGCACTACGGGCCGTGTCTGACTGCTACTTCACTCCTCATTTCGTTGCTCATCCCATCGAGGAGGGGGGGGGTGTGCTTCCTTGGTGACCCGACCGGCCGGCCCCCCCCCTTGGGTACATGCCGACCCACACAGAGGGGGGGGCTGCTGCCTCCTTTGTGAACCAACCGACCGGCCCCCCCTTGGGTACATGCCGACCCACACAGAGGGGGGGGCTGCTGCCTCCTTTGTGAACCAACCGACCGGCCCCCTTTGTGAACCAACCGACCGGCCCCCCCCTTGGGTACATGCCGACCCACACAGAGGGGGGGGCTGCTGCCTCCTTTGTGAACCAACCGACCGGCCCCCCCCCTTGGGTACATGCCGACCCACACAGAGGGGGGGGCTGCTGCCTCCTTTGTGAACCAACCGACCGGCCCCCTTTGTGAACCAACCGACCGGCCGGCCCCTTGGCTACATGGCAACCCACAAAGAGAGGGAGCGGGGGGCTGCTGCCTTCTTCATGAACCAACCGACCGGCCCCTTGGCTACATGGCAACCCACAAAGAGAGAGAGCGGGGGGCTGCTGCCTTTTTGGTGAACCAACCGACCGGCCGACCGGCTCCAAAAAAGAATAATACACACAGGCATCAAATATGCTATTCAAATTAATGATTTTAATGGGCAGTCGATGAATCTTCTAAGACATTTGATGTCCCTAGAGATTTTAAAATTTAGTGATTTTTGGTGAGGATGATCAACTCGTCATAGATAACACCCCCACCAAGTTTCATCAAATTATGAAAACTTCAAGTTACATTTCGCACAAAGCTTCGCATATACGAGGATTGTCACCTGGTTAAAAATTGTCATGTGGCACTTGAATTAAAGGACTAGTGTGTTGACTAGTCGGGAGGACCATACACCCTATTTCCTAAATGGGAATAGAGAGTATGGTCCTCCCGACCAGCCATCACGCTAGTCCTTCCCTATATTTAGGTGTCACGTGATACTTTTAAACTAGTTTTTTTTTAATGAATGGTCAATCCACTCTACTTGGATCATAATAATAATTTTTTTTAAAAAAAAAAAACTTAAAACAACTTGATCAACAACCAAAACATTTAATGGTATACTGTAGCGCACAAATACCCCTTGCTATGGTTAATATAAAAATACCACTTGGCATAATTTTTTTTTCAAATTTTTTTTCATAATCATTGTTAGGAAGGGTGAACCCATCTTGACCAACCTCTAACCCTGGTTAAAAATTGTCATATGACACTTAAATTGAAAGAAGTATTAGCATGTTGGCGAGTAGGGAGGACCATGCAACTTATTCCCTATATATAAAGGGTTGTTAGGATGCGGTGTGTGGTGCATGCGGTGCGACACCACAGCCGTCTGATGCACCGTTGCGTGCATCGTACGCACACAGCGGGTCCATCAAACAGTTGTGGTGTCTGACGTAGCGGTGCATCAGACGGCTGCGGTGTTGCGCCGAACGCATCGCACACCACATTTTATCATTTCTCTCTCTCTCTCTCTCTCTCTCTCTCTATATATATATATATATATATATATATATATATATATATGGCTGTTAGGTTGAGCTATGAGTTGTCGGTTTAGAAAGTGAGCTGTGCTTACTTTGACCCCTCTGGAAGTTTTAGAATTTGATGAAATTTGGTGAGAGTGTTGTCTAGGGTAAGATGATCATCATCATCAATTTTCATCAAATTCTAAAACTCCTCTAATGGTCGAAGTAAAATATGTCGTCCGCAATCACCATTAAAATCTACAAATTTTGCTTCGGCTATTTGACCCCCCTAGAAGTTTTAGAATTTGATAAAAATTGGTGAGGTTGATCGTCTTACCCTAGACAACACCCTCACCAAATTTCATCAAATTCTAAAACTTCTATAGGGGTCAAAGTGAGCGCAGCTCACTTTCTCCTTCGGCAGCTCACAAATAATTCTCTTTATATATATATATATATATATATATATATATATATATATATATATATATATATATATATATATATATATATATATATATATAGAGAGAGAGAGAGAGAGAGAGAGAGAGAGAGAGAGAGGTTTCACAATTTGACGATTTCAATGAGAAGTATCAACTTGTCATAGATATCATGCTCACAAAAAATTAGCAAATTATGAAACCTTTAAGTCGGTGAAAGAATCATGTATAATTTTATTAGTAACCTTAAAACGAGTAAAAATATAATAGTCAAATATATATCAACCCAAACAGATGTATTATTTGTGAATTTAAGTACTTAAATAACTCAAAAATACTCAAGTAACTAATCAATAATTCTTAAAATTCTTGGGTATGATGTACATTCATCAAATAAAGATACTAGTAATCATATATATATATATATATATATATATATATATATATATATATATATATATATATATATATATATTTTCATCAGTGTAGTCAAGGCAGCACCTAGGTGTTTTGGTTTGTCTAGGAGAAGCGGCACCTAGGCAATGAGAAATTATTAAATATTTATATATTTATATATATTTTTTAAATATGGATATACATGATTTTAGTAATCTAGTAACATGTTGATTATAATTTTCACCAAAAAGTCAAATTATATAGAAACTATACGAATACTGTACCCATAAACTGAATCAGAAAATCAAAAAAATCCAAAATTCTTATAAACCCATCATAAGAATTTGAATTAATTCAACTCAATTTTAAGTTAATTCTACTCAATTTTGAACCCTCCGAAATTCTTATGAACCAATCATCAGAATTTGAGTTAATTAAACTCAATTTTTAGTTTATTCAGCTTAATTTGATTTAATACAACTCAATTTTTAGTTAATTCAACTCAATTTTGAAAACCCCATAAATACTTATACCCATTATAAGAACTTGAGTTAATTTAACTCAATTTTGAAAAACCACCAAAATCTTATGAACCCATCATAAGAATTTGTGCAAATTCAACTCAATTTGAGTTAATGCAACTCAATTTTGAGTTAATTCAACTCAATTTTGAAAATCCCCAAATTCTTATTAACCGTCATAAGAATTTGAGTTAATTCAACTCAATTTTAATTTATTTCAACTGAATTTTTAGATAATTCAACTCAATTTTGAAAAAAACCCCAAATTCTTATAAACCCATGATAAGAATTTGAGTTAATTTAACTAAATTTTGAGTTTATTCAACTCAATTTGAGTTAATGCAACTCAACTTTAAAAAACCCCCAAATTCTTATGAACATATCATAAGAATTTGAGTTAAGTCAACTCAATTTTAAATTAATTCAACTAATTTTTTAATTAATTCAACTCAATTTTAAAAACCTCCAAATTCTTATGAGCCCATCATAAGAATTTGAATTAATTTAACTAAATTTTGAGTTTATTCAACTCAATTTGAGTTAATACAACTCAATTATGTTAATTCAACTGCCCAGACGCCTAGGCGATCCTAGAAGCCTAGGCGTCAAGCAGTCCTAAGCGGCCGGCTAGGCAAACCTAGGCGGCAGCCTAGAGAAGACCGCCCGGCGCCCGCCTAGGGGGTCGCCTAGGTCAAAAACACCTAGGTGACGCTTTGACTACAGCGATTTTCATTTCAAATTGCCCATGTTTATTGAACATAGCAGGGGACATAAATGCAAACAAAATGCCGATATGGGGTGCATTGGCCTCGTCATAAACACGAACAAAATGCCAACGTGGGTAGCCCATGTCAGCATTTTGTCCGCATTTATGTCCCCTGCTATGTTCAATTAGCCGTGATTTGACAGTGTACTATTCATGTGGAAGTGTACAAATGATGGTACAATCAAGCTATCCTGAACATGCACTATAGGTAGTATCACGTCCATCGATTCTGCAGCTGATCAAGGTTCATCATCATTCCCATGGTGAATTTTTTTTTTTAATATGCCAAATGGCCAAAATGCTACAATAGGGTGATGCAAGCAACATTATGCATGCACGGAGCCACAAACAACTTAAAATACCAAGTAATATTTCCTATCTTACATACCTCTTCTAGTTCTGATCACCACCACATCAACTTCTGATTAGGTTCCATATAATCTCCTGCGTGTAAAGAGTACCCCTCGGCCGCCACCTTTTATCGCTGATTTGGCCAAAGAATCGGTAAAATCATGAACCCACAGTTCCATGGCTCCAGGCTGAACATTTTCCTGCTTGGACATGGCGGAGTTCAGAAGAGATGCAAAGCACTGTTGCTTGCTTTCCCCACCGTTATCGATCCACTTTGTGGCAGTATGGAAAGGTATGTACAGTGTCTACTGGTAGATGTGATCACTGTACATATGCGCCGTCATGTTCAAGCACTGAAGCATAGCCTCCCCTCGCCTGCTGATTGTGAATATAGATATACCACCGTTATTCACGTCGATTGCACGAAACCTGCGATGTCAAAAACTACGATCACAAATGGCACTTAAGACAAAATCTGAGTTGTATACCAAGTTTATCACTTTACGGTAGCCCCTAATCAATAAAAACCATGAAATTGGGAAACACGATTCTCATCGAATATGATGCATTGAGTCCCGAGTAAAACCCGTCATCACCATCGCCGTCATCATCAACATCACCATCCAGGTCATATACAATCAAGGATGGGATCAACTCTAGGTGAGATGGCCAAGGATTTTCTGACCGGCTGTCAACCTGACATCAACCCTCTTAAGATTGATGCTGAAACCTGACCAAGGCAATTTGGCAAGACAGGTGCATGCTGAGAAACCTAAAAGGCCAGTTGGTGGGTAGAAATAACTACCTTGTTGGTTGGTTACGCAGCGTAAGCTTATGCAACCAGGGAGCAACCCTCCAAAGTTCCCCTAATATAGGAAATAGTCTAGTCAAAGGAGGTAAAAGGCTGTATTTGATCTAGGAAATTACATTCGTCTCCTTGGCACAAACTTCCCGAAGATCATAAATAAAACAACTGTCACTAATAAGAGAAAGAAACTCTTCTAAAATCTCCAATTGACAATCCTAGGGGAAAAAAAAAACCTTACCTCTCTGGTCCGAGCCCAAGAGCTGTGCAGATGAGCGCCCGCAAGATGGATTTGTGGGTGACGACCAAAATACTTTCCCCCTGATGAGTAAGAAACAAGGATGTCGGGCATACAAGAGAACCACCTACTGATCCATAGATTTAGGCCTCGGATGCGAAGAGAAAGCACTTACGGGTGTTAACAAGATCTCCCTCCAAGCCTCTCTTGCAGTTCCCCATAGTTTTCGAATAGGATAGATACCGTCCACTTCAAAATTGGCTGGATCTTCTCTCCATGCTGTGTATAACTCCGGATATTTTTTTCTAGCATCCGCTGCCTCCATATTCAAAATGTGATTACTTGCCGCTAACCATGTATGACCGATAGAGAAGGAAGGAAGAAGAAAACCAGCACACATACCATTTGTCATGCCCTCGAGAAAGAACAGGTGTGCCTCTTTCAATGAATCAAGGAAAACCAGCTGCTGTTCCCTCCCTTGCCATATTAGTTCAGCAGATGACTGTATCAAACACCTATGATTGAGAATCGACGAACGATGACAACAGTAGTGAACTGGTTGTCAGATGGAAAGACATGAAAAATTGAGAGTTTCCGAACGAGGAGGGGTTCAAACCTTCGCCCGTGAAATGGGACTGGAGAAGCAGATATCAAAGCTTACATTGACCAAGGCGTTACGACATTTCTCAGCTTGCCTAGCTCCAGTGTCTGTTAATACTGACAAGTTAGAGCTTCCCTGGTTATAAGCGATGACGAGGTCAGTATCTGTACCTTAGAAAGCAACCATAATAACAGGCAACCCAATAATCCAAATCAAAATTTTTCTTTGAGTAAATGATAATTCAGTATGTTCTAAACTTAGAAACTTCAAGTTATACATGAAAAAATAATGATGGGTAAAAAGTCTTGTTATTTTACAAATTTACATGAAAATTGAGAAGACGATAGTGGAAATGAGAATTGATCATTGCACTTTTTCAAATTTCCGTGAAAATTGAGAAAAAAATATTGGAAATGAGAATCATGCATTGCAATTTTACAAATGCACATGAAAATTGAGAAGAAAAATTGGAAATGAGAATTGTGATAATATCGTAAAATTGCAAAATTTGAGAGTTTACCATGGCAACGAGGGACCAACCTTCAAGCGAATTAAGAAAGAGACAAAGTTGTGTGTAGTACAGCAGCCAACTTATTTATATTCTGAAAAAAAGACCCAAGTGCAAGTCTGCAAGCTGAGCTAAAGCAGTGGTCAAGGGGACTCAATCAAGACAAGCAAACTAGCATACAAAGGCATTACTAAAGGATAGCTAAGTAGATACATGACTATGAGATGATGTCAAAGATACAATATGACTGCACTGAAAAGGGTGCAACATATTGTCAAGTTGTAACCATCAAACCATAGGTGGTATGATCTATTAGCATGGGAAGAAGCCCAAAGGGCACACCATGGGAGAAGCCCTCAGAGGGAATGCTCACCTATATTAGGACACAAGGACAAGAATATATACAATCTCCAAAAGGTAGCGGAAGAAGTGGTGGCCGAAGAGCTTAGGCTGCAAGCTAAGCTGAGTAGGAAGCATGAGTGTATAACCATGAACGATCACGAGAAAAAGCACACAACTTCTACTGAGTTAAGGAGACGAATGTGCAATGCTGGAGACAAGTCCGACCAAGGCAACGATCCTTGAGCGACTGGTTGTTGGACAAAGAACTGAAAGTTGAAGAGGCTGATGATGCAACTGGTAGCGAAGAATGACTAAGTGATGCCCTAGATAGCTAACACAATAGATTTATAGTGAAGAGCATAGCGCGGCTCGGAGAGTAAAGCGTAAGACGCATGCGCGGCTTGGTGAAGAGCAGAGTACGGCTAGAAGAGTAAGGTGTGAAGCGCAAGGTGCAGCTCATAAAAGAGCGATACGCGACACATCTCAATATAGAGCTAAGCACGACTCAGAGTGAAATGTGGAGCACGAGCACGGCTCAAAGAAGAGCAATATGCGGTGCATAAGGTGCGGCTCCATAAAAGAACGATGCAAGGTGCATAAGGCGCGGATCAATGAAGAGTGATGCACAGCGGCAAGATCGGAGAGGCGTGCTAGATTCGGATGCACAAGCACTCGAATGTGTGCAACACGTGAGTAGACACGAGCGCACGGTGAAGTTCAAGAATGTACGGTATAGTGAGGTGCACGTGTTAGCATGGGAACGGGCTAACATTGACTCAGCGAGTGTGCGACAGCGGGTTGGTGTGCATCACTAACTCAGGCACCTTGTCGAACACATGGTGATCGCTCAACCCAAAGTAGCAGCAAGCAGCAGCAGACGCGGGTAATGATGCGATGGCCTATAGATGGTGGATAGCTAGTGATGACGGACATGCACAAAAGATCAATGGTGGCAACAAAAATTGCACAAATCAGGGCTTGAATCGAAAGAGATCAAAAGCAGCGATCGAGTGGCTCCAAAGGTGACACGGCTGCTCTGTCATGAGACAACAACAACAGCTCTAAAAGGCAAATGGTCGAGCACTTGGTGAACTCAACCAAAGAAACAAAGGATCGAGAAATAAAGCCTCCATGCATACTTGAATCACATTGCGGATCATTGATGGAACACCTTATTCAGATTTGGATTACCTCTTATGCAGCTCATTTTTCTGGAGCTTACCATGATCTCTACCTGTTGGACCACGATGCTGAGCAAGCCGTCGATGCACATGGGAAATACTTCCTAGATGAACTCCTATATCTCTATGAAGGAGAAGGCACTGCCGGAGGTGTTGGATATTAAGTGTAGGTCCCTCAGATCATGGTTTGATTGGAACCCGAAGGCGTGGATCAAGATCGACAAAAAGGGAAGGCGTCCTTCCTACGTCCGATGAAATCTAGGTTGGTGGTGCTAGTGTTGAGGTCCCATAGGTGGAGCTCTTGTCCCAGGATCCAGAGAGCAACTGGCCGTCAAAGGAGAAGACATGTTGGACGAAGCAGTTGTTGCGGTTGTGAGGGTATAAGAATTAAAAGGAACTGGAAGATGATGAACAGTGTCTAGCAGATCCAGGCCGTGTCCCTTGGTTTCTTGCAGATCTCACCAGTCGAATCGTCACTTAAAACATAATCCACTTAAGGTTGTAGAGATCTGAGTCGTTTGATTAGATCAATAGCACATCTATCTCATCTATTAACCCCTCTCTCTGTTGGGGTTGGATGGGGACTTCTTTAGAGAGCAGCCATCAAAGGAAATCAGATAGATTTCAGCAGGTTGTTAATCACGAACCAAATGCATTGGGACTTGCTTACGCCAGAGAAGAAGACTGGATACGGGATCATGCCTCAAGCCTATCACACAGATCATGCGCGGGTGGCGATGACGATGGCCTCGATCCTGCTTGCAGGTCGGTAAGGAGAACACTTCATCACCCTGTCTCTATGTGACAAGCAGGATTAATCAATCTTCAATGGATCTCCTTTCAAAAGCCAAGCATCAGAGGGAAGTGACCCTCGGATGAGATGGCACGGGTGGATCGGGGCCAACTGCGTGACAGGATCTCGATGTTGGCGCTGGAGGATCGGCATTGTAGCAAACCCGATGAAGAGATGATCTTGACAGTAACGGCAAGCTCAAGCTTCGATCGAAGGTTCGACGGCGAGGCTCCTACCGACCAGTGTTTTAAAAAACTCGCCCCAGAGTACGCCCGGGGCTCGCCCCGGGGCGAGGCGGTCCTAAAACGCCCAGGGCGGCTCTAGTTGGGGCTTTTTTCCTATGGGGCTTACTCCTGAACCACTGGGATGTACGCCCCGAACGCCCGGGCACTCCTTTTACGCCCCAATGGCCTGGGCTTACGCTCTATTGGAGTTTGTCTGCATAGTTGAAAAAATATGATTTGATTACTATCATGTGATCTTTTATATGTGTCTTAATCTCTTGGATGACGATTATAATATTTTGGGAACTAAAATTATTTTAAATTGGTTCTATATCATGTATGGAATGGTAGAATCTATGGAATATAAACATTGATAGTTTGGATTTTGGTTAGAAACTTATAATTAGATCTTAAATGATATTGAAAGACAATGACAAGTTCATTTTTATTATCATTTTTTATATATTTCTGATTTATCAACCATGTTTGTAGGCTTAAATGCTTTGTTTGATAACTTTGCTCATAGTTTTTTTTTATATTTTGTTTGTCTTTAATCTATTTTTATTTTTTATATAATATTATTTATTTCTATATATAGTTTTAAATTAAAAAAATAAAAATTCATGGGGCTTACGCCCCGCCCCAAAGCAGGCAAAACGCCCCACCATACGCCCCCGCCTCTGAAAACACTGCTACCGACAGAGGAATATGTTCGCGGAGATGTCCGGTGGTGGTGGTGGTTGGAGCAGTGGTGGAAGCAGTCGACGATGGATGATCATTGTAGCTCTGATACCATATTAGAATGGGAAAACCATGGGAGAAACCCTCAAAGGAAATGCTCAACTATATTCAGGCATAAAGCAAAGTGTTAATGTACATATAATGAGTCGGGTTTACTGTACAGTCGGGTCGGGTTTACTGTACAGTCGGGTCGGTTACATGTACATATATTTGGGCTTGAGTCCCTCAATGGATTCATTCTGTTCCTCTCCAAACCCTAGCCGTCATCTCCTAACATGGTATCAGAGCTCTAGGGTTCTCCCGACGACGACGACGGTCCTCCGGCTGCACCTCCTCCGGCCTCCCTCCTTCTCCGGCTGCACCTCCTCCGGCTGCACATCCTCCGGCTGCCCCTTCCCACCGGCTGCATCTCCCCGACCTCTCTACAGCCCCCGCCCCCTTTTCCGACCACCTACAACCCCCCCGCACCACCTACAGTCCCCCCCCCGGCCACTCCTCTGCCCTCCCGTCACCGCCGGCCCCCCCCTTCTCCCCCCCGAACCTCCTACAGCCCACCCGATCCCCCTCCAGTCACCCCCGAACCCCCTCTAGCCCACCCGATCCCCCTCCAGTCCCCGCCGGCCCCCTCCTTCTCCCCCCCCCCCCCCCCCCCCCCCGACCCCCCTCGAACCTCCTACAGACCACCCGATCACCTCCCGACACCCTACAGCCCCCCCGACACCCCCCGACCCCCCTCCTCCACCCCCCTTCAGCCCTCCCACCTTTCCCGGATTCCCCCCCTCCTTTGAGCCTTTTCAATGGCCTCTCCAGCCGTACCGTCCGTCGTTGCGATCTCTCCACCGCTGAAGGCGGTCGCCTTTCAGCTGTCATCGGCCGGCGACTGGCCTGACTGGTCCCTCACCGTCGAGGCCGATCTCTCCAGTCGTGATCTGTGGGGCCACATCACCAGCGAGGATACTCCTCCCACTGACTACTCCGGTTTCTCATCTGTCTCCAGCAGTGCAGCCTCTTCTGCTGCGACTGCTACCACGGCCACCACCGTTGCTGCCCTTACGTGGCGCCGCCACGATCAGGCCATCCGGGCGTACCTTCTGGCCTCTGTTGCTCGTCCACTCCTTGCTCCCATCGGCCGCCTTCCGACAGCGCGCGCGATGTGGGAGTATCTCCGGGACCGTTTTCTCCCGCGCGGAGGCGCATGCCGGCATCAGCTCATCTGTGACTCACAGTCTGCCCGTCAGGGGGAGCGCACCATTCAGGATTTCTTCAGTCAGATGAGTGCCTATTGGCATGAGTTGGACTCACTGATCCCGGAGAGGTGTGCCTGCCCCCGCTCCAGGGATTTCCAGCGCTACCTTGACGAGGGTCACCTACACCAGTTCCTGGCAGCGCTTCGGCCGGAATTTGCTCTCATAGCTGCCCAGCTCCTGCACCGTGAGCCACTCCCTCGGCTGGAGGATGCTCTACTCGCTTTGGTCGACGAGGAGACCCGCCTTCAGACCCAGGGTGCTCGTCCTCCTCCACTTGCTCCTAGCTCCGACACTGTCCTGGCAGCCGGGTTCTCCGATGAGGCTGTCTTCTGTCACTACTGCAAGGAGCCCGGTCACATGAAGCGCGAATGCCCTACTCGTCCTCCTCGCAACCCCCGCTGGGGTCCGGATGAGAGAGCATCACGCTGGACTTCGTCTTCACGCGATGATCGACGCGGCGGTCGTGGTGGACGGAGCCGTGGACGTGGTTCGTCTTCTTTCCGCCACTTTGGTGGTACAGCGGCTACTGCAGAGGCCTCGACGCTCCCCACTGCTCCCACAGCTCCTTCGCCGCCTGAGCCGGACCGTCTTCAGCGCCTCGAGGAGCTCCTTCTTCGCCACATAGCCTCCACCGGCTCCGCGACTGCGCACGGCTTGTCTGCCACCTCTGGTACTACTGCTCCATGGATCTTCGATTCGGGTGCCTCCTGTCACCTTACTTTTGACTCTATTGTCCTCACGGACTGCTCTCCCACTACCACCCACCAGGAGGTTCGCACTGCGGATGGGACTCTCGTCCCTATTCCGCAATGTGGCTCCATCACCACCACCTCTGACCCTTCTGGTCGCCTGACCCTATCCCATGTCCATCATGCCCCCCGTCTTAATATTAATTTGATTTCTATCAGTTCTCTTTGCGACTCTGGCCTGACTGTCACCTTCACCCCTTCTGTTTGTGTTGTGCAGGATTCGCGGACGGGTCAGAGGATTGGGCTGGGCCGTAGAGCAGGAGGACTCTACCAGTTGGACCATCTCCATGTGTCTTCAGTTGCGTCTGTCATGTCTGTCACCTCTGATGCCGACCTGTGGCACAGAAGGTTAGGTCATATATCGAGTGATCGACTCAAAAGCGTATTCCGTTCGGGCGCTTTGGGTCGAGCGTCTTTCTCCCCCCTCTCTGTTTGTACGGGTTGTAGACTGGCAAAGCATCTGGCTCTTCCATTTTCTGCTAGTACTTCCCAGTCTGATGCCTTATTTGACTTAGTTCATTCAGATATTTGGGGTCCTGCTCCTGTTGCATCTCTATCGGGTTATATGTATTATGTGTGTTTTATTGATGACTATTCTAGGTGCACCTGGGTCTATCTCATGCGTCATCGGTCTGAAGTACCTCACATCTTTAGGAGATTCACCACTATGATACACACCCAGTTTGGTCGGCGAATCAAGACCTTTCGGTCTGATTGTGCCAAGGAGTATCTCTCCTCTGAGATGCGTGAGATTCTTCAGTCTCACGGCACTCTTCACCAGCAGTCCTGTCCCCACACCCATGAGCAGAACGGCGTTGCCGAACGCAAGCATCGTCATGTCCTTGAGACTGCACGAGCCTTGCTTCTCTCTGCGTCTGTTCCTCACTCCTACTGGGCTGAAGCTGTCATGACGGCTGTCCACCTCATCAATATCACTCCGTCGTCTGCTCTGTCCGGTGCCACCCCTCACGAGCGCCTTCACTCTAGTCCACCTGACTACTCTCTTCTTCGTACGTTTGGCTGCACGTGCTTCGTTCTTCTTCCTCCCCATGAGCGCACCAAACTTTCTGCGAGGTCTGTTAGGTGTGTTCACTTGGGGCTCAGTCGTGAGCACAAGGGGTATCGCTGCTATGATCCCTTAGCTCGTCGGATCCGTGTCTCCCGTCATGTCTCCTTTGTTGAGGATGTCCCGTATTTTGCACCTGAGTCTCGGGATCTTTCCTTGCCTACTTCGTCATCCTCCTCGCCCTCCTCACATCTCCACATCCCTGTTCTACCCCCGGTTTCTGTTGCCCCATCCACGCCTACTCCACCACCACCACTACCTCCTCAGTCTCCATCGCCACCACCACCACCACCTCCTCAGTCCCCCACGCCACCTCCACCACCACCCATTACTCGTGTCTATGTACGTCGGTCTGCAGCTCCCCCTCCAGAATCGGTTCTCACTGGTACTCCCTCGCCTGATGCTGCTGCTCCCTCCTCCCCGGTCGTGGATCCTGCTCCTGTTCGGCGCTACCCAGCGCGCGAACATCACCCTCCTGCCAGATACGACTACTCTCCTGACAGGTTTGGTTACTCTGCTTTTCCCACTGACTCTCCTGACTCTTCTGGCTTCTCTGCCAGTGTCTCCTATTCACCATCCTTTCAGGCCTTTCTTACTGCTCTTCACACTCATCGGGAGCCCCAATCGTACCGTGAGGCAGCATTACATCCAGAGTGGCGGCAGGCCATGTCAGTTGAGCTTGAGGCTTTTCAGCGGACCCAGACCTGGGAGTTGGTGCCTTGTCCCCCCGGGGTGGTGCCTGTTAGCTGCAAGTGGATCTTCAAGGTCAAGACTCGACCTGACGGATCCATTGAGCGGCACAAGGCTCGCCTCGTTGCTCGTGGCTTCTCCCAGGAGTATGGGATTGACTACGAGGAGACGTTTGCTCCAGTTGCTCGGATGACTATTGTGCGCACCCTCTTAGCTGTGGCAGCTGCTCGAGGGTGGCCTCTCCATCAGATGGATGTCACCAATGCGTTTCTTCACGGTGATCTCTCCGAGGAAGTCTACATGGCTCCTCCTCCGGGCACTTCAGTTCCTCCAGGACACGTGTGTCGGTTGCGCCGGGCCATCTATGGGCTCAAGCAGGCCCCTCGTGCCTGGTTTGAGCGTTTTCGCAGTGCAGTTCTGGCCGCCGGGTTTGTTGAGCGTCACTCCGACTATGCCTTGTTCACTCGCTCCTCCAATCAGGGCATTGCAGTCCTTCTCCTCTATGTGGATGATATGATCATCACTGGGGATGACAGTGCCACCATCGCCTCTCTCCAGCGGCACCTCCAGAGTCAGTTTGAGATGAAAGACCTGGGCTCTCTTCGCTACTTTCTGGGCCTTGAGATTGCCCGGTCAGCTCGTGGTCTGTTGGTCTCCCAGCAGAAGTATATCTCCGACATTCTTACTGATGCTGCCCTTACTGACACACGTACTGCTGATACACCCATGGAGCTCAATTTGAAGCTTCTCGCTACAGATGGTGATCCGCTCCAGGATGTCTCCCGCTACCAGAGGTTGGTTGGGATGCTTGTCTATCTCACCATGACCCGGCCAGACATTGCCCATGCTGTTGGCATTGTCAGTCAGTTTGTTCAGGCTCCACGGTCAGTACACTATGCAGCTGTTCTTCGGATTATCCGCTACCTCCGGGGCACCATCACCCGTTCACTCCTGTTTCCCTCCACCTCTCCGTTGGTGCTGCGTGCCTACTCAGATGCAGATTGGGCAGGAGATGCAGACACTCGTCGATCTACTACAGGATACTGTGTGTTTCTAGGTGACTCACTGATTTCGTGGCGCAGCAAGAAGCAGGAGTCTGTTGCTCGCTCCAGCACCGAAGCCGAATACAGGGCTATGGCCTCCACCACCGCCGAGATTGTCTGGCTTCGCCGTCTTCTGCTTGACTTGGGAGTGGTGATATCCGGGCCCACTCCTCTCTTCTGTGACAACCGGAGTGCTATTCAGATTGCTAGCAATCCAGTCTTCCATGAGCGAACAAAGCATATTGAAGTTGATTGTCATTATGTTCGCCAGGCATTTATCGATCACACCATCTCCCTGCCCTTCATTCCCTCATCGGAGCAGACTGCTGATTTTCTGACGAAGCCCCTGACGACAGCTCGCTTCCGGCATTTTCTAGGCAAACTCTCGGTTCATGATCCACCGTGAGTTTAAGGGGGAGTGTTAATGTACATATAATGAGTCGGGTTTACTGTACAGTCGGGTCGGGTTTACTGTACAGTCGGGTCGGTTACATGTACATATATTTGGGCTTGAGTCCCTCAATGGATTCATTCTGTTCCTCTCCAAACCCTAGCCGTCATCTCCTAACACAAAGAATATATACGAGCGACATAAGGTGTGGTCACCTCCGGGTGAGAATACCACACAATGTCAAAGAAAAAAAATACATGATAAAAGACATGTAAAGAAAAACATATAAGTATATAACTACTCTAAACATGATCCATCCTAGAAGGTGATTGAGGGAAGCACCGAAGTGATGCCTGAGCCTCGGCAATGGAGCATGATAATAGAGAAAAGGGTTTATACTCTAAATATGATGCTAAGTTTGAACTGGGCATGCAATGGGAAGAACCCAGTAAACAACATCAAGGTTATGACTGAAGCACAAGCATTAACAGAACCCCAAGAAGCCCAAAAAAATCCTTGAAGCAACATTAAGATTCTTGGCAAGGTAAGTCCAAAGGAGGTCTGGAAGGTTTCGAAATAAATACTAACGAAATAAACACTAAGGAACAAAAATATCTAAGAAGAAAACCAAAAGAAGGAAAAGCAACCTGGACAAGGATGAATGCCGTCAAGACAAGTGGAGAAATATGCTGAGTTATGGACAAATATCAGATCCAAAGGATCCAAAAGCTTGCAAAAAAGGGTATCGCCCACGAATGAGCAATCGGATGGCAAATCAAGATAAAAGAAGAACAATAAAAGAAAACTCAGAAGAAATGCTCACAGATGGGACAAAAAAAGATCAACAAAATGAATACACTCCATGTCTAAAGCCTGAACCATAGATGTGCAAATCTATCAAGGAAGCTGATTTTATTTAAATTCAATAAAGTCGTAAAACAGGAAAAAAAAAATATTGAAATAGCATAATCATAACCATCAAGCTGTGTCCTATCTATTTGAGGTCGGAGTTATGAATCTTTCTTCACCTTTCATTTCTATTTAGGGCTATATCTGCTGCCAATGACAAAACAATATACCAACCTAATTACCATGGATGCCAGAGGAAATAAATAACATTGTAACCCTTTCATATAATAATTATCTAGCAAGTTGCTTAGCAACAACACACCTGAACTCTACTTTCCTCATTCCAAGAGCTTAAACCATGCCTAACAAGAGTCACCTTTTTCGAACAAGATAAGTACTCATCTGTAAGTCGCGTTGTTGCCCCTTTAAAATCATATGCACCACCAGTCATAGTCACATGATTTTGGAGTTGGTCTTCTGTAGTGTTTAAACTATTTTGGACTTGGAATACGAGATTATTTGATTTTCCTGCATGAGCGTTAAACAAACATGAAAGTAATCAAGGGAATGTAATTTTCTATATAAGATGCAACCTTGGGGAAGATAAATGCATTAGGCACATAACACGGATTTAATATTTTAGACCATGAAGATTAAAAGAATAAATTGTTACGCCATCAACTTTTTGACCGCATAGACAATATTAGTGAACACTTGAATGTCTATCAGTGGTAACAATATTGGTGCAATAATTATGTTTAGTAAAACAAGAATTGCCATTTTATGGAATGTTCTCTATGTTGGTCTCTAGTCACCAGTCACCTTGAGCATGCAAATTAAGGGGAAAGATGCAGATATTAACACTGTACAATTATGGTAAACTGTCATCAATCCCCTTAGGTGGTGACAGGTAAACATCAAATTTGGATTCCAAAATTTATGGAAATATAAATTGAAACAATTTGCACAATAGCCTATTTATATCTAGATTATCAGAAGATCATCACTAACAGTAAAATCTTGCAGAAATGCCAAGTATACGAGTACACATACAAAAAAAATCGACACGGATTCTTCAAATTGGTAGAAACTATTGTTTCAAGATGTAAAGAGAGGGGCATAGTTGCAGATGAGCTGTTTACATGCAACTTACGGTTGCCATTTGATGCGGAAATAAGTACAAAAGGATGGTAAATAAATTTTTCTTTCCACAACAATTTGGACCCCTTAAAATTTATCTCTGAAACCCATTCTGAGTTCAGATACAGTGTGATGAAATAGAGAGCAGCTACAAAATGCTCTTTCTACTACTGGGATGTGGTAGTTGGACAAACGAGGGAAAGAAATTTGGAGTTTCTGTAAATCTGGAAATGCTGATCTCTCTCAATCTAGAGCTCAGGCCCAAGCAAATTATGCTCAATGGTGATGGTGGTGATGATATTTCATCACTAAAAATGCCTGAACTAAAAAATGCTTCAAACCATTGAGAAAACAACTTTATTTTGGTCATAATTGGATTCAACAATTTTGTTTTCCCCTCAACATATTAGGAGAAGTTAGTTTCGAAGTTCAAAGCACACTGACTAGGTGAGAATCTGGGTTCATATATTTATAGTCATAAACAACAAGCCTCAGTTAGTTAGGTTTAGTAAAAAAATCCATTATCTTAGCTTCAATTCACGAGCAATTAAGTTTCACAACTATGCTCCTATTGTCTCTTAAATAGGCTTTACTTTTAGGAAATATGTTTCAGTATTTTACCGATTTAAATTCAAGAAAGGAAAATATAATGTTTGAATCTTTAAAGCACAGTAGGATTCTCAAATTCTTTCCTATTACATCAGGATTCTCTGTTTTGAAGAATCCTTGAAGACTTCGCATGCCTACTAGTAGACAAAGTATCCGTAGCCTCTTTCATTCATGTTCAACAAGAACATGCTAGCACATAGAGGTACCGCTGCGTGCTGAGTCACCGTGCATGCCTACTTCATTGACATGCCTAACCCACAACAAGAACATGTTACCACACGCCACTACACGTGCTCGAAAAAGAAAAAAAAACTGAATGGAGGTAGGATTAGAACCTTTTCCTGCATGTTATCTATTGCTAAATCAACACGAAAACTGATGTGTAGGCTCAAGGACTCTAATGAAACTTTCAGAATCAGACACTCTTCTATCTAAAGTTTCAACAGTCTTTTCAAACCTCCTGCGGATCCTCAGTTTGCTCATTGCCCCTTCCCAGAGCTGTCAGGACAGATCCCACTAAGAAAGAGATTAATATAAATTATGTTCTTTCCTTCCTCCTTTATAATGCAAGTGAGAAGATCCAACAAGGGGGAGTATCCAATTTTATATCGATCGTCAACTGACCATCCACCACAGAAAAGAAAGAGGGAAAGAAAGAGAATCAAACGCTCAATTGGCTCTTCAAAAAAAAAATAACAATGCTGGAGTTAACTTTATTAAATATAATTGTCTACAATGAGAGGACTCCTCAATCCTCATATAGAAAAAAAAAAAGCACAATACTTCAATAGCACAGTCCTAAGCTCAAGAGGAATACAAATCCTACACTTTTCGTCCTACCTTTCCAGCAGTACAATCGCTATTTTCAGCAATAAAAGAAAGGAAAAATAAAATAAAAGTGAAGGAAACGGATCAATTATCCGTGGCCACATAAGCCTCATAAAGTCATAATACTCCAAAGAAGCCCCACGTGAGAAAAGAATTTGCGTCCCAACCCCTCTGCTCTTCTTTCCGGCTAGTACTACGCACTGATTTCTCTTTCTTTTTTCGTTTCTTTTTTCTTCTTTGCAGTAGCTGACCACTAATCCTATTTTAAATAGGATTCTATTAAACTATTAATGACGAGCATTGTCCCCTTTTTAACTCTTTCCTCGTCTTGTTTTCTGCCAAAAAAACAATATGCAGCCAATTTTGACTGACAATGACACCCATGACTAAATTATTGGAAATAATTCAAAAAATATTGAAAAATATAAAAATTTCTTCTAAATCACTAAATTAACATAACGACTCAATACGAGTGAACATAATAACTCAAAATTAGGCACTTTTAAGTGCCATATTTTTAAATAATTTGATAAACTTATTGATGCACCTGCATCACTTTAACGGTCCTTTCTTTTCCCTTACTTTGGTTTGGATAGGATTCCAAATAAACTTGAACTGATTGGCGGTTGTAATTGAAGACTATCACAAACCACTTTTCTTTTATCATGGGATCATGGTGCATGTACCAAGGACTAGGACTCCTAACTTGGTTCAGTGAGGAATTATAGAGCTGCAATTTCAAAGTGGGTGTGGGTGGGGCTATTCATGTATGGATCCTACAAGTAAGACTCAACCTTATCCAAAACCATCCTAAAACCTCGGAACATATGCACTTATATAGAGCTACAAAAGAAAACGTTAATCCACCCTTAGACCGAAGTCAATCTTCAAAATCACAACCAAAACAACCAAAGATGCACAATAAATGAATAAACTACTACAGGATCAAAATCTGACTCCAATTCAATTTCTCAAATATAGACTACATGAAAGCGCTTCACTACAATGCCTATAACTTTTGCATCCAACTTCTAGTTTGTGAAATTCAGAATCTATTGGAAAGCTAGCCCATACCTGATCTAAAAGGGCTTAATTCAATCCTTGAGTTCTTCATAGTCTTCAAAGGTGTGAAATGTTTTGTAGGGTGCTTCTCGCATACGATTGGAGTACTTATGGCGAGAGAGATTGCAGAGGATGTACAAGACGAAAATCATGAAACATATTTGTAGGTACCATAGGTGATAGTTATTAAGAAAAATGTCTTGTGATGTATTAAGCTTTTCTTGTGAACATATATATTTGGTTTCCAAAGCAAGGAAAAGTCTAGGAAACTTATGGAGAAACCATCGTATTCATGAACAAGCTTCCCAAAAAATACTAATGAATTCTGATTCTTATTCACTTTTTTGTTTCCTTCAGTGTCGTCAAGGCGGCCGCCATGTATAGGCCTGGTATTAGTGGAAGTGTGAGTGTGGCGGATCAGTAGGGATCAGAAAAATGGTGATTTCTTCTATGCGTTATCTCAAGAGTAGATAAACTTGGGGAAAAAAACAGAGCTTGAAAGGTAGTCCGAAGTCAGCCCAAAGCTGTGAGGAGATTATAATCATTTCACACAAAGGAATAACTATAATATTCTCAAAAATCCTATTTGGACATTGTTTTTGAAAAAGTGATCATAAACTATGTTTTTTTTAAAATAGTGAATAAGGGTGTTGTATCAAAAAGGACCAAAAGTTGATTTTATATACGAGATAGGCCCACATCTCAAAATAAACTCGAAATAGGACCAAAATGGTAGTTTTGTAATTAACGTGACATGTCTTAATATGGTGAAATACTAAACCGTCATTGCCCTCTTTTCTAATTACAAGACTGTCTGGTCGGGGTCCGCCAAACCCTCCCTCCCGTTGGAGGGGTTCTCAAAAAAAAAAAAAAAATTACAAGACTGCCCTTGTCCCTTTTCTCCCATGTTAGAGATCGGGAATCTAGAAAGAGGGCCGATTGATTTTGTCGCACAATAGTTTCTTTGACTTCTTCAATTCATGCAAACCACTAGAGATGATCATCTTCATCGGAGATGATAATATTTGACAACACTCGAGCCATTTTAGAGACTTCTCGTAGGAGGCAACGGTGGAAACTGAGAGTCCCACGGCTGACGTCCATAGCAACCACCTTGAATCAACCTCATCAGAAATCTCTCTAATCTCTTAGGTATAGAAGCATTGAATGTTGATTTGAGGGTGAGAGGTCTGCAAGCTTTACACAACCCACATCACTAGCGTTTTCTTCCCCACCCCTGGAGTCGGTGACGATGAAGCATTTGCTCAAAGTTGGGGTCGCCATGCACATGCCTGGTATTGTGCAAGCGTGAGTGTGGCGGACCATGAGGGATCAGAAAAACGGCGATTTCTTCTATGGGTTATCATCATCTTAAGAGTAAATAAACTTGGGGGGAAAAAAGTGTGACCGGTCGTCCAAAGTCAGCCCAAAGCTGTGAGAAGATTATAGTTATTTCACACAAAGAAATAACTATAGAGAAAACTACCAACCAGGACCACTTTTTTTTTAAAAAAAACACAGTTTAGAACCACTTTCAAAAACAATGTCCAACTAGGACTTTTGAGAATATTGTAGTTATTCCTTTGTGTGTAATGACTATAATCTCCTCACAGCTTTGGGCTGACTTTGGAGGACCAATCACGCTGTGTTTTTTTGTTGTTTTTTTTTCAAAGTTTTACTCTTGAGATGATGATAACACATAGAAGAAATCATTGTTTTTTTTTTATCCCTCCAGGTCCGCCGCACTCACGCATGCACTAATACCAAGCATGTGCATGGCGGCTGCAACTTTGAGCAAATATTTTATTGTTACCGGCTTCGGGGGTGAGGAAGAAAACACTAGTGATGAGGGTGGTGTAGAATCTGCAGACTTATCACACTCAACTCAACATTCAGGGCTTCTATACCCAGAAGATTGGAAAGGTTTCTAATGAGGTTGAATTCAAAGTGGTTGCTATAAGCAGCCATGGGACCCTTTGTTTCCACTATTGTTTCATATGCGGAGTCTCTAAAAAGGACTGAGTGTTCTCAAACATTATCATCTTCAATGGAGATGATAATCTCTAGGGGTTTGCATGAATTGAAAAAAGCTATAGAAAATATTGCGCAACAAAATCAATCGGCCCTCCTTCCAGATCCCCAATATTTAACATGGGAGAAAAGGGAAAAGGACATCCTTGTAATTATAAAAAAGTGCAATGACGATTTTGTATTTCACCATATTAAGAGATGTCACGCTATTTTGGTCCGGTTTCGGTCCTATTTTGAGTTTATTTTGAGATGTGGGCCTATCTAGTATATAAAATCAGCTTTTGGTCCTTTTTGGTAAAGAAAATTACCAACCAGAACCACTTTTAAAAAAACACAGTTTAGGACAACTTTCAAAAACAATGTCCAAATAGAATGAGAATATTATAGTTGTTCCTATGTGTGAAATGACTACAATCTCCTCACAACTTTGGACTGACTTCGAATGATCGCTCACGCATTGTTTTTTTTTTTTCAAGTTCATTTACTCTTGAGATGATGATAACTCATAGAAGGAATCATCATTTTTCGAATCCCTCGTGGCCCGCCACTCACACTTGCACTAATACTAGGCATGTGCATGGTGGCCACAACTTTGAGCAAAAGTTGGTGGGGAAGAAAACGCAAGTGATGAGGGTGGTGTAAAGAAAAAGGGCAAGGGCTGTCTTGTAATTAGAAAAGAGGGCAATGATGGTTTATTATTTCATCATATTCACATAAATTACAAAACTGTAATTTTAGTCTAGTTTCGGTCCTATTTTGAGTTTATTTTGAGATGTGGGTATATCTCGTATATAAAATAAACTTTTGGTCATTTTTGGTGCAACGCCCTTGATAAGAGAAAACTACCAACCATGGCCACTTTTTTTTTGTTACCACAACCCTAGAGAGAGAGAGAGAGACGGCTAGGGTTTGGGAGAATGACGGACAATTCTTATTAAGGCAATAGCCATGAATATATAGTCATATACATGTGTAGAGAATGAGTCTTGTACACCTAACTCATATGAATAACCTACAATATACATTAACACCCCCCCTCAAACTCACGGTGGATCAAACATTGAGAGTTTGCCAATAAGAAACCGAAAACAAGGAGAGGATTGCGACTTTGTGAAAAAATCAACAATCTGCTCTGCGGAAGACACATAGGGCAGAGAGATGGTGCCAGCCTCGTACTGCTCTCTGGAGAAGTAACAATCGAGCTCAATGTGCTTTGTCCGCTCATGAAAAACCGGATTGCTGACAATCTGAATGGCACTCTTGTTGTCGCAATGAAGAGCTGTAGGGCCAGAAGTAGCGACACCAAGATCCAGGAGAAGACGCCGTAGATGAACAATCGTCTTTAGTAGTAGTGGCCATGGCACGAAACTCGGCCTCAGTGCTGAAGAGAGAGACAACCTTCTGCTTCTTACTTTTCCAAGAGATCAGAGAGTCACCCAGAAACAGGCAATATCCAGTAGTAGAGCGACGAGTGGTTGGGTCACCGGCCCAGTCAGCACATAATATGCACGAAGAACCATAAAGGAGGTCGAGGAGAAAAGAAACGTCTTGGTAATAGTGCCTCGAAGATACCGAATGACCTGTAGGAAGGCAACATAATGAGCCGAGTGAGATGCATCCACAAACTGGCTAAGAATACTGACTACATGTGCAATATCCGGCCTGGTGATGCAAAGATAGACGAGCTGATCAACTATCTCCCGGTACCTGGTAGGATCTGAGAGATGCTCACCATCAGCAGGACGGAGCTTCACATGAAGCTCAAGAGGAGTGCAACTTTACGACAGTCAGAAAGAGCAGCACGATCCAGGATGTCAGCCGTGTACTTCTGTTGAGAAAGCAGAATCCCTTAGGCACCTCTAGCAACCTTCAGTCCAAAAAAGTAGCGTAGGGGACCAAGATCCTTCATCTGAAACTGACGCTAAAGATGTTGCTGGAGAGAGGTTATGGCACCAGAGTCGTCACCAGTAAGGATCATGTTATCAACATAAAGAAGGATGATGGCCCGACCTTGAGGGGAAGTCCGCACAAACATAGAGTGATCCTGGAAGCTCTCCATAAAGCCGATCTCAATAACGGCACGACGAAAACGCTCAAACCAGTCATGAGGCGCCTATTTGATCCATAAATAGCCCGACGGAGACGACAAACATGCTGAGAGAGCATGCTAAGACCAATAAGAGGCACATATAAACAACTTCGGAGAGACCACCATAAAGAAACACATTCTTCACATCCATCTGAAGCAGAGACCAACCTCTAGCAACAACAACAACGATGAGGGTCCGAATGGTGGTCATCTGAGGCACCGGAGCAAAAGTCTCGTCATAATCAATCATGTACTCTTGAGTAAAGCCTCTAGCAATAAGGCGGGCCTTATACCAATCAATGGAGCTATCAGGATGACGCTTGATCTTGAAAACCCACTTGCAGCTAATGGGCTCAACACCATCAAGCAGAGAGACAACTTCCTACGTCTAAGTCTGCTCAAAGGAATGAAACTCAACCATAGCCTGTTGTCACGCAGGGTACTGCAATGCCTCTCTGTAGGACTTGGGCTCTCTATCAGTGTGAAAGGAGGTAAGGTAAGCAGTGAACGAGGGCGAGTAGAAAGTGACTGCAGCAAAGCCAAAATAGTCAGGAGAGTAGCCAAAGTGGTATAGCTAGTGGCGCTCGTGCTGGGGATAGTAAGGAGTGCTGCTCGAGGTAGACGGAGTACCAGAGGAGTCACTGGCACACGAAGCCGGAACAGATAATGGGACAGGCTGACGACGACGAGAATATACCTAAAGAAATGGTGAAACAGGTGCAGGGGACAATGAACCCAAGGGAGTGGAAGGAGACACAAGAGAAACATTAGCTGAGACGGAAGGAGAAGAAGGAGGGGCTACTACTGTAATATGAGGTAAGGACTCAAGAGCTGAAGCAGGAGCAGGAGGAGAGGGTGTCAGAGAAGGAGCCCGTGGAGACACGGAGGACGGAGCGGTAGGAATCTCAAGAAATGTGAGATCTTGAGACACAGCAGAGTAATAGGGAACATCCTCGACAAAGAAAACATGTTGAGAGATGCGAAGACGACCAGCCAAGGGGTCATAGCAACGATAACCCTTGTGCTCAAAACTGAGCCCCAAGAGCACACACTTAGTGGACTTTGTCAAAAGCTTGGTACGCTTGTGGAAAGAAAGAAGGACAAAGCACGTGCACCCGAAAGTACGCAACATGTTGTAGTCAGGAGGGGTGCTATAGAGGCACTCATAAGGAGAAACACCCGAGAGGACTGAGGAAGGGGTGATGTTAATAAGGTTGACAGAGGTCAAAATGGCATCTGCCCGAAGGTGCGAGGAACGAACGATGAGAGAAGCTGGGCACGAGCTGTCTCAAGGATGTGACGATATTTCCGCTCTGCAACCCCGTTCTACTCATGGGTGTCTGGACAAGATTGTTGGAAGAGAGTCCCATGGGACTGAAGAATAGTGTGCATTGTAGAGGACAAGTACTCATGGGCGCAATCAGACCGGAAGGTCTTGATACGAGCATAGAACTGAGTATGAACCATAGGGATGAAGGTCTGAAAGACCTCAGCAATGTCAGATCGCTGACGAATAAGATAAACCTATGTGAAATGAGAATAGTCATCAATAAAACTAACATAATAAAAATAACCATTCATAGAAGATAAAGGTGCAGGACCCCAAATATCGGAGTGCACGATATCAAAAGGACTACATGACCTCGACAAACTAGAAGAAAATGGGCTAGCTTAATACTTAGTCAACTGACATCCCGTACAAAAAGAAAGAGTAGAAAAGGAACCGCAGCCTAAAGCTCCAAATTGGAAAAGACTTTTAAGCCGAGATTCAGACACGTGACCTAATCTCCTGTGCCACAGGTCGGCATCAGAAGAGACATCATCACAGAAGATCGAAGGAGAGACAACAGGTAGATGAAGATACTCCAGGTGGTATAATCCGCCAGCCCTACGAGCAGCGCCAATCCTCTGTCCCAAGCGTGGATCCTACACAACACAAGAAGATGAAAAAAAGTGGTTGTCAGGCCGAAATCACACAGGCTACTAATAGAAATTAAATTCATGCAAAGCTGAAGTGTATGCAAGACAGAAGGTAGAGAAAGAAGGCTAGTAGGGTCTGAGGCGGTAGTGATGGACCCAGTTTGCGAGATGGCTAAAAGGAAGCCATCTGCAGTGTGGATCAGAGGAATGTGTGAGGCAAGTAAGCATGCGGTAAGGATGGAGTGGTCCGGGGTCACGTGATGAGAGGCCCCAGAGTCCATAATCCAGGATACAGAGGTACCCGAAGTAGCAGAAAAGGCTGAGGGTCTGGAAAAGCCAGAGGCAGGCTGTAGAAAGAGCTGCTCAAAGCACATCTCGAGGTGCTGAAGACGATCCGTCGTAGTAGCATCAGCAGTAGAGGCACCAGCAACTGCAGCAGTAGGTCGACCACGGGTAGGTGGTCCGATACGCTTCTCAGGATGAAGCTGCCAATAGGAGTCGACCATGTGTCTGGACTTTCCACAGTGGGTGCACCTCCGAGTATCAGGCGGGCCAAGGGACGGACCTTGAGAGAGCGAAGCAGTGGAAGTGGGTCTCGGAGGTGGAGCAGTAGCAAGAACACCCTCAAAACTGGAAGGTGCAGAGGTCCAACGAGTTATAACGGTGCGAAGACGAGTCTCCTCCGCAATAAGTTCCGCAACGGCAGCATTGAGACGAGGAAGGGGATTCCTATGGATCAATTGTCCCACGAGGGGAGAGAACTCAAGGCGAAGAGTCGGTCGGCAGATAGTCGGCCCGGCGACATGCTGTAGAAGGTCCGACGGAGGGCTGGCGGGCTGCACAAAGGGCCGGTGAAAGACCGGTAGGCTGCAAGAAGACCGACGAGGGGATTAAACCCGCTCTAAGACCATGTTACCACAACCCTAGGAGAGAAAGAAACGGCTAAGGTTTGGGAGAATGACGGACTGTTCTCATTAGGACAATAGCCATGAATATATAGTCACATACATGTGTAGGGAATGAGTCTTGTGCACCTAACTCATATGTATAACCTACAATATACATTAACATTTTTTTAAAAAAACACAGTTTATGACAACTTACAAAAACAATGTCTAAATAGGACTTTTGAGAATATTATAATTATGTCTTTGTGTGAAATGACTATAATCTCCTTAGCTTTGGGCTGACTTCGAACGACCGGTCACGCTCTGTTTTTTTTTTCAAGTTTATTTACTCTTGAAATGATGATCACACATAGAAGAAATCATTTTGAACAAATGCTTCATCGTCACCGCCTCCAGAGGTGGGGAAGAAAATGCTAGTGACGAGGGTTGTGTAGAGCTTGCAGACCTTTCACCCTCAACTCAATATTCAGGACTTCTACACCCTGTAGATTAGTGGTTTCTATGGACGACAGCCATGGGACCGTCAATTTCCACCGTTGCCTCCTACATGGAGTCTCTATAATGGCCTTAGTGTTGTCAAACATTATCATCTCCGAACAAGATGATAATCTCTAGGGGTTTATATAAATTGAAAATAGCTAAAGAAACTATTGTGTGACAACCCTCTTTCCAAATCCACAATCTCTAAGATGGGAGAAAAGGGGCAAAGGCATTCTTATAATTAGAAAAGAGAACAACGGTGATTTAGTACTTCACCATATTAAGACATGTCATGTTAATTAAAAAACTATCATTTTGGTCCGATTTTGGTCATATTTTGAGTTTATTTTGAGATGTGAGCCTATCTCGTATATAAAATCAGCTTTTGATACTTTTTGGTACCATCAACACAAATAATCATAAACCATAATCCGATAGTCCAATTATTGCACGAAAACATATATTGGAAAGCTAAAAACAAATGCAATCAAATAAACCAAATATTGAAAACAATTAACCAGAAAAACAGTAAATACACATCACTAGCGGTTCACGGTAACCTGACCAAGAGACCATGTGTTGTGCAGAATAGACCAAACGATCATGGAGAGTTACAAGTCATGGCATTACAGATTAAAGAGATTCATTCGTTGGCAGCGGACTACACCACGGATACCACTTTCCGATGATGGTACAGCACGCCCAGATGCTCTGTTCGGTAGATCATCGCCACGCCTCTGCTCTCTGGGCCAGCGTCCGTCGATGCCCTCCGTTGCCGCTGCAACCTAGCAGCTAGTGCTCCAAGCTGTTGCCAGTCAGCCAACACTTCCACACTCATCATCTGCACCCTTAACAGCACAGCAGGTATGCAGCGACTAGGGCTGGCAATTTCGGACCCGATACGGCAGACCCGACACGAAGTTAGCGGGTCTGGATCAGGGCTAAACGGGCTCGGGTCGTAAACGAGTCGACACGATAGACCCGTTTAATAAACGGGTTGGGTCCGGGTTTAGGGTCTGGACACGGTAGACCCGTTAAGACCCGTTTAAAATTCACTGGGTCGTGTCGGGTCTACCCGCAATCCGATACTATAATATATAGTATCAGCGGGTCTATCGGGTAATGTCGGGTTGAGTCGGATCGGGTCAACTGAACAAACCCATGTGGTAAACGGGTCTTATCAGGTCTACCCGTTTATAAACGGATCGGGTACGGATTTAGAATCTAGACACGATTAGTTAAACGGGTCGGGTCTGGGTCTAGGGGTTTTGGACACGACACGAAACTAGACACGACACGAACCCGACCCGACCCATTGCCACCCCTAGCAGCGGCCGAGCTTGCCGCTACAGACACTCATCGGCGTCTCCTTCGACCATCCGTCAGCTCCTCCATCAGGCCCCCACCCATCGGTGCCTAGACAAGACGCTGATCGCCGATGACTTCGTGCCCCATCAGAGCGTTCCCCCTCAATCGGGCAATCGCACAAGACAGTGTCATCGTGCTCCATGAATCGGCCCTCATGGAGACTAACACAAACCGCCCAACTCGGACATCTTTCATCGCAATTCATCGGTCTCGGACCAACCCACAGGGGACAACAAGTGTCATCCCCAGAGGTGCGTGCTCGACTGAGTGTAAGGTGCTACATTTCTTGGGCCGCCGGAGCCTTGAAAGGGCTGAGCCACCACAGGGGGGGGGGGGGTTGTTGTGTGTTCTAGAAAGCTCAGAAGTGCAATCTCGGATAACAAGAAGATAAGCCTAACCTGACAAATTTAAGATGGAGATGCATTGGGAGGGGAGGATTACTTGTGGTGCGGTAGGCGCCGGGATTGGGGTTCGAGCAGCCGCAGATGGGACGAGGCGGCCGGAGACGCCTCAGCCTGCGGGGGACAAGCAGGCCCGGCGGCGGGCTGGCGACGAGGGAAACGCAATCCATCCAACGGCCACTCCTCGCCTCTCAAGTCTCAACCCACACACAGAGAGAGCATGGAGAAAGCTGGCCACTCCACCTCTCCTTTCAAATTGGCGGCTGCGGGTCCCAGAAGATAAGGCAACAGGTCGGGTTCGGGCCCGACCGGACCCTTGCCCATACCCGAATGACCCTACCCTTTGCCGATACAGCCCATGCCAATTGGGGTATGGCAGGGTCCATACCCTACCCGTATTCGTTCGGGTTTAATGCCTTGGATCGGGTTTCGGGTATGAATTAGGTCTAAATGTGTTCCTTATTTCTCCACCACATATGCAATTGCTTGAGGAAAAATTTAATGGGGAATTAGCCTGAGACCCTTCTAACTACCCTGCAGTCCAATAAACCATGGGCTTGAGATCATTTAGCCTTAAGCCCCACATGACTAAATGTTTTTTAAAATGTCCATTTCTCCTTTAGTTATAGTGCTATATAGAGTTTGTAATAGGACTAGTGCATGCCCGTGCCTGTCGGCACTGCAGCGGGCCGTCTTCGGCGGCAACAAAACACCTGCATTCATATGGGAAACCCATTTTTCCGTCTGTGCCGATTGGCACGAAGTGGGCGCTTTCGACGCGACCAACTCCCCCTCCCCCTTATAATCGATCAATCACAGTTGTCTTTGTTCGAACGGATTCCTCGAGATCGATCCGATGGTTTGGGGTGGCCGAAATTTCAGCAGTTGGGTTTATAGCCATTGATGCGAACAACGATCACGGGATGAACAGTCAGGATTAATGCAGTTTCAATGGGCCGGGATTTTAGGGGTTTAGTGCAGTTTAAATGGGTTGGGATTTGAAACCAATGAGAGATCGTGCATTGATTTTTGAACGAATGGTTTAATCTATTCGGTTCATTTTTGTCCAGTCAGGTTGTCATAGTTAGCTTTTTTGTTTCGTTTTGTCTAGTCAGCACAAAAGCGACGTCCCTTGTTATATAGATTTCGACAATAGTGCTATACACTGTCTTTGTTACAGGATTTTAATATATGTTATAGTGATTTCAATTCGATTGCTACAGTGAATTGACTATAGCAGCTGCATTGAAATCATTGTTGCAACCGAATGGATGTTATATTCCCCGAATTGTTACTCTAGAATCACTGTAGCTGGTATAGTGATTTATGAAGTAACAATTCGGGTTTTATAGTTACAATTCATATTGCTACAGTGATTTCACTGTAGTGAAATCACTGTAGCAACCCGAATTGTTACTCCAGATCTAGTGTAACAATTCATGTTGCTATTATGATTTCACAGTAGTTGCTACAATGAAATCACTGTAACAACTGATCGAAATCAATCATTGCAATTGTGAAATCGGATCGTCATAGCAATCACCGTACAAACATTGTTGTTTCTTTGTTGTATGTGAGTTAATTGAAGGGACATTTTTGTCATTTCATAGGGGCTAAAAAAGTCAACAATAATTTAATATAAAATGATCTTTTGGGGAGGGGCTTGAGCTTAAATGAACAAGTTGTCTCGGCTAGAGCCTAAAAGCATATCCTTAAAAGGGTTTTCAAAAAGTCTCCAAAAATTAAATGTATTACATTGAAATGTTAAGAAGCTCTTAAAGTTTCTTATTATATTGGCTTAAAGGGTATAAGATTGGTATAATTTTTTTGGGATATGAGTTCGGTTATAATTTAAGTATATTACAATGAGTTAGAAGTCTAACCATATTATCTAATATACAAAATCAGAGGGCCAAATGGGTTTCAGGTATGGATATTGAGGTACCCACACCGATATCAGAAAGTTGATTAGGTAGAGATTCTTGCGACACCCATAACCTACCCAAGCCTTATTTCGGTTATAAAATCTATACCCATACCAAAAGCTCTAGATTTGGTTAGAAACAATTTTTTCTGGCTTCCGGACTCCATTGACACCCCTATATGTCGTAGCATAGTCCTCTTTTGTGGACTTTTTTTTAAGCGGCTCATGGTTAGTACGTCACTTATTAGTGCCTAGAGCACGAGACATGCCAAGGTTTGCACCAAGTCTTTGCTTATAATATTGTCACACAAGAGCATATATAGATTAACTCGCTACAAAATGTAAGAAATAAACTCATCACAAAAATAGGAGGGAGGGAGGTCCATGGACTCAATTCAACAACAAGCTACATATATAGGGCCATGTACTATTACCACTAGGATTTGACCTTAGTCGCTTAATCGGACATCAAAATACGATGAGGACACTAATATATTATATATTTAAATTTAATCTAAAATTTATGTCATTGATGTTGATAAAGAAGAAAAGTGCAAAGGTTTATGTTCATTATATATTGGTAGTAAAAACAAGATACAACTTACTCCGATTTTGATTGATATTTGGGTCAAGTTTAACTCGATTCTCTCTACCATCCCTTCCTACTTCCTATCATTTTTCTTCCTTCTGGCCTGAGTTATGAAGAAGATTGACAAGCTGTGGCGTTTAGGGGTGTGCGTTTGTTCGAAACTGACCTATTTAGGCAAAACCCAAACCAATCCAACCTTGGTCGGTTTTGAGGATTTTTATCCAATCCAAACCGAACTAAGATTGAAATCCAATCCAATTAAAGTCGGTTTGGATTCGATTGGATGGTTAGTTTAGGCTTGGACCATGTTCTTATTGGGCTCCACCCCCCCCTCTATTAGGACCTAGTTCAAACTTAAAAATAATACTTGTTATCAAGTCATTAGGCCTAAATAAGATTTTTAACTGATTTTGAGTCATCCTACAATATTGCAATGGTTGTTGCTAGCAAGGGTATATGAGGACATATGCTATATTTAATAAAATATCATATGTATATACATATGTCGGTTCGGTTCGGTTTAGGTTGGTTTTGAATTTACAAATCCGTCAACCGATTCAATCATATTAGTTTTTTAAAAACCCAATCCGATCTGATCCATTGAGTGTGTCGAAACATATCAAAATTGGTCGGTTTGGTTTGGATCCTGCACACCCCTAGCGGCATTCTTTCCTGTGGCACGGCCTGGACGGTAACTCTGGAGCTTATCCCTTCTCGGCTGGGGGGCAACCTGTACGTAAATCTAAATCCCAAGGAGGACTTGTGATCATCAACCTCTGAGATTTTAATCAGACAATGCTTGAGAAATGGTTATGAAGACTACAGCAATACATTGGCGACTCATAAAGAGAGTTTATTAAGAGCAGGTACTTCTAGAAATTCTCTCCCATGATTGCAAGATCCTGTAGCCAGCAACAGACTCATATTACGGAATGGGGAGCACATCAGATTTTGGGAAGACATTTGGATAGGGGATCTACGTCTTAGAGCCCTATTCCATCAATTTTTTTATATGGCTCCAAACATGCTAGCTTCGGTGTAATCGCAAACACTTATCAGAGCTTCCTCCACGACTTGGCAACCAAGGTTCAATGGTCCATTCCCGACGGAGCTTATTCCCTAGTTGGGAGAATAGCTAGATCTCCTTCACCCCATCTCCCTCACGGATGAGTCAGACACAGTGGGCTGGAGATGGATAGCTAATGGCCAATTCTCGGTGAGCTCCTTATACCCATTCATTACTTCGACGGAGTGATGTCAATCACCAAACAATTTTAGAAGACCAAATGCTCGATGAAGACCAAGGTTTTATGAGATTAGCCACAAAGGATAAAACCCTCACAAAGGTTAATCTCTAGAAGCAGAATCACCCGACAATCATGGATATCAACTACCCCTTCTATGGTCTTGCAGACGAGGCCTCTGACCATCTTATGATTCATTACGATTTCTCGAGAGGCATTTAATTTGGTCGATTTTCCGGTCCAAAATCTAGGTCAGAACACACCCAACTTCCTTGGCTTTGCTCTGAGGTCCTTGGAGGAGAAGATGCATTAAACCGATGATCAGGGAGGTTGGGACATCACTTCAGTTGCCATCTGTTGGGGCCTATGGCTACAACGGAATAGAAGAATCTTCCAAAATAGATTCCGTTCAATATAGAGTGACTGACATGATCAAGTCGTTGATTAATTTTTGGGCAACACACCTGATCCCGAGGACGAGGAAATTTCTCCTACTCCTTATTTCCTGATTGTACTCACTCTGTCCCCTTCTATCTCTTTCCTTATAAATATTATTTTTTAGTAATATACTGGTAGAGGTCTAGGCTAACTACCCCCCCCCCCCCCCCCCCCCCCCCCCCCCCCCGCGCATTAGCTAAGAGGGATATTTTTTTAAAAATAAGACATTTGGGAGCCATATCCTATAAACTAACGGATAATATTTGTTCTGATGGAATTAAAAACTTGGGAACAATAATATATCACTCAATGCGTTTTTATGCTAACTGGAACATTGAACCATATATCAAATTACATTAGAAATACTAATTGATGGGATTACCTTCTTCTGGATGAGGTTTAAGTAGAACAGATATTCCTCATGTCAAACACCTCCTTAGTTTATGGGACTACAGGAATCGACAAATCATATGTTGACACACATAAACACATGTGGGCGTGTGTCTGTGATTCAATGTATTATGTAAGACACAGTGCATAGAGAACCACATTAATACAAAATATAGACATATAAATAGATATATCCATTATAAATAGAAAATAGACTGACGATATTAGAGCATCTCCAATTCTACATCAAAACTTTTATCAGATTTGATGTAGAATTAGGTTAAAAACTCAGTTTGATGTAGTGTTCCAACCCCTACATCAAATATGATAAAACTAATTTGATATGGAGCACTTCAATCCTACACCAAATCGTCGGAGTGGAACACGATCGTCGGAGTGGAGATGCATGTTCTCGCCGAAGTGGAGTTGCAAGTGCTTACTAGAGGAAAAGAGGGTGGGGATGAAATGGGCGGAAGGAACTCGAATATGACTGTTGGGGGGGGTTGGGGGAGGGGGGGGGAATATAGCCGTTGGGATTTTTATGTTGAAATGTGATGGGAGCTCCCAATCCTACCAATATGATAGAGAAATTTGATGGAAAGTTAATTTGATAGAAATTTGGCATAGGACTGGAACAGTTTTTTAGCTCTCTTTCCATCAAATTTAAATTTGATGAGTCATTTGATACAGAATTGGAGATGCTCTTAACCAAACAATAATACAAGGAGCCCCTAGAGATTAAGGGGGTACTTGATAAGAGGAACTGTCATTCTGCTTAAAACCTCATCCAGATGAGCATAATCCTGTCGTTTGCCATTTTCAATGTAATAACATGTTTTGGTGTTCCGATTAGCAAAGAAACGGAAGGAGTAATAAAATTAATATCATTCCGAAATCTTCATTAATTCCACTAGAATAAAAAGTGTCCATTGAATTTAAAAAGTAAAATTGTTGACAGAAACAAATGGGTTTGAAACGAAACCAAACACCTCCTAAGCTACCGAAGAAAATTAAGGTTTTTAATATTTGGAGAACTTCAATTAGATTGGGATTGGTAAAAAATGAAATTACAAGGAACATAGGAAAAGATGAGGATATGAAATCAATTTTTTAAATATTTTGGAGAACTTCTCTTTTGATTTTAGATTTAATTTTTTGGAGGAAACAAGGAGGAAGAAGAATAAGAGGAGGCAAAAGAAGAGGTAAAAGGAGGAGAGAAAGAGGAGGAAAGAAAAGGGAAAATGGTGGTGGATGATGGCGACATCATGCATATATCTAGTAATGGCGACAACCTGTGTGTGTGGATGAATACTGAAAAATAGATATTGTCCAAGAAAATAGAGGAAGAACGCGGTCGTTGTATTTGGGATGCCCTTGGCAAAAGAGTAGGGTCATATAAGGAAAACGATGATCATGATATCAACGGCTAAGATTTGTACGCAAAAACAACACGCAATGGCCTTGAGGTAAAGCTCGCTCCAGGGCGTCTATACCAGGAGTCGAACAAGGAACGCTCCAACTTCAGATCTTCTTCGGTGTCTCCTGTGAAAACGGTTTTGCTATCCGATTGCTTTGCTGCACTTTCTTACAATCCAATCATGGCCTTCCACATCATCCAAAAGAAATGTCAACACGCGATCTAGT